>WEIV01011815.1:239226-292981 GCA_013390005.1 Calyptomena viridis | reverse complement strand
TGCTGGTGATTTAAAGCAGGAAACTCCCTCGCCTCACACAGACACGGCCGCATTCAGCACCGGCCAGCATCTCCGCGGGAGGAATGTCTGGCGCACATTACGCTAATCCTCGCCCCCGAGCTGGGGTTTACACAGCCATCGCCTCGCTCGCTTCCCCCCGCCGAGGGGAGCGGCGAAATCCAGCACCTCCCGCCTCGCCGCGGGAAGAAGCCCTGCTTGTTGTATTTATATATATATATAAATATTTTCGAGCAGAAAACGGGTCGCGAAGGAAAGGCTTGGTGGTGAGCGATGTGCCGACGCCGCTCCGAAAAACTTCTGCGCGCGGCGGATCACACGACTCAATCGGAAAAAAAAAAAAAAAAAAAAAGGAATTATTGAAAGGCATTATTGAATGGTTAGCAATTAACAGCTTCCCGTGCCAGAAGAGACTCCCGCAAAAAAAGCGCCCGTGAAAACTAGTGCTGTACGTATTTATTTTGAGGAATTGCTGCGAGAAGAGATGAATAGTAGATAAGAAGCAGACTCTCACTCAAAAGCAATGCTGAAAACCTCACCTTCCCACCAACCCTTAAGGAACAGGGGCCAACACCTCCGAGCGCTGAGACACGACACCGAGCCGCGCTTCATCTCCATTTTCCTGCCCTAAAGAAACACGTGTGGCCACGAACATCACACGGGAGCAGCAAACGCCATCCAAGGCACAACCGGAACAACGGCAGGGCTGCCTGCCACTGGCAAGCCTTGCCAATCCCAATTTACGGGCAGGAAACGTATGCCAGGACAAACCAGTCGAGATGACTCAAGTCGCCTCTCCCCCACCCTCCTGTTCCACAGAACAACAGCCCTCTTTAGCAGCGGGGAGTAGGATCTCTTGGAGGAATGACTCAAAGTCGCTCTCAAGGGTAGGGGAAAACCCCCCACGGAAGAGAAAACACTCAACCTCCCTCCCCGCATTTCACATTATATTAATTAAACACACAACAACTGTCTTGAGGTAATAAATACAATAAAGAGAAATCTACTTTGACCGCGAGATAAGTTTACTGAGGTCAGACCCTAGGGAAAACTAATCTAACCACATTTTCAAATTGTTTGGAATATTCCATAGCCCAATGAAACCATAAAACGACAAAAACATCCTATCCTAGAATAGCATAAAGATAACAAAAAAACTTATGTTTAATTAAAGGCAGATGACTTAATAAAATTTGCACACTCACACTGTGTACATACTAAACTTAGTATCAGTTTTTCATCTATTGTAATTTTTTTAAAGAATATGATCATATGTTTTAAGCTTTGGGGGGTATTTTTTTATCTTTGATTGAAGTGATTCAATTAAAGAGATTGCAATAATTCATAAATCTAGTCTATGAACATTAAGCCAGCAAGTGATTTTAAGCAACAGCCAGATTAAAATATGGAGAGTTACATGTTCCATCTTCTTTGTGGACAGTGAACAAACTTCTTTCAAAATGGCCATGGATTTTCTATTAACAAAATGGGAGATGCTCTGTCCACCTTCACTGGAACTTTAATGATAAATAAGAGAATTGAAGAAGAGACGAGACTTAAAACAACAAGTGGAGCTGCAGAAATTAAAGACTGGAAAGCAAACCAGCCAACACCTCTCTGACGACTTTCTGAACCATATCTCCATCTTGGAAAAAGCTGCAGCTTCCCCCTCAGCTCCTGCAACTGGAAGGTTGTTCCAGAAGTTGCTTCTGATGGTTTGGACATTTTTTTTTTTTTAATTTCCATCTTAAACTTATTCAGGGCCAGATGCTGGCACAACATCAAATGATCAGCATTGTCCTCTCTTTGCTAGAACAGTGCTTTTCCTTTTCCTGTGCTATACCACAAATGCCCCCATTCTTCCATTCTGCAGCTTGTTGGTAGGCAGCAGTCATATCTGCCTTCAACTCTGATGAGATATTTTAGCCTAATGATTTTATCATGCCTCGTCTCTGAGTTCTTCCCAAAGCATTTATTATGAGGTTCTTCGTGAAAATAATTTAGATTAAAACAATCAGTTCTTTTTGAATGGAAACCATGACTCAGATGAGCCAAACACAAAATATTCCACCAAAGTAGTCTATGTATAGCATTTGTGTGAATTCGTGTGGCTGAAGCCAGCCAAATAACATAAGTACTCCATAATGGAAAAGCTGATTAACCATTATAAATACTTCAGAAGTACATTTTAAGGTAAATCCTCATAATATCCCTGTGAAATGTCAGGCTTTAGTCTCCTTTAGAAAATGAGAGAGGCCAGGAATACTTAAAATGTCTTGAACAACATCACAGAAGTTTCCATCAGGGAGTGAGTTGCACCTAAGGAGCTCTTGGTTCCCTGTCCCACAGCACATCTCCTGGAGCACACTGTGCATCTCATTCCAAAGAAATGCCTACATGGATGATCTGCAATCGCCTTCTACATGGCTAAAACATAGCATTCAAAAATTACAGCAGCTGGTCTCTAATCGTTGATCTGATTGCTGAGAAATACTTTCTTTGGTAAAATCAGTATATTTATGGTGATGGCATTTTAGCTTTTTTTTTTTAGAGGGATTAGGATCAGAGACTGAGACTTTTTTCCTACTTTAGAAAAGGAACTCAGAAAGGTACATCACTGAATTTCTGACAGTGGGGATATAATTTCAGCAACTTGACCATACAAACATGACTGAAGTTCATCTGGATTCTGTCTGTTGTACTCTGGGAGAGGGATACTTCACTTTATCACAGAAACCCAAGTAGGGCAAGGAAGGGAGAGAATGAGGAATGGGAGAGGGAAGGCACTGTTCTCTTCATCCTGCTCTGTGCACCCTCACAGACAAAAGCTCCCACCTACTCTCCTATGTTTTCCTCTGTTGACTATTTCCTCAGAAGACCCATTTCTCTTCATTGTCCAAGCAAAGCCTGTTTCCTACTGCAGTCAGCAATTGTCCTCTCCCAAATATTTTTCCCTTTTGACTTCTTACCTTTGTGTCTTGGTCTAAACGTGAGGAATAAATTGCCTGATTGCTTTTAAGATGCACGTCACAGTACTGGACACAGTTGATGATCCAGTTGATGATACAGGCAAGAGGGCCTGATCCAGTCAAGACTTTAGCACTCCACAATGCTGCCAAAGGCCACCACCTACCACACCTTAGGAACTCCTGTTTCCCAGGGAGTCAGACGGCCCAAGCTAGATAGTTCCCATCTTGCATAAAGCCATGATGAGGAGAGGGAGAGGAAAAGGCCATAAAGAGACCATGTGGGCAAGACCACCAGTCCCTCTCCAGGTCAAGTTTATTCATTACAATACTTTGTGAACAGAACTGAAAATATGGGAAGACACCCCAGGACCAGGGAAAAGAGCAGATGCTCCATCCTTCATGTTTCCCTGAGGAAGGGAGTGAGCTCCTCAGTAAACTGACACCCTCCTCAATGCTAATTGCACTGAAGGCCCTCCTCTGCCCGAGGGGAAGAGCCCAGCCCACAGGGAAGCACCCAGCATCACCAGGATCTGTGAGCTAGGCATAGTCACAGACCACAGACATGTGTGTATACATGAACACACACATAATTTCTTTCTCGTACCTATACAGAGGAAAAGAGTGTTAGGGAGAGGAGGTAGAATGAGTTTTTTTTTCTCCCCTACAGATTTCCTTTCCCCTCCTTTCATTTCCACTGAAAAAGTCAAGCTTGTAAGTGCAGAGATAAAGAAATGTGTCATTTAACTGACACATCTAACAAAGTGAGAAAGTTATTTTTTTGTGTGTGTGTAAACAAGTGACCTAGGCACCGAGAACCTTTTTAACAAAACCTACACAGAGAAACAAACAACAACAGAAAGAACCAGCAAAAAAACCAATCCTCTCTGATATTTATCCTTAAGATATCACCTATTTGTCCCTTCTAGTGAAAGTGGAAGGGCTCTATTAGCATACTTGGGTAAAAATACACTTTCCCACCAACTTACGCAAGTTATTGTACCTACTGTGACTGATTCACAGCATCCTTATGCAGGAAGTCCTCTGTGCTCAGTGTTATATACATAACACATGTCAGCTTTCAGAGGCACTGAGCTGCTCCTAATTTCCACTGGGATTGTTGGACTGCATCACCTCTACAAAGCAGATCCCTGTAAACATCTCTTTTTCATGTATAAAACATCTCCTTTGAATGCTTCTAGTGTCTGATCACAGAACTTGAGCTGTGTTCAGCCTTCAGCTCGTAGGAAACACGACTTGTCAGATACAGTGATGAGCAGAACTGTAAGGTTCGTGCTTCCAGCAGTAGGTGAAGACAGAAGATTGCCATCACCCATACACAGTGGTATCTGACATGAGATGCAGGATGCTGTACAGTTGTGTAATGAAAGCAGTGCAGCTTTTATCTCTTCTTGGGGGAAAGTTTGTTAAGGATAAAAACCACGATTACAACTAATTAAGAAGAAGAAAAAAATAATACTAAAGTAAGTACTCCAAGTAAGCACTCTTCTGGTACTTCATTCATACAAAAAATTCCTATATATGGTTTTCTCGAAGATTTTTTTTTTTTTAAATAGACTCACAAATACAACAACTTGACCAATTTTATCATCATGTGCCGTAGCTTTGCTCAACTGCTAAAAGCAAGCACATCTCACGATCAATACAGTGCCTTTGTCTGTTAAAGTAACAAAAAAAATAGAGTATTGCTGCTGCCTCCATACCACTTATGAAAAGGAAGTCTTATTAGACTCATATCAACATAAGTAACACAGCAGCTTGAAGAAGGATTTCATTTGCTCTGTTTCTAAAGAGCTAATCAACTTTTTCAGACTACAGTGACATAAATATACAGTGGGTGAGGGTGGGGGAGGTTTGGGTGGGAGAAGGGGAGGATGGAGGAGGACAGGGTTTTATGCCAAGAGCTGAATCATAACCATGTGAGTAATTTTGCCTTTTTTTTTTCTTAGGGGTATGAATCAAATTAAATTTGTTTTGCTGTGGGTGAAGGAAGAGAGAATATAATAGCATGAATCAGAGCAATCATCAAATATGTGGCACAGACTAAAAATTAATTACAATTACTGCCTTCTTCTAAAAAGTTTCTGCTGTTAGATACAGCAGTTTAGTTAATCGATATAATCCTTTTAAAAAATTCTCAGGAATTAAAACCTTTCAATTACTTTCCTCTTCCTTTTAATTTTTTTCCTATTGTAACAGGAAAGCATCTTTAAACAAAATCTTGCTTAATCTGTCAGATGCCCTTTTACTCTAGTGGTAAAAGAACTGCTGCTAATAATGAAAATTAGATATTAGACCACATGTAATCTCATCAGTCAGGACTAGCTGGAGTCTGAAAGTCCATGGAGTACGTGCTTTACCACTTTAGCACAAATGCTTTATTAGGCATTCTAGTAAAGAAAGCTTATTTAATGAAAAATGCAAACAGAGAAACACTCAATATCCCTCTGTCTTCTCCTGTAAGAGTGAGACAAGGTCATGGCAAAGTGAGTGTTTGACACTGGATTTCTTGCACTTTGGAATATCCATCTAAGTATGAGATACTGGGAAAACCATAAGGGGGCTCAGAACATAAACCTCTTTTTTAAAGAGGCCAACATAGATATTTGGGAACAAAATCCTTTTTAAGCATTATTAATTATTAGTTAAATAGATAATATGTATATGTGATATATGTATTTTTGTACAACTTTTTGTACAAAATTTACAGCTTTGTACATTTGTATGTTTTGTAAGAAACCACTGATTTTGATAACTGAAAGGTTAGTAAGTCTTTGCCTCCAAGTTTCTAGGATGGAGAAAATGGTATTTAATTCCCTGTCTGAAAAACACAATAAAGCTACAGCAAGACATCATTTGGAATCAATTCCTCCCCCTAAACAACTCCAGATCTTTCCCATAGTAATTCTCTCGCACGTGCCCAGTAAAAATCTCTGTATAAAGGAGGGGTATACAGCATGTTTGGGAATTCAGCTGAACCATGAGCCTTCAGGACGCGACTCCCAGCCAGCCAGAAAACTTCTGCTGGGACCTCTGCAGCTGCTGTGACTTTCCAGTGGTGTCTGTGGGGGAAGGAAGAAAATGGAAGATCTCTTGGGTAACTTAAGCCAAGTCCCAAGAGGAATAACATTTGCCTGGGTGTGTTTTGCAATCCCCGTCCAAACTGGCCCGTGAACAGAAAGCCAACACCTGCTCTGGGGCGAGGTCTTACCCTCACCCTGCTCTCACACCAGCCAAAGGTCACAAGCAGAAGCAGTGGCTGAGTCCCTGCCTGTTGCCAGCTGACACCACCCCACTGATGTTCTTGCCAACCTGCCTCGTTCCTGTCGACATCTCCCCATGACACACAAGAACAGTGAATCCATCACTTAAAAGGCACAACTAAACGGGTGCTTTAGAGACCTGACAGACACATGGTCTGCCCACGAGCGGTCAAAAAGTTTCATGGCCAAGAGCATGTGACAATTCCCTCAACTATTCTGCTGGAAGACCCCCTTTGACCACCTGAAACACAAAATTTGCTGGCCAGACAATTTCCTTGCTACCTTGTGCAAGCTGTCCCTGCTTTTTCCCCAGTATCACTCCATGCCCAGTCTCAACCAAGGGTCTGTCAGTTGCCAGGCAGTACAAAAGCCCAGCCAACTTCTCAGAGCTTGGTGAGAGGCATATTTGACACTTCTCATGTGGATTATCACAGCCTTAATGGCATTAACTCACACACAGGACATGTGAGGGGTAACAAAATAACAGAAGACATTGCAATAAACCACCCAGGGCTGAAGTATTACTAGACAACAGCGTCCACTGGAATCACTCAATACAACAAAGCAATAGAAACTTTCCAACAAACCTTAAAAATCCCAGATCAACAGACATTCTCCTGCCAAGAGATCAGTGACACTGTGGCCACCAGTATTTTGAGACTGCTTACTTGGTGTGGTGGCATATTAAGAATACGTGAATTTTTCTCTCTATATTCATAGCCTCAAGGTTAATTCCCCCTCACTTTCCTCAAAACAAAAATCACTGATGTTCCCTAATTTCACTTGCAATGAAGAATAAGCTTCAAGCAGAAATGAAATGCAAGTTGCCAGACGTTAACCAGAGAATATGTTTAATATGTCTTATTTGAAGGATAACCCCGCATTTTTACCATAGCTGTGGTCATCTTTATTTATAACACAACAGATTACCAGAGGTCATGGGTTGTTGGGATTTTTTTACATTTCTGGTTAAATTATTTCTTAACTACTGTGTATAAAGCAAACTCTCAAATGCTCCTCCTCCTTATTCTGGTATACAATGGCAGAGCTTATTAGAACTGCTAACTGTCCTACAGGTGATATACACCACCTGATAAAGTTAATTCCCAACTTTCCATAGCAAACAGCTGCCCTTTCTTGCAGGTATAAGACAGGACTCATCAGAAAGGAAAAGAACATTTTTCTTTGGCAAAAAATCACTGTATACCAGTATAGATCAGAGCAGTAACATTCCCAGGCACTAAGCAGAAAGTTCTGACACTTTCTGCAGAAAAGCAGAAAGTCCCAAATATTAATAATGTTTTGGATATTATTATATAAAATATAATTTTGTTATTTTAGCTATGAGGCTTCTAAGTAGTTGCTAGAACATATCTTTGCTACCAGCTCTTTTCAACTGTCTCAGTGACAAATTCAAAAGGAAACCTGCTATCTAGTCACTTGGCTACAAAAACCTATTTAGAGTAGAGAGAAATTTTTATCCAAGCACAGAAGAAAAATACTTGTGGACTTCGCAAAATTGTTAGAGATTTGTCTAAACACCACAGGTTTTGGTAGAAAATCTACTGTAAACTTAATGGCTTTAAATTGGTACACACCTTACTAATATTTGTTTATTTTAATGGCATAAGAAATATTTCTGAAAGTAGACTTTGAAAACTGAAATTCTGGTTTGCTTTCAAAGAAGTCACGTTTCCAGAACTGCTGAAACAGTTCAAGAAAAGTTGATGGGAAATTCCATTTGCAAATACAATTTGAACCATGGGATGGAAACATGATCAAAAACAAAGCAAAAATACCTCCCCATGATTATACATTTTGTTTCTTCAGTCCTATGAAGGAAAACTCTAGGAAGGGTGGGTGTGTGGATGACTGTGAGGAAATGGAAGTTGTAGGCAAGAACATATTACACCACTAAACCAATACTAAAATATAGGACTTTTTTCCTTCAAAACTCATAGGCACAGTATGGCCCTGGGTACACACTACTGTGTATTTTTGTATTTTCAGTGCATTTTTGTCCCTGCCACGTTAAATTTAAAAAGCAGCCCAAGACTATGATTTTTGGCGAGTTCAGAATGGATGCACATGTGAGCTATTAAATTAGCCTATGACTCCTAAAACCCGTTATTTGACATTTCTTTTTAAGGCATGTTCCAGGAGAGAGGAGTCTTAACACAGACCATCCTGATCTTGCACCTTTTACACAGCTAACGGGAGGCATTGGATTTGCACAGATTAGTGAAGTCACTGCAGGCTGATTCATACGCCTGCAGTGCCTTCTACACCCCAGAATTACATCCAGAGGAGGGTCACAGCACTCATACACGCAAAATTAATTTCACACCTCCTGAATTACAAGGCAAGTCTTATCAATGCTAGACTGTAAGCTTCTTGGGGCTGAGACGGTCTTGTCTGCCTCTCTTGCAGAGCATTAATCATCTGTGGGTGCTTACAGCTAATAAGGCACATGTAAATCTATTCTGATGTGGTTTTTTGCCACTTCAGACTAGAGGAGAGTCACACACACAGACATACTCTTACCTCTCTACCTAATCATACACTAATGCGCCTAATTGAAAAAACAAGTCCTGATAGGAACAGAAAGACTTTGTTTTTGTTTATGCCACCCAGACAGAGTCTGTGGCTATACAATGCAAATAGTTGGCAAAACCTAAACCGCAAGTATGCAGCAGCACTGTGAGTAATAAAGATAATGTTTGTATTTTGTTTATGAAGAGCCCTAACCAACACACTAAAGCAAGCGTACCGAAACCAAACAATACTCAGATCTTCAGAAAGACTTCAGAGGATCCAAATCATGTAATTTAATCACTTTGTTCTCTAACAATCTAAACATCACTTAAAATTTACAAGCAGTAATTCTGTGTAAGTTCGCTAAGCTGAAAAATGGGATGCAGCCAGTTGCCTTCTTCTATCCCAACTATTAAAGTTCAAACAAATCAAGCTCTATTACTGAGGGGGAAAATAGAAAACACCTTACAAAATTCCCTTGCCCCTAAGGTTGAGAAATGCTGTATTGCTCAGCCAGCATGGAATTCCTCCATATCTGGAGTCATGTGAAATGTATAAGTATTTCATAGTTACTTAACTGTGCTGAACCATCTCCATTTGAGTTTGACAACACACCAGTACATTTGTGTGAAGTGCATGGATATGTATTCTATACTTCTCAAAAAAAAAAAAAAAAAAAGAAAAAACAAGTATTTCAAAAAATTTGCCCCCGGGGAAAAAAAAAAAAGGAGTAGTAGGAAAGGGAGATATGCTGAGGTAAGACTTCTTCCTAAAAGATAAAAATTTCCACCTTGGCTCAATATCGGATGCTAGATCAAAATGTTATTATTAACAAGCCTGTTGTTTTTATTTAGAAAAATTTAAATAATTTTTATTTTCAGATCCACACAAGGTTCTCACTTGCCAATAGCTGGTGAGAAAAAGCTTCACATAACATAAAAAGTAACAGCAGGTTTTCTGTCCTCTTCTCCATCCATCCCTCCAGTGGTAATTCTGGAGCCCTGTGAGAACAGGGCCATATTTAAGGCTCGGGGACCAATGCTCTCACCATGGGTATGGGACCCAGCTGACAGGGAATTCAGAAGAGGATCCCTCTCCTGCATACAGAATTTGCAGGGCTAGGAGGCAGGGCTACAGTTCTTCCAAAGTAATTCATCAGTTCACTTGTCCAACAGCATATTTTGAGCTGCAAGGAGATCACACTAAGGAGGAATAGCAGAGTGGCAAAGTGTCGTTCAATGGGACCAGTGAACTAACAGACACATCCTGCATTTTGGCTTCCCTGTTAATGTGCTCCCAGCAGCTCTGCTGAGGCTGAATTCCTTGACCATACACAATCAGAGTCACGGTGAGAGAAGATGGATGAAAAGTCAAAGATCCAACTGATTCCTCCCCACAGGGCACAACAGAGGCAATCTAGAAACTGTGCATCACAGACTGTCCCTAAAAGATGTTGACAAACACTGCCAACATGTACCTCACAAATCAGAGCCCGGGCTATAATACCACTCTATCCAACCTCTTTGTGCCACACATAAGTAATCAAAAGAGCCAGCATAATCATCCCTGCAAGGAACTGCCCAGCAAAATGTGGAGCCTGACTTGGAGAACTCCCCACAAGACTTCACCTAGAACAGAGTTGTACAGCCTTAAACCAAGCAACATCCAACCTCCTCCAGCAGAGAGCTGAGATGCCTAGTTTCATAATCCATGGTTCTTAGCTCCCACCACCAGCCCAGACCCCTCTGTAGATGCTGCCAAGACTCAAAACCAGGGTTGCCAGGGGACCCCAGACCTGCCCAGCAATCAGGTGCTTAAGCACAGACAATACTGGCCTCCTGTTTTCTGCCTGAACAGCCAGCTCTGGGTACATCACCCCGTTTTGTACCATGGCTGCTACGGCACGTGACTGTGGCTGAAAGTCTGCTGGTCAGAACCTCTTCTCTAGCCAAAAAACGACCACAAATGACATCTTGAAGACGCACTACTCTGCACACATGCAGAAAAGCCCAACAGGAATGTTCACTTCCAAACAAAAAGCAGTCCAGCAATACTAAACATTCTGCTCTGAGCCTGCTACCTTGTCCTAAGGAAAATCTTCTGGAGATCTTGCTAGGAAGGATTTGGAGAAAGAGCAGAGATTGCCTTATCCTCATGCTATTTGCTCTGCAATCACCACTGTATGGGAGGCTGTGATGGCTGGGCCTTTGCTTACTGGGTTTCTCAGGGAAATTTGTAAATATGGCACAGGGAGATGACATCCTTTCTCTGATTATCACCCCACACACTCAGGGACAATTGTGAAACACCCCTATGGAAATCCTAACAAACTGTAGCTGGAGAGGAAGGACTGGCATGGGATGTGTGTGTGTAGGAGGGAGCAGAAACAGCAGAGCAGCAACTAAAGGAAAAAAAAAAAAGCTCTAGGAGTAGTTAACAGGTTCACAAGGATGACTTCCCTTCTTCCATACCTTTAACATTTCCTTTCTCTTATGCACCCACTTGCTTTGTAAAGGGAACCATGCCACAACCATTACTGCAATTAAATGGACAAAACTGAATAAATCCATAAGCCACTGGGAACTCTGCACAGTCTTTAAAGAGTTTGTTTGGCCAATACTCCCAAAAGTGCCACCTTGGTAACTTCTCATCAAAGCTCTCTAAGCTTCCTGTTTGCTCAACTGCCTAAAGATCCCATTCACAGACCTCCACTGGGAAAACGAATGCAAACAGCTACTAAACCCTTCAAAAGCCGACAAAGAACAACCATCACATCTTCTTTCCCTCCATCAGGGCCATCATCAGCTCTGTTATTGAATGCTCCCTTCTTCCAGTGCCCAAAATGCTCCCTTTCAGAAAGAAAATCCTTCAGTAAAATCCTTCCCAGAGCCAAGGGGACATCCATGCACATACAGGACCGACAACTGAAGGGCAGGCTGGCTACACATTCAGAGCCTACACATTTAGGTTGCACATTTAGGTAGACCTAGAGCTCTGCTTCCACCTTCCTGCCCCACAGCAGTCCTCCTGTGACACAGATTCAGCAAAGTTTGGCAGAAGTATATATACCCCATGCCCAGGAATCTTTTTATTTCCTGCAAGCTCCAACTGTCCTGCATTTCAGTCCAGGACAGCAAACCACTTAGACGCCTCCACAAATAAATGTTCTCGGAAGCAGGTTAGATTAAAAATACACTGTAACAAACATCTTAAAATATGTCTGCTCAGTCAAGTCTGGAAAACAAATGGTGCCGGTACATTAAAGTATTCCTGTTCACAGGGTAGCTGAAAAATACCTGATTTATTGCTATTTTCCAACATTGCGTCTAGAAACAACAGACCACTCTTACCTCTCTGACACTGAATGGACTGCACAATATCATTCTCAGAGAATTTTTTTTAGTCTTATTCAAAGTATGAAGGATTAGGTTATTTTCTCATCTTAATAAATGATGTAAAACCTCCAGACATATGGTAGCATTTTTATGCTTCTAGGCAAGCAGTGATAACTTTCAAATGTTACTTCCCCTCCTCCTCCTCCACTACATGAAACAAATATACTGGAACCCATTTAAATCTTAGTGACAAACATATTTAAAAGAGACTAATTTTAGTTAAAGTTTCCAAATGTCAGATGTACATGTTAAATAATTATACTAAAAAATAAAGAGCAGATGAATTCTCATTCTCCCCATTGGCTGAAAAAGTGCCTATATATTTCCAGTAAGGATTACATAATTTTACGAGACAATACTTGTGCTTAAATTAGCAAGGAATAAACAAGTGTCAGCTCATACTTACAGGGACATCTGACAAGTATCATTCATGCAAACTCAACAGCTACAAGATTAGAGGATTGCTATGTCTTGTTCAGTTTTGTAAGTATCAATCCACAACTGCTTCGCTTTTCTTTTTGTAGTTTAAGATCCATAGCAGGGCTCAATTTTTGAAAAGGTAATGGTTACAAACTGTCTGTGGACTAAGGGTTAGATTTTTCAGAGGCAGAAAGCCACCAAATCCCTAAACAAAGGTATGGCATCACACACATCAAGGACCTTAATTAGGAGGAGAAGTCATCTCCAGGAAGGCCATGGACCTATTGTAATAAGTCCAGAGGAGGCTAACAGGGTAATTACAGGGATGGGGCACCTCTCCTGCAAGGACAGGCTTAGAAAATTGGGATTGTTGAGCCTGGAACAGAGAAGACCATGGGATGAACCAATTGTGACCTTCCGGTACCTGGAGGGAGTCTAAAGAAAGATGGAGAGAGACTATTACAGGAGTGACAGGAAAATTGGGAATGGCTTCAAACTGAAAGAGAGCAGGTTTAGAGTCAAAATTAGGAAAAAATATCTTTACTGTGAGTGTGGTGAGGCACTGGAACAGATTGCCCAGAGAAGTTGTAGATGGCACATCCCTGGAAGCATTGAAGGTCAGGTTTGATGGGGCTATAGTGGAAGGTGCCCCTGCCCACTGCAGGGGGCTTGGAACTAGCTGATTCTTAAGGTCTTTTCCAACCCAAACCATTCTATGATTCTGTGATTCTAAGACTTTGCCTGCTGTTTTCTTTGGAAAAAACACAGCTGCATTCCCCCAGCAGCTTTCTGCCCTTACCAGATTCTTTCCTATTACTGAGAAACATGCATGTCCTCCCCTCAAAAGTACATAACAGAGCTGGACTGGAGTGGTTCAGGCATCCTCTCTGATTGAATGTTATACTATCATCCATTATTACTCAAGGCTAGTCATAATATGCATTAACATTTATCAAGTTGGAATCAATTCAATCTGTCCACCCAGGAGCTGACTAACTGGACATTATTACTTGAAAAATAAATCTCACTAAAAGGGAAAACAAAATAACCTGAGTACATAAAGTAACCCACTCTATGCCTCTATTTTCTCAAATGTAAGCAGTAGTAGTACTGAATAAATTGACAAGTATTTAATCTGCAACAGCTTCTAAGCTTCTTACAGAACAAGAAGAGTGAAGACTAAACAATTAGAATTATTTTGCACTTTCATAACTGAAAGGAAAACTTTAAATAGGCAAATATTTTCTACTAGTTAGGGACAAATTTTTATTATTCCTTTAAATTAAAAAAGTGTGGTGTGCTTCAGGGGGAAACAGGCACCAGTAACAACAAGCTGTTCAGCACTTTTGTGCCAAATGCTCACAAGAATACTGAACACAGAACACATCCAGAGCTGCGGCAAGTCAGAAGACAAGCTAAGGAAACCTAAAGAGAAAGAACCGCATCTTTCACCACCTTGACCCAAATTAAAGAGAACAGTTCTTACCCCAAGATGTTGCTTACAAGGCGCTGCTTCCAGAAAGCATAATGTGAATTTGTATGAGGCTAATGGAAAATCAAAAGCATCTGACTAAAGGAAAGCCGCGCTCCTGCACGGGAGCCGGGGGCCGTCGGGTTAATGCGGAGAACCCTTTGGGCGCTGCCCAGAATTATCCCTAATTTTCCAGGTCGGCGGGCTGCGCGGAGCTGCTCCCCGGGCTGGGTCTTTAAAAGGTGTCGGAGGAAGCGCAGCTGAGACACCGCAATCCCCACCCACGGCCGTGTCAGCGCCGCCGCTGCCCCCGCACCGCCCCGCACATCCCGCACACCCCGAGCCGGGCGGGGGGAGCCGCCCCTTCCCATCCCATCCCATCCCATCCCTTCCCGACCCCGCGGGCGGAGCGGGGACGGGCGCTCCCGGTGCTCCCCGTGCGTTTGGCGCACCAGAGCTCGCGTTAAACTCTCTCCCGGAGCGGACCTAAAGCAGCGCCAAAAAGCACATTACAGTCACCACCACCCCCAGAGAGTAAATCCCCATCCTGACTTGCTGGGCTCTAAACTCCTCTTCCAGTCGGGTAGGTATTTTGGGGGGGATTTCCCCCCTCTCCCCCATTCTCAGGAAACATTTGCATCAGTATCTACAAAGCATTCTCTGGAGAGCTTTGTCTTCGCTTACGAAGAATATTCAGCTTTAGCTGACACAGTAACGTATGTCCCATATCAGACAAGGCTTTGCACGACAACAACCCACAGCACAAAATGTTCTGTGTAAAACTTTAACTCTGTGGCTCGTTTTTCTTCAAAGGAAGAGGAATTTGGTGAGACGATGAACAAGGTTGAGTTATGGGGAAGTCTCATTACACCTTCAGAGTTCTCACAACAGCCTTCAGTGAAGATTTCATCTTACAGGAGACCTTTTAAAATTTAGTGAACCACAAAAATTAATTTCTTCAACATTCTCTGGAAAAATACACAGTACTACACATTTTTCATATGGAGTGGTCAATAAGAGATCCCACGTAGGTATTGCTCAGAACCAAAGGCACAATTGGACCATGTATGGATTAAAATGCAATTAAAACCATTACTGCCTCTGCAAGATTTACTGTAACCCTTCAGATCTGGTCACTCCTCTTGAGCAAACTTCCTGTAGGTTTAGAGAGAACACGACTGTATACCCTGTTCCAAAGAGCAGCAATTCCCACCCAGTAGGAAGCAGTGGGCAGTCTTGGAAAAGAGCAATGAATTTATATCTCAGATGAAATGTAGAGATTAGAGGATTAAAATTTCCTATCATGCAGTGCACACTTGGATATTTAATAATTACATAAATGAGGAGAAAATATTTGGAAAAGTGGGTCTTGAGCTTTTATTGCTATGACAGAAAAGCTGTGCAATCAAAACAGGTCTCTATTTTTAAAGAAAAAAATTCTTAGAAAAACAACATCTTGAACAAGTGGCACTGCACAGTACAGACTGTATTAACTTGTCATAATATGTTGCTTCTGTTGGTATGAATTTTGATTGAATAACAAACTAAAAATGAGCTTCAGAATACACAGTAATACTAGACTGTTTGGAATACAGCATCTGGGAAGCACCCCTAATGTGGATTTTCTTATTTCTCTTGCTAAGATGTAAATGATTGCCAACCTCAGTTGCAGACCACTGTTTTGGGGCTTACCCATATTCTTCTCTCATAAATGACAAACCATTACACTATTTTTAAGAATACACACACAAATTCCTCAGAAAGGGTGTTGCACCATAAAACTAGCTATGATCTGAATGAATGGGGGAAAAAACCCCAAAACTTATTAATATCCCATTTACTTCATTTAAATTACAGGGGTTTTTTCCTTCTTCATTTCAGTCAGTATTTACTCACAGAAAACACAAGTCCTGATTTTGCTGAAGAACTCTTCATACTTCCTTGTCTTTAGTAATTTTATAACATGGGAGATTTATGATGCTTCTTATGGCACCTTCTGTGTTCAGGCTCAGAAAAACCCTTCTCATCAGCTTCCACAGAGTGCAATCTGCTATCACTGGTCCAAGTGGTGGCAGGGGGAAGAAAAGATGGCAAGCTGCCAGTGACAGATCCCATGGAAGCAGTTCCATATACACCTTGCTCTTCCATTTCACAGAGTATCTGCTTTATTCCTATGATGTTTCAAAACTACAGAGGCATTTTTTCACACCAAATATAGTTCCTTGCTCTTGGCCTTTCCCTCAGAGAACTGTCTGGACAGGCAGTCCATGAAACTGAGGTTTGGAGCACGTGGTGCAATGACAGCTCTCAATTGAAATGTGTGTTGTGGCAGGACTTTCACTTCCGAATAATCATTCATCAGAAAGAGTGATTAAGTGTCAGAGCTCATGACTATTTGAGAAGCTTATTACTTCTATCAATGCATAGAGTAGTAAGAGATTTTTATTTTTTTTTTCTTCTCAAGCGTTAAGAGGGAAAGCAAAATTAATTTGGGAAATAGTTCACGTATATGGATGTTAAATATTTATGTGATACACTTGATTTAGAATCTTTGGGTATTTCTAACATTTTGTTATAATTCAACAGATTCTGGAAAGTTTACAAACAGCACTTCACGGTGATCCAGCCGTATTAAAAATTATTCTGCTTTTGCAGCAAGGCTAAATCTGGTTTCCTGACATTAACATCACATTTCAGTGAACAGAGCTTTCTGAAGAGTCTTTTTTCCATGTTTCAGCATAATATCGGTTTTCATTGAGGTGCATGTTTTTAGTGTGTTTTTGAACACCATTAATCACTGTTCACAGAGTATTTTATCACATAATATGCAACACAGAAAACACGCAAAAAAATCATAGAATCAGAGAATGGCCTGGGTTGGAAGGGACCTTAAAGACCATCCAGTTCAAATGCCCCTGCCATGGGCAGGGGCACCTTCCATTCACTAGAGCAGGGTGCTCAGATCCCCATCCAACCTGGCCTTGAACACCTCCAGGGATGGCACACCCACAGCTTCTCTGGGCAACCTGTTCCAGCACCTCGCCATCCTTGAAGTAAAGATATTTCATCCTAATACCTAATCTAGACCTACTCTTTCAGTTTGAAGCCACTTCCCCTTGTCCTGCCACTATATGCTCTTGTAAGAAGTCCCTCTCCATCATACTGGGGGAAAGTGAGAAACGCTGAACTTGCTGGAGCTGCCTCTGACAGCCTTTTTTTTTTTCATATTCTGAGGGGAAAAATAAAAAATAATAATAAAAAAAAAGAGAAGCCATGGAGTTCAGCACATGGCTCGGTTGTAAATCCCCCAAATTCAGGGGGGCAGCCGGACGGGGGCGCTGCAGTACCGCGTCCCTCCACCGGAGGGCGACAGCACCCCCAGCCCCTCTGCAAGCCCCGGGCCCGGCACAGCATCGCTCCCTTTGCAGCCGCATTTTTGCTTCAAGCACAAAGCCTTTGCACTAATTACAGCTAAAACACCCCAATAAACCACCAAATAATCCGTCCAAGAGGACCCTAAAGACACAAGAAGGATTTTGCCAGGTAACAGTAAAATTTCGCGAGGTTATTTGAGCTTTAGTGTGCAAGCGAAGCCTTGAGAGATTCATAGGAATAATACCGAAAAGGTCTAAGCTTTTTAGTTCCACAGAAGTGGAAAATCCTATTTCAGATTTTTGCACTCGTAAGTCTGCTCATAACTAGGAAAGAGGGGAATGAAGAGTTTTGGTTTTAAACAACTGAAGCGCTCTCTGAATGAAATACAAGTGGGATGTAACACTTAAGTAATGACTGTTTGGTGTCAAGCTGAGCCCTGCAATACATCCACAGAGATCTTACTAAATGAGTAACAGCAGGGTCTGCCCTCTATCTAGTAATAAAAAACAAAACAAAAAAATCTGTGGCCATCACCTTACAAAGTTAATAAAAAGAATCAATGAGAAAACATCTAGTAAAAGGACTTTTCTATAATAAATATTTCATTGAGCTAATGTGATTCAACTAGTGTTTCTTGACATTTTTAAACCAATTTTATTTATCAAAGTGAGCATCTCTGTGTTTAAAGGTGTTAAGAGCTCAGATTCTTGCAAGTTTACTCAGGACAGCTGTTGAACTCAATTTTTCTCCCACTTCTCTAAGGAAAATTAAATACTGCAGATGTTATCCTCTGTAATGCCATATAGACAGAATCAGTTCCTCATTTGCAGGGCAAGTTATTTATTTTTTCCTACTGAGCTTCAAGGCAATCATGATCATTAGGTAATGCTGGGGTTAAATAAACATGACCTAAAGTGATCACAAGTCAGAAGTTACTTGAAAGAGATATTCTCATATCAATAAGTGGAAATCTAGGAACTGCACGTGAAATATTTTAAACAAACCCTTCTCTTCAGATACAAACATCTTAAAAACACAAATGAAAAGGCAGAAATCTATCTGAAATTTAAATATTTCCTATTGGTCATAGAGAGTCAATAAGTTAAAGCCCATAAATTAAAGAAAAAACCCCCAAAAAACCAAAGTGGCAGCAACAACAAAAATAAATGTACCGAAAAGAATGAGGAAAATGAGTACTCTCTGAAAGTTTTCTATTTAACCATTCCAGTTTCACACGTGCCCTCTCACTCCCCAAGAACACCCATATCCAAGGGCATGAACTGCCTGGATCCTGCACGTGCACTGGCAGTGTTTCTGCAGTGAGCAGCCTGGACAAGCCCACCTGCCAGGAATTCCCCTAAGGACAACTGCAGGAAACTTCAGAAGATTTGCATTCATTCATAAAAGATCACTTTGCTTAAGACGAAGCCAATGTGGAACAGCTTACAGAAACTTGGGGTACTGTCACAGCTACTGCCTGGTTCCCCCAGAGCCCCAAGCCTATGCAATTCCCAGTTCTCCTTGGGAAGGGGAGCAATGAAGACCAAGTGCCTCATTGTTGGCCCTCATGGCAAGTAAGATTCAGAGCAAACTCTGAGCAATCATTATTGCCTGACACTGTTTCCCTTCACCAAGCTTTCCTCACCTCATGAAACCTCTCTTCCTCCTATCTCATACAAAAGGAAAGATACACCTTGAAATCCTTTAGTAGGGAACTACTCCCAAAGAGTATTTGAAACTAAGGAACGCTCTCTGTACCATGATCTAATACAAAAACCAACTTCACAGTTCTTAACCCTTCCTGTAAATACATTCACACCACCATCAACCTCTTTGATGCTTCCCATGCTTTTGGCAATTATCCTCCCAGTCCATCAGTCAAACCTGGGTGTTTCCTCAGGCTTGTACATGATAAAAGTCCACTGAAGTCAACAGAAACAGTTCTCCACCTATCCCACTACCCTATTCCAGGGTCTTTCCCCAGATTAAACCTCAGGACATCTGAGCATCTAAGCACCAGTTCTGTTATAAGACAATACCAACATCTCACAGCCAGCTTGTCGCAAGTAGAGACTTTTTAACAATGAGAAAAGAGAAACATCATGAAATCAAAAATAATTGGAAAGTCATGCATCTTTATTCCTCTTGTGTATAGCATCAGCATCTTATGAAACAGTGCATGTAACAATAGGAAAAAAGTATATCTTGAATAGCTTTTATTTAAATACTGCGAAGTAGTAGGCAGGAATAATTTACCAGTGAAATACGAAAAATTGTATGATAGCTTTTCAAAATAAAGTCTTCTTCAACTCTAGACCATGAGGAGCTTTTCAAAGCTACAAGTAGGAGCTGGGAACAATTGCCTGTGTCTGAATACATCTTTTATCACACATCATTCAACATTTCAAAGAGTATCTGAGATCTTTTAGTAAAGAAAAACAATGCTAAGGAAGAACACTTTGTGTAGTTATGCTTAAAGAGAAGGGAGTATGGCACAATAGCCAGTCATAAAACCAGCTAAATCCCACTTTTATCTGTCACACTCACAAGGCACTTTTATTTTGTACTTTTTCATTTATAGTAAGTTTGCTTTTTACTGATTTGCTGTTTAGTTTTCTTTCTAAGACATTACATAACAGGAATTAAGGAGTCAGAGCCCTTTGAAGCACCCCCAGCACACAAGAAGATTCTTTCACCAGGTTGTTAGATACCAACAATAAAAGAAAAGATGCATGAAACAGAGAGCACTGTACAATCTTCCTCCCCAGTCATCTGTTTCGCCTCTGCTACCTATGTTTTGGGTTATGGTCAGTAGAGTTTTAACTGCTTCAGCTTTGCACATCTTTGGAGTTTTTTTAAGACATATTTCACTATCGACACGTATAAAAGCAGTTACCCAAGGCTGAATGGAGTTTTTATCCTGAACTGTTGTACTGGTCCTTTAACTTTTTATGACTCATAGTTTAAGTATTTGGGAATTCCCCTCTAAATATGACTTTGACACACTTGCATTATGGAAAGTTATTTTATTCAAAAAGTAACAAAATGCAACATTCATGCAATACCCAGGACTATATTTAACACTACACAATTGGCTTTTTTTTTTTTTTTGCAATAAAGCTTCTAATTAAAGACAGATTTAAAAAAAAAATTTTAAGAACAAGACTGAATAGTAGAAGTAGCAGCATTGAAAGAGACAATCACAGTGTTACACACCCAAGCAAGTGAGAAATGTATTTTTTTAAACTATTCAAGCAATGTTAGGGCTGTTTACCTCCTCCCTCAGTTTCCCCAGTTGCATGTAAGAGTTTACAGCTTCTCTCTTACCTGGGTGCTGAAGTCCCTTCTTGGTGGGCTGACTACTCATCAGGGATCACCTGACTAAAGCCTGGAAAAAAATTAAAATAAAATCAGCTGGCCACCCTCACTTACTGGCTTCCAGCTCAAATACTCCCCTCCACAGCACTCTGTCATGTGAGGCAGGACAGAACCAGCTGTCACTGCTTCAGAAAAAGGGAAACGGGCCCCTCCGTTTCCACCTCCTTCCTTCCTCCTGTCTCACTCTTTCCTATCTGTCCCTGCCTCCGACCTCCTCCCTTTCTCATTCTTCCACTTTGCTCATTCACTGCCCGCCCGGCTGGGGTCTCCCAGGGGAAGCCGCATTCCACAACACACAAGCATTTCCCCTGCATCCCGAGGTTTCTCAACAAGCTGCCTACACACTTCTACTGAAGGAGGAGGAGGAAAAAAAAAAAAAAAAAAGAAAGAAAAAAAAAGAAAAATAAATCAGAGAGAAACAGAGAAAAGGCACCACATTCCACAACCCTCAGTCAGCCCTGGCAGACTACGAGGCATTTTCAGTCACACAGCACAAAATGCATTAGTCAGAGCTGAAAGACCACACACTTTGTACCACTACCATGCTAACAGGGAATGGCCTGAGCAGAGCTACAGGAAAAAGGAAAGGAGGGGTCCCTATCGGTGCTTCCATTTCACATGGGGTAACCACCTAAATATACGAAAAGTTCACAGGAAAAGGCCCAAACTTGACATTCCCAGCAGAAACAATGTGAATGTGGGCAGCGGGGAGAGCTCTCCGCTCATGGAGCGCGACCTTTGACGAAAGGACTCCCCCTCCAGCAGAATGTGTTGTTCCAAAGACTGCAAGACATTATCTAAATCAGAACTTCTATCTCCCCGATGGTTTGTTCATAGGAAATACAAGCCTAGAAAAAGCGAAAGTAATACTGCATGATTCAGATTCCCCGAAACCACATATACTTTCAATTCAAACTTTTCTCTTACAGTTCTGCAGCTATATCCATCTATGGAGTTTTGTTCTCTCTACTTACGCAGTTTTCAACCCTCCGTGTACTCGGAGAGTCTGATCAGCAAGAAATGAGAAGAGAGTTCAGCATAAAAAACCCCTCCGTTCCTAATCCAAATGACCTAATCGCTCATCTATCTGCTCGCTGCTTCCGCCCCCCACACGCACTTCTCTGTTGCTTGAAGGCATTTTAGGAGTACATGTAACAGCTGAGGAGAAAACACCCCTTTTTAAACCACACCAGAGATAGAGAGTGCACTGTGCTGGAGCACAGTGCACTGTCCGGGTGCAGCACCATGGAGTGCCCAGCCCCAAATTCCCCGCTCTGCACAGGGACCGTCCCTAATACAACCCGACAACACTCTTAAGTCACAGTCAGAAAAGTGTAGACAGGCCGGGGGGAAGACGGGGGAGAACCCTTAACCGCCTGCACTGGAATTTCTCTTCAGGAAAGTCCACGCTTTAATGAAAGACTGATACTAGATACCACAAAGAAACTTTTATTTCTGTACGCACATGACTCAGATACATTTTCTGTGTGGGTTATGTGGTTATGTTATGTTTCATCTTAAAAAACTGTTTCAAAGGGACCTCTAAACATTAGTTTTGAGAAAAACTTGATGTGTTTATGTACAGCGAGTGTTTTTAAGCTGCCTTTTATTGCACGATGCCCTATACAGCACAGACACTAATGTCTGGTTTCATTATAGACAAAATTTGCATCTAATACTAAGCACAATCTGTAAAAATATTTCAAATTACATCCCTAAATAGTTCTCAGAAAAGTAAACAAGCTGCACCCTCCAGCAAAACAGATCCCCTTAGCTATAATATTGTCATTCGTCCTCTTTTCTCATTTTCTGAATTTGGAAAATCCATTTGCTCCCTGTGTTATTGACTTAGATGCACCAGTTTATAAAACAAACGGTAGCTGCTGCTGTGCAGTATTTCAGCAGAGGAAGGCTGTCCAGAACTGCCTCAGAGACTGAACACTGTTGCCATTATAACAAAAGCATTAAAATGAATAATTCATGAGCAGAGGAAGTACCCTACCATTAAAAGGCACCGACTATTTCATGAATTGTCCAAAAGCTACCCCTTTTACTGCCCAGTTCCTCTAACTACTTGATTATTCTTCATTTTTCTAAAATGGCATCAAGTAGTAATTAATACAAACACATGGACCAGTTGTAGGGGACTTTCCTGAGGAGTAAGAAATTAAAGCTAAAAAGTGAGCCACAGAGAGGAAAAAAGTAAAAGAAAAAGTGTTTATATTTGATGATGGATGTCTTAAGGAAACAAGACTTCAAACTTCAAGAGGCTTTTCCAAATTGTGCTTTCAAATCCTGAAAAGGAAGCATCGACAAATATAAAAACAAAGGCCTTTCTGGTACCTTCCTTTTCAGAATCCCGAGGCATCATGACAACACTAAGGAATTAAAAAGCCTCATAACTGAGTACTTACAGAACTTTTCTTCTGTTTATAATGGAGAGCATAAGGCCTCCAGAAGACTAACTAATTTTCTCCAAGTCCTACAGGAAGGCTTGGAGACTGAGGCAAGAATAGAGCTTCATCCCCTGGTTACCAGTCCTGTGCCTAATAAAAAGAGCAACTTCCTTGCTTTATCTAACAAGCATCACAAGGTTCAACAGTTCTGTGAGTTTTAAGCTAATAATATGAGCAGTGGTGCACAGGCATTTTCTGCAGGGATAGAGAAATGATGCAAACCATTAACCCAACATTACACCAGAATAATTTACAAACTTAAGTTTTGAATAACATATTTAGAGGAATTTGGCCTAGAATAGCAAAGTAAATCTGCTTATGTTTCACTGCTGCAGGAGACACACATACTGTGCCTGGAAAGAGGTTTATTTATAATATGCACTTTGAAACCTTTCAAGGCATCAAAAATTGGTACACTAACATCAATAAACTTCTCAGATTTCATTTGAATCAACATCCAGTTCTTAAAATTCAGGAAACTGTATCTCTAAGACATTTTGCCCAAGGGACCAGTTCCATAATGTTGAGCAAAAGCCATCCTAAATATCTTTGCTACATGGGTCATTTTTAGGTGTCCTACTCTCTTGCACTATTGGGATAAACTCAAACACAATTCTTATTCCAAGGCTCTTTTTGCAACAAGTTCACCAATTATGTGGTACCAAGCCTACTAATACTGAAATATAAAACCATGCCCAAGGTAGAACATTATGGATGGAATGAAAACATTACATGTAACTTTGCACTGCCACTGGTCAACTTACTGATGTTCCTAGGCTTTCTGTTTTAAAAACAGTCAGCTGCTTTGCAGAGCCTTGGTAGACACTTGGCTGACTGTAACTTTCAAATTTCTAATTCTCAAAAAACCCTTTTATTTTTACTATCTATTTAAGAAAGATGCTCTCTTGATCCGGTATTGGATGGATGGCTTTGATTCTGCCAAAAATTTGCCCTTCAGTCAACTCAGAGCTGCACCCACAGCAAGTCCTCACAGAAAAAAGGAAATGCTGTTTAACAACTAGAACAATCTGTACAGTTCAACATATTTTTAGTCTGCAGCCCCCAAGGAACTGTGAGGAGAATTGAACTACAAAACAAATATTTAAAAAATTAAAAATATTAAACAAATATTAAAAAAACCCAATTGGTTGTTAGAGATAATTAATATAGCCCAGCTCACAGCAAGCAGGTTTATTGCAACTAATAGACTATTTTAGAACACATGACCATTAATGGTGTGATAATTTGTGGCAGGAAGAAAGAAGAGGAAAACCCACAAAATACTTATGATAAGAGCACAGTGCATGGAAGAGGTTGACTTTTCTAAAACTGAACCCAAAAAAAGCAGCTAAAGAAGAAATGTTATGAACACTTCAAGTTTATCTTCTTCAAAATATTTATCTTGAGTTAACATTATAGGAGAAATTCTCTGTTGATGTAAACCAGTATGAGTGTTTCCACCAAACCAGCAACCTCCACCAGGCATCCAGACTACTGAGTCACTACCTAAACACAAGTGTTCCACAGAACAAATAGAATCAAATAAATTGTTTCAGAGAAAACAATGTCAGAAAAGGAAGATTACCACTACTTCTATTTGGAGGTAGGTTAAAAAAGTCTTAATGTCTGTTAAATCCAAGGAACTTGATTAACAATTTGCTACTTAGACAAGCCAGGAAAGCTGGATGGGAAGACAGAGGAAACTTCAGTACAGTAGTAACGATCAGATTCACACAGTGAATATGCACAAGTGGTTCAAAATTGCATTATGGTCACAAGAAAGAATGTGTAGAATTATATATAAATACTTAAAGTAAGGGTAAAAAAAAAATATCAAAGAAATCAGGGAAAAGAAGTGCAGAACTATTCAAGAATAGCCCATCTAATCACAGTATGCCAGAAGTCTGGTCAGACAACATATAAAAATTTATATCAAGGAGTTAGATATGTTTAGGGAGTTTTGATATTTGTTTTGCCTCCAATGAGAAGAATTCTGTTCCACTGAAGAGCAGTGGTGTTCTGCCACAATAGCTGATGTTTACTTGTATCAGCAATCACCAGAGTCATGTAGACTGTGCAACACAGCATGAAAACAGGAACTGTTCACAGACCTTTCAGTATTTCAGAGGACCAGCAGAACTAATAGCCATGGCTTTTTAAAGTAGAAAATCATCTTAGACATTAATATAATGCTACAAATCAAGAATAAATTTTAGAAGACATTCTGAAAGCTAAATAAAGAGAGGCAGATGCAACTGCAGTGAAGGACAGCAGAAGGGTCATTTCCACCTTCTTTGTTGTTAAAGAAATACCACAGGGGATGTATCTTACCACAACTACAAGATCACAGAATAATTGAGGTTGGAAGTGAACTCTGGAGTTTGCCTGGTCCAATCCCAGGGCCAGCTAGGACCATTCCCCAGGAACATCTCCAGACAGCTTTTGAACACCTCCAAGGATGGAGGCTCCTCAACCTCTCTGGGCAACCTGTGCCAGTGGTCAGTCACCCTCACAGTGAAAAAGTGATTCCTAATGTTCAGATGGAGCCTCCTGGATTCCAGTTTGTGCTCACTGTCTCTGTTCCTGTCACTGGACACGCCTGAAGAGAGCCTGGCTCTGTCCTCTTTGCAACACCCCTTCAGGTATTGAACACATGGATGACATCCCCCCAGCAGAGCCTTCTGCTCTCCAGGTACAACAGTCCCAGCTCTCACTGCCTTTGCTCACAGACACTCCACTCAACTCTCTCCAGTAGCTCCATATCACCCTTTTAATGGGGAGTCCAAAACTGGGCACAACACTCCATGTGTGACCTCATCAGGGCTGAGTAGAGGGGAAGGATCACTTCCCTTCACCTGCTGGCAGCACTCCCCCTAATTTGGCTTTTCTGTTCTTCCCCCTGTAAGTCCTTCAGGCATACAGGTCTTCCAGGAAGTTATGAACAAGTTGCATACTTAGACAAGGGTGCACACTGCTTTAATTCATACATGATTTCTTACTTTCAACTACAGGCTGGACTTTATGAATGAGGTTTTGCTTTCCTTCCCACCTTGACAAGGAATCCCCTCAGCCTCATTACACTCTTCCTCTCTCCCAAATACCAGTTATTCACTGGAGTAGAAAAGGTAAGACTTTAGTGACAGGCCAATACAGCCAATCATGAGACACAGTACCAATAATTACCCCTGTTTCTATCACAGTATTTTCAGGGCATGCTGTAGTTTCAGGATTTTGAGGTCTTCTCTTAAATACACCATATTCATTTTTGATTATGGCATGAACAGAGAAGCATGAAAAGGAGGCTTTAAGGGTAAGGGTCACTGTGTGACATAACTGAATAATATCATTCTGCTGTATGTAGGCACACAAACAGGAGGACTATAACAGTTCTCATTCCTGGACTGTTCCTATGCAAGTGAATATTTGTTCCATTTATACAAAATCAGGAAGAGTATTTGTCTTGCTTGTGTCTGCAAGAACATTTGCTCAGTATTTTCCAGACTACTAGTAGCAATGAAGACACTCAAAATGAAGAGTCCTGCAGTGATTCCCAGTAGAAGGGAAGGAGGCAGATTTCAGGGTCTCCTACCTATTGTTTTTGTTCAGTACCACCTCACTGGAATTATTCAGGACATCAAAAAATTATCAGCATAAACTGACTGATGGTCAGTAATCAAGAAGCTTAGTCTCTGGATTTGTTCTACCAAGCCATTCAATGCTATAATTAGTAAGCAGTGACATTGTGCACAATAACTACCCTTGCTTTCACTCATGCTGTATCAAAACATTGAAGCATGTTACATAATATCACAAAAGGTTTGGGGTGTTTTTTTAATTTCAAAAAGGCAAGAAATGAGTTGAAAATCTCTGTTCTTTGACAAACTATCATTATTTTTTCTCCCTTGTAAAGTTTCAACAGCTTATTTCAAATACTTATCCTGTACAAATGTGAGGCATGAATTATAATTCAAACAGCTCGTTCACAGTTTTCATGGCTAGAAGATTATTATTTTTTTCTATAGCATGTCAGTAGTTAAATCAAGTCTTATTTATCTTGAGAATCAAGGGAAAACAAAAGAAAGGAGGGAACATTGGCAAACAATGTTTCAAGCATGGGTGTAGAGGAAAAACTGGGCAGAGAGAAGGAAGAGGAGTTTAAGTCCTAAGGAATGTAAAAATTGCTTATTCAAGTCTTTAAATATAATGTCCATTGCACCTAAACAAGAGGACTAAACCCCATGATTTTGAAAGATTATCTCAATTACTTTTTAAATCTGTCTTTCAGGTTGTTAGCCAGATGGAGGTACACATGGACTTGCCAAGCGACCAGCTTTTTAGAACCCTATTTACATTAGGAAATCTTTATTGCTGAATTAGTATTTCTAGTTACTTAATGCTTTTATGGAATCATTAATGAGGTAAAAAGGTCTGTAACTAAACAGCAAATTTCTTCTTCTTATCACCATCGTACGTACACAGAGAAAATGACTTCCATAATATCTTTAAGCACCACCTCCCTATGAAGAGAAAAGAACTTAGTTTCACATCCAGGGAATTGAAAAGAGGGTGTAAAGAGAGTAAGGCTTGGATGGCTGTGGTCATCTAGTTTAAGCTATACCAAAGAAAATGAGAAATGGTGCCAGGTGACCTTAACAGGTGGAGCTGTAAACTGCAAAACCACCTTATCCACCCCCAGGCAAGACCCTCCAACAGCTCTTGACTAAGGGCAATCATCTCTGGGGAAGGTGTCTCCAACCAGGAGTCACAGACCTTCAAAAAGTAGTCATAATTGTCCTCACTGAAGGAGAAGGCTGCTCAGTAATGCCAAAAATCAAGCAGTCAGACACTGTGAAAATGGCAAAAAGAAGGGAAAACAAGGTGAGTTGACCGTGTCCTGCAGATCTCTATGATAGAGGCAGGAACAGAGTCCCTGGATAACACTCAGCTGTTCTTCCCTTAAGTCATTCTTTCTTTCCAAACTTCTCTCATTCTTTCAGAGTCTAGAGCTGTCAAATTTGGTGCATCCTCACGCAAATCCATCTGAACTAGTGAGTGGAAGAAGGAAGTCCTGTAGAATAAATATTATGTAAACATGTGATTAGATTTCTAACACAGCTATATAATCAGAACTACATTGAGCTAACACAGTATAGACAAAATTAATTCCAATTTTGGATAATTTTTAGCACCTATCTTACTATTTTACTACCTTATTAGTCAATGTATTTTTATTCAGTGTATTTTTAAATAGTGAAAAAATGTAGAACAAATACTTATAGGCAAGTGGCACAGCATGGAACAGCTGAATCCAGACTACAGGCTCTATCATTTGTGCTAATGAAGGGAGTAATTACAAGCAGTAAGATGCTCTCTTCCACGTAAGCCATTGTTTTGACAGTGGGTCAGCTACCAAAGACATCTTGGAAAAGATGGTAGGCTCTGATCAGAAATCTTTGGCTCTTCACTGCAGGGAGCAGTGCACCCGAGTTGCACACAGCTTTTGACCCATTTCCTCAGCCTTGATGTCTTCTGCTTTTACACTCTTCATTTTTTTCCATACAACAGTTGGTTTTGATCCACTCTTTAGCTTCCAAGCACTGGCCTTCATGACTATCATGCTCTCCCACTGCCTCCAGTTCCTCATTTTGTCCTAGTCTATTCCATCAGGTTTTCATATCCTAGTTCTCCTCTCGCTCTTAGGACTTCTTTCTTAAATTCCCTATTTTCCTGACAAAATGGCCACTCCTCATCTCTCCAGCTGATCTCATTTCCCTTGCTTCTTCCCCTTCTCAGATTTTTATTCTGGACTTCTCTCCTTGTCTGAATGTTTTCATAGAGATGGAGTCCAGGCTCTGCATCCTCAGTTCCCATTGGGACCATTCCTTCCCCACTCTGTACCGCACTGTCCATCTTACATGTCCACCACATGAAAGTCAGGATTTTGCTGGAAAAGTTGCAAGATTAACTTAAAGAGGGTCTTCAATCTCAGTTGTAATACCCAGGATCTGCATTACTAGGTGCAGCAGGTTATTTCCATGTTTAAGTATACTTGTCAAGAGCAAAGTAAAATGATGTTGCCTCATCCCCAAGTTTCAAATCCCTATCTTATACCACAGGCAAAACAGCAATGGAACTACAGAAAACAGTCACAAATAGCTGAACATATTTCAGTTGACAATTTAATCCTCCTCCTCCTTACCTTCAACAAAATTTGCCCAAGGCAGAGATGTGACATGAACAATTGATGTGGTATGGTGGAGTCATGCTCTAAAGGAGAGCAGGCTCTTGTGAACAGAGAAATTTTCTGTTTATGTCTGTTTTCCATCCTTAACTCCCCAGCATGTTCAATCCTCCTTCATGCCCTCCAGGATCAACATGGAATGAAGCTGACACATTATCCAGGGTCAGGAGTAGACCTTCAGTACACTCAGGCAGCTCAGGAGCTGCTTCTGGTTCCATCCACCACACTCCAGGGAACTGCAGTGGTGGCCTCAAAGCACAGCTGAACACCCCACGTTCCAAGGCACAGAATGTTAAGAGTGATGGATAAACACAGTACAGCAGCCACGGGAAACAAAAAAAAGTCCACTTCTAACAGTTTCCCCTTTTCCTGGTCACAGAGCATGGATCTGTCCTGACCCTCCAGATTGCTGATGGCAGTGACTGGTGAGTGGTTTCTCCCTGTCCTTAACTCATGAGCCTTTCATTATGATTTCCTTCCCCTGTCCATTTGAGGAGGGGAATGAGGCTTTGAAGGGCACCTGGCATCCAGCCCAGGTCAAACCACCACAATCCCCAGCCCAGCTTTCCCAGCAGAGCACTTGTGAACAGCCTGTGGGGCAGGGTGAGGGCCAGACCACACCACCTACACACAACTCCAGTGTACAGTGGTCCTCTAGTTCCTGATTTTCAGGGTCAAACCAACAGGGGTAATCACAACTAAATCCTATAGGGTGTCTATAAGTGAAATAGGATGTTTCCTAGATTAATTTTATAGTTCAGACTCACAGCACCACTTAAAGCTGGCTTTTGTTACTTATTACCATTTTTATTGTATTTTGTACTCATTTTATATTACATATATTTTTGCAAAATGCAGCTATTTTGCAGCTTTTAATGTTCTGAAAGCCCGTCTTAAAAGTTTATATGAACTGAATTATTTGTGTATAATTACAGTTTTATTATTTTTAAAAGAACTCTTAATCTACTTGACAAAAAATAATATCTTTTTTGTTTCAAAACAAAAGAGACGAAGCCAAAATATGCAAGATATTGCACTGGCATTCCACTTTTAAAACAATAAAAGCTAAGGATACTTTTCTGACAAAGCTTTCACAAACTATTCCTACTTTAATTAAATCCCTCTTTGCTGGAAACTAACAAAACGCCATTAAGATCAGAAGACAGTTATTATCTTTCAGTCTTTTTTCCTTTTGTATAATACATTAGTACCTAAGTTTCAGTGATTCTTGCTGCGTTATCCACCTCTCCTTTAAAGAAAATACTCTGTAACCATAGCAATACTTTCCCACCCTGGTATTATTTCCCGCTGGTTTGTTCTAGGCTTTTGCACATAGCAACCACAGCAATCCTCAGTCCAAACTGTCAACTTCTTCTTGGCAACTCTTAGAAAAAACTGGTGTATCTGTAAATTACCAAATATCCGGCTTTACGTTTTCAAAACAAGATTAGTACCATGTTCTTAATAAACTGAGTATTTAAAATCATAACACTGGTGTGTACGATATTTCCAATATCACAAATACAAGATGTTTACATTTGAGACACCATCTTCTATCACTTTTCTGCAGAGCAATGCATCAATATCTCCTCTGACAAAAACAAATAAGCACCACTCACTGTTGACTGAACTTGCAACAAAACATTAGGTTCATGCTTTGAATTCACCCTGTTTTTAACTGAAGTCACACAGAGGAACCCCAACTTTACCATCCACACTCCACCAGGGCTTCAGGCTCACAAATGCAACACCAATTCCACAAGGCCTGAGAGCTGTGCTTTAAATTTGACACCTAAGGACTGAGCCTACAGAAGTCACAGCACAGAGGGTGGATCTCAGTCACGTGCATAAATTTTTAACACTACACAATAAGCCATGCTAGAGTGACTTACACGTGTAGGTATTTGCAGAAGGATGTGCATTAAAAGTACAGCAATTCCATTTGCAACAACCCCAAATGGCTTATATTACTTAACTGCTCAACCTGTAATACATTAAACTTCTAATTTCTGAGTTAAACATCAATGCTCTTCTTGATCACATCTGTACTGTTGAATCTATAACTGGAGAGAAATAATTTTTTCTTCTATAGAAGTAAAAGCACGTGGCAGAATGAAGTGCTAAAACCCCCCACTTAACCAAGCTTGATTTTTTCCAATACCTTTTAAATACTTTTTTTAACTTGTTGCATGATAATGACAACAAATAGTCAATAATACACTAGTATTATTTTGAGACTAAGCTGATTTTTGTGATTGAGTTAGTTTTCATAAGGTGAATAGTAAGGTACAGTCAGTGAGTGAATTGTGGTGAAGCAGCACAAAGTACATTTGGGGGCAACAGGGATTTAATACCCTGGTGTGTTACTGTGCATCCTCCCATCCCACTGGAGTCAACAGGGCTTTTGCCACTGACTTTTATGTCAAAATTTTACCCCTACTCATCATTTGTTCATATGAATCACCCAGAGATATCTCCTTCATGTGTTCTCTCTAGGGGGAGTTCCAGAAAAGGAATTAGATACACAGGACAACTACAATTACAAATCACCTACTGAGAGAGGCTTCACTGTTGAAGAAAAAAACATTTTGTTTCAGTCACAATAACAGAAATAATAATACCAGAAGAATTATATGTATGTGTATATATGTATACACACACGCCCCAAACATGTTTATATAGATATACATATCCTCCATGCATGTGTATATATACACACACAACCCGTATTTATTTATATATATAAATAAAACGTAGGAGTTATATATTAAACAAGTAATCAAATGACCCAATACACTTGTGAAAAATAAAATGAAAGGTCACTCACTAAGCCAGTAGTATCAGCCACCTAGCTTTTCTTTTTGAGGCTAAAATGCTACAGAAGAAAACAATGGTGAAAAATAATTTTTATAGAACAGGAGGGAGGGAAATATACAGATTACTGTTTTAGGTGTTGTTGGGTTAAAGCAGAGTCTTATTTATATTCTAATTTATTCATCCATACACAAGCAACTCCTCTACAACTACGAGCCAGTTGGGGCTACAAACCAGAGGAATTTGCCCTAACCAGGTGGTTCAATACAGAAACACATTCCTCATGAAAAAAAGAGTCTTTAGACCACTGTTTGTGGGTTTTTCTGGTTTGTTTTGTATAAAATGGAGTTAGATCTTCATGCATACAGAAGAGAAAACAAGAGTCCAGATTTGAAAATACAAAGGCAATATAATTACTTTCACTATAACATCTACCAAAAAGGACAAAAAAACCCCCAAAATATAACTTTCTGGTACTTTGCCTAGCAGAGACACATTTACGAGTAATCTTCAAAAAATTTACTTAAGACTTTTTTTACAGAAAAAAAGTGAAAATTTTAAATTGGTGTTTCCTATGATTTAGCTATGTTCACTAAAAGATTAGCAGAAATACAGAAAATAAAAGGTAATTTTCTTTCCAGAGCACCCAGAAATTAAGACTGTTAAAACTATTAAAGTGCCCTATTACTGTACAGTAAAATACAAAGTAGTATTTTATCAGCTGTTACGATCAATTTACGGGAGAATTTTGAGACAGAATCTTTTAACTGAAGAGTATAAATAAGGGAAAAAAGGAGATGAAAATTTTCTTTTTCTGAAAATGGAGGTATTAGGTTTATTAAAGTTTAATTAATTTTTTTAACATGTTGATCAAATGTATCATAAAACCTAAATATTACTTGCTTCATTTAATTTTATGAGGGTACAATGGGAAATGCCATTCTCTTCAGTCAAGGGATTTCTGAATGTATCCCCTTCAGTGATCTCTTAACAACAAGTGCAATTACATTTTATTCTAAAATAATCAAATACACTCTTCCTTGCTATAAAAGCTATTTTGCTTTGAATGTACACACTCTGGTTAAGTTCTCACATCTTCAAGACTTTTTGCTTTCTAGAAGTCATCGTTCACATTTAGAACTGTGGCATTTTGACTCTTCATTTGATTTAGAGAGACCTATATTAAATTGAGTCATCAAGATTAATTTTAAATTTGAAATTGTAACTCAATCTGCAGGACTAAGGAAAATGTATATTTAAAACAATTAATTAATATTTCCTATAAACTTAAGAAATATGAACAATATTTTTAGATAACATTTTGCCAAGGTGCCCCAGCCACAAGAAATAACTTCAAAATCTTTTTCAGGAATTAAATACAAAATGAAATTAATATTTTTCCAATGAAATGTCAGGTGAAAACAATGTACCTTTTAATTTTGTTTCTGTTTATGATTGTTCAGGTTGCCATGACTTTAGCAAGACTTAAGTTTGCTCAATATTTTAGGACACCTTGTGCCTCTTCTATAGATAGGTGCTTAATTATATTCTCTATTCCTTGTGAGAAATTTCCCTTTCTTGTTGTGTTTTGGAGACCTTTAATATTTATCCCTTCTTTTAAGAGACTACTAAATAGTGTCTTACTCTTAATTGCAATGGCCTCATTTCAGTGACCTTCCAGACAATTTATACGCTTCTCCATAAATTAAGAATGAATATTGTTTTAAGGTCAGTCTACTTAAAGAACAATTTTCCTTTCCAGTTTTCTGAAGTCTCAGAACCCTCTTTCAGAAAACCTGCTGTAACTGGATCTCATGCAGGGACAGCAAATGATCCAATACATACTGGAAAAATAAAGAAATGCTAAAGAAATCAAAGCCAGGGTGAGGTCTGTGACAGACAGCAAATATTTTTGGAAATTAAAGAATATTTTTAATCATAAATGTATCACTTAAAAACAAATTTGTTTGTATCCCATTCTTACTGGAAAGTGTGAACCAAACCTACAAATATACCAGCTTTGAAACTTGCAGCCCTGAGTCTCAGCAGAAGGAAGACACAGCCCTGTTTGGGACGTACACATTAACCATTGTGGATGCAGTGTCCCTATTAGAATGTACACAGTATCCAACTTTATCAATCCTGGCCTCAATTCAAATATGCCGTTAGATGCCTTACTAAGTGCTTCACTAAACTGAGCCTTTAATGCTATTTAAAACTAACTTAATATAGAATAGAGCTATAGATTAACTGACACATCTATTGCCTTTTTTGTTTCAATCACTTCTATTTAAGTGCACCGCTCCCTGGGGAATACAAAAACTGGGGGAGAGGGAGGGGGAGGAGTGGAATCTCAGCAAATTATGTTTGACCTGGAATTGAAAATTAAAAAATTCAAACACTAGACCATTCCAGACCTCAGGCTGTCTGATTCTTCCAGTCTCACATAATCTATTCAATAGTTAAGTCTCACTCTCTATTACTCCTTAATAGCGGTTGTGCCTTTTATTGAATTCCTCAGAGCAAATCATCTAAAACTGGCTTTGAATGACCATGTGGCTCCTGGAGTTGATTTGGAAATCCAGAAAACAAGACACGTACCAGCATTTGAGCAGCTGGCCACAAAATGACAGCCTCAGGCAGGAACTCTGTGGTACAGGCAGCAGTGCCAGAATTCAGCTCTCTCACACCACCTGATGTCTCAGCCATGAGACCCTTCTCTGTCCTTGTCCAAAGCCTTGTCAATCACACTTTCCCACTCAAGTGACAAGGAGAGATTTAGAGATGAGATGTTCTCAAAGCACAGCACATGGACCATTAGTGGGATTCTGGCTACTTCAAAATGATAAATGAAGGCTGCAGAGCCCAGCACCTCCTTGGAGTACATGGGAAACTTGTATGGAGCCAGGAACAGCTGCCACACTGCTGGCTCACTGAAAGGGTGCAAAACAGGGAAATCCCCACCTCCAGGGATTTTAAGTCCCAGAGGCTGCTGTTGCCCAAAAGAAGGGAGTTGCACATAGTGGCAGGAGCTCCTGGGAAGAGGGGGTTGCCTAGGGCAGACAAATGCCTGTTACAGCTTTGTGCTAGCAAATCATCTCAGTGATGTATCAGTTACATATCCCCAATTCATCCCATAAACACCACAGTTCCATCATAGGTGTGTTTCTTCCAGAAAAAAAACAAACAAACCACCAAAAACCCCACAATACTTACTTGTTAGATTTTGCACCAGCACATACTTCAATTCTCTTTTCTTGGACGTAACACGTGCAAGTCTTATCTCAGTGTTTCCCAGTTCTGGGAGCCTGGCTTTGCCACCTTGACATGTATTTTAAAGAGCATTGTGTACATGAAAAGTTTCCTCAGCTTTAGGAGAGGAAAAAAGTAATCAAACCAGGCAGACAAATTCCTCTCTTTTTTTGGTGGCAACCTATCGAAAATTGCACACCTGAGAGACACAGTAAGAGCATTAAGGTTCAGTTCTGTCGCTTGAGTCAATCAAGAAACCAAAACAACCGTCTTAGTACCTTCTGCAGTGTCCCAGGCTATGAGAGAAAGACCCAGAAGAACCCAGAAATCTTGTGTTTCAGGCAGTGTGCTGAGAAGCAGCAGCATCCAACCTCCCCATGCCTGTCCCTCACCTACTGCCACCTTAACAGTCTGACAATGTTTCCTTTTCTTGTGTTCACAGCAAGTCTGGTCCTATCTCCTGCTTATTTTGCTGCTTGCACTGGGCATGTGAATCAGAACTGCAGCCCTCCTTCATTCACCATCTTCCTCTGGTACATGGAGTTTAGGGTATGGACCAGTACAAGAGGACCTACCTTTCCCATGCATCACATCCTGCAGTTAAAACCAATGGCATACAATGGTGTATTTAAGAGAAGATGTGCTAATACACAGTAGTATGAAACACACCAGTCCTTCAACCTCATGTTTTCTACCTTTAAAGCGGCCTGTGTTTTTACCCTATTTTCTGCCCCTCTCTGCCAATCAGAAGACAATTTCACAACCAAATAACTCCATATTCCTCAACATACAGGCTGGGTTGTTTTTTGGGGTTTTTTTGAGGCAGAACAAAAGAAATAACTTCTTCCAAGTGGTGCATAGTGCAGTTCTGGAGTCAAGGCAATTAGGTCTAAAACTGACAAAAGAAAATGACTTCACATCCCAACTGAAGAGAGCAAATGGAACAAAATGTAATGCAAGAATGACACAGCTGAAAACAAAACAAAGACATGCCATATTTCATAACAATGCAGATGTTAAGATATTGAAAATATTTTTAGCATGTACCAGGGAACACAAAAAAAAGAAAAACAATTGGGAATAACAGTCCAGATCTACATTGTTCCCCTATTTTTCATGACGTTTACAATAGTGTGACTCCTGTGTACCCACCATGAATTTGAACACTTAGCTCCAAAAAGAAGCTCTTCATTTTGCCAAAGAAAATATCAACATGTTCACTATTTTTAAATGTATTCTAATGAATTTTACCTGAAGCAACACATTCAACTCTCTGCAGCTGGTTTTTCGCTTTCAGAGGACTCAACTGTCTGTAGATTAACCTTAGTCACAACCATACTGGACCCACGTTGATGGCCCCTAAAAAACTGGAGGAGCACAGGCAAAAACTCCAGCCTCTCAAAGCTCCACACTCAAACAATGCCAAATGTCATGACATTGTACCTCCTTCCTCAGCCTTATGTACATCTTGTGAGATGTACAACAGCATCACCCTTCATTTGCACAAGGGCCTTGCACATCTTAGCAGCACAAATTCACAAGAGAACAACACAAGTCATGCAAATCCTTGTTGGTCCCTCAAAGTATCACAATTTCTGAACAAATGTCACACAACAATATTTGCATTCTCATCTCTGGGATGGGAAGTCAACTGCCAGGAATGGGCAATTACTGCCTGGATAATTCACACCACTTCTAGTTATCCCCAGCAACAACCCACACACAGATAAGGAAGGGACCCACATAAATTGAATTATGCTGGTGGTGACAACCTGTGTGCAATCCAGTGTTTCCTGAGGAGCAATACACAGAGTGACAGAGGGGCTTCAGGGAAAACAGCAGCAGTTAACAGGGTGCTATCTCCAAGTCCACAGTCTGCCTTTGGGAAAGAGGATCACATGAATAGTCACATAGACTTCAGCAGCTGAGCACCCCAAGTCTGGGGTTCTTATATTAAAGTGTCTTCAGGCTAAAGCTCTACAGTGCTTTTTCTGTTAACAAATCATGTAGCAGGGAACCACCACACACCAGGAATACTTAGTGTCTGCCAAAGCTGATCATTACTGCAACATGTAAGAGGTTGAATAAAGGGGTTTAAGTGGACACAAGGTGTACGTGTGAAGGAAGCTGAACAGCTTTGTGATGATCCTGACTTGTCAGTTGTCCAAAACAGATCAATAGTTCCAACTTTATTTGTTGAAAAGCCAACATTTCATTTCATATTGTCCGGGAAGAAATGCAGCTTGCTTCTCCTCCCAAATTTCTCAGGCAGCTCTGCTGAGACTTCGAGGACATTTCACATTTAAGAGTCTCTAATACCTATTCACCAACAATTGCCATCATCCATGCCACAGAGTCAGAGGAACATTCTAGACTACTTATGCAAGAGAAGGAGCTTTGGAAAGCCTGGTTTACTCTGCCCATGTTTAGTTACAAACTATCAGACATGGGGTTTCAGAAAGATCTGCCATGATCAACCAAGAGGTGAAGGACCTGTGGAAGTGATCAACTCCTGCTTCAATTTAAGATAACACTATATTTCCACAGTCATTTCCATAAACCAGAACTTTATGAGAAAGTTATTTTACTTGTAAGGAGCTCTGAGAAGGTTTTGAAAGGGTCCAGAATGTAGTTCTATAAATACAGAAAACAACCCTGGTTTAGTACAAGGCTCTGGACACCACGGTGTAATTTCATAAGACAGCATCCAAAACCACAATTTATTTATCAGATAGGAACAGAAGGCATGAAATGTCAAACAGGCATTTTAACTCTTTCCCCTCCCAATGACTGCAAGCCACGAAGCAAAATGGGGCCTGAATGCCAAGCAATGCAGTTCTCATCCTTCAGAGTCTCCAGATAAACATGTCCTGGGAGACAACCACCAGGCTAGTACCCACATCCAGATTCTGTGACTGCAGGTGGTCAGGATCACAGAAGAAAGTAATAATTGACTATATGAATGTCCCCTAGCTTAGGAAAAGAAATAAAATCCTAACTTAACAAAAATACAGAAACAGAATGCAGAAGGGCAAGCTGGGAACAGGGGAGTTCCCAAGAGGTCTTAGAGTTTGCAGAAAAAAAAAAGTAAAATTTTTCTAGTTTTTTTCCCTACGTAAGAGGAAAGTACAGTTTGACTTAATTGAAAAGCATAATGATAAGCAAGCATACATGTACATGACTCATTTTTAAATAACTACAAAATGCAAGAAGTCAGAGAAGACACAGTTTAGGACTGTTTTCTTACTCTCAAGGCTCACACAAGTAGGATCTGTTCTAAAGGAGTCTTACAAGACTCAGACAGCCTACTTGTCTCCAGTCAGGCTTTGTATTTCCCCTAAATCCCAAGTAAAGGCACAAATAACACACAGGGAAGTCAAACTGAATGCAAAGGCAAGGCCATACTCCTCCAAGAACACAAAAAGTTGGTGCATATCTGAAACCTGGGACCAGAAGGTGGACAGCACCCACTCTCATGGAGGTGTTAGATCACAAAGAAATCACTTAGCACGTGCCTTGCATTAAGGAAAAGGAGGATTAACACAATCCTCAGAAAAGTAACAGAAATAAGATTGCCAATCTTGCCTTTTCTATGTATGGCAAGATCAATAATGGAATACACAGACATTGGAACTGTACACAGAAGGTGCTAAACAGAGTGGAGAAGAAATAGAAAAAGTCCCAGGTGATTTAAGGGATAAAACCAAAGCGTCTTCAAGGACTTAGGGATTTAAATCCATATAAATTATCAGAGAGGATAATTTGTTTGAAAATAGTACCAGGCTAAGTGATAGATTCTCTGTCATCCCCTTTTTACAAGACACTGAACACAGCAGAACCACTGCTGAGCACATTGCTGTGTACTTTGGCATGCAGGAGGTTTCAAAAGAGAGCATGAGGGTATTTCTGGTCTTGAAAACAGCTTTAGCACAGCCCCCAAAATCTTGAACGTTGAAATCAAAAGAAAATATCTAATATTTTTAACAAATAGTGAGTTTCCTATTTAAAGGAAACAACTTTCAAAGACTAAGCATTAAGCACAGGCATTTCCAAATGCCAGGTTAGCATGAGAGAAATTTTAAGAAATAATTTAATTTCTACGAAATATTTGCTGCTCCTTCTCTAACTGGGGAAAATTCATGTGAATGTCAGTCTCGCCTCCTACCAATTATGACCAAAATATTGCCTTTTACTTCCCATCAGTGACACACCAAGTACTGGCATTTTTATTTCAAAATTTGTATGTGAGGACAAAGTTAACATATTAGTAAAAGGTTGTGGTTAGTTAGGTAAACTCCCCGTGGCAAATTTAGTTATTTCCTGATGTCACAACTTAGTAAGACATGAAAGTCTTCTGCCAGTCTCTACCTTTTTGACATATGGCAACTCATTTCAAACTAAGAGGAGACACAAAAAGCTCCCCTTTTACCATAAAGTAATTAATCATTGTCTGCTAACTTACTTTCCTGCTTTTGTGTCACTTTTTAAAGGAATTCCCCACATTCTTCTTCCAAGCTCAGATTTTGGGTACAGCATTAAGTAAATTATTAACATCAAAGAAACAATTTCACTCTATGCTTCACAAGGCTGTGGTTCTCTGCACATCTTGGCAGATTTTTGCCACCCTCAATCCCCTCTCAGTATGTGTAGAAAAATTAAAACAGAAAACAAAAACAAACAAACAAAAAGAAAATACATGTAGAAATGTAGCAGGGAAAAAATATGTAAAAAATAGCAAGGTCAAGAAGTGCAAATCTTAAACCCACTCACATTAAAAACTGAGAAATGCAATAAAAGTTAATTCAGGATTCAGCAATGGGTTTCTACTCGAATAACATGAGACAAATAAATATTACACACGTGAGTTTGTAATTTAGCCTTAAAATACATCTGTATATACATTTGAAGAAAGCTTTCTGAATGAAAATAGTGAATATTTAGGTAGTGAATACGATGGGAAAGAAAAAATAATGAATTAACTTTTTCTCCACAAAGTCTCAGCTTTTTCCAGAACAAGAATAAAGGATGGGGACGTACTAGAAGAACTAAAATTCTTGAGTTGAAATTAAATCATCAGTGACAACTTAGTAACAGCATCACATAATATTTTAGCCACATACCAGCTTCAAAAATCTCTTCAATTCAGGCAAGATAAAAGTAGTTTTCCAAAAGGCAAAACAGGACAGGTTTTTTAGAACTCTGATGAAAATTAATGACTATATTATAAAGCAAATGATACCAGCCACTAAGTATTTGCAGCCCAACCAGAAGATGGACCCTGAGAAAATCTCAGCTAAACTGTTTGGATTCTCTATTTTCCAACAGTCACTGCAAACAGAAACACAACACAAGCACTGAAACATTTGTAGGGTACATTTTGTATCCAGTGTACATACTTTAAGCCAACATAAATACCCAGCTCCTGTAATCCAACAAAAAGGTGTTATTCTCAATCATTCATCTTATTTCCCATTTCCCAAAACACTCAGCTACCATGGGCAGGGAGATCCAGCTCTTCACCAGTGACCATCACATCAACCCTTGCTGCAGCTACAGGAGTCAGTGGCTTTCTCTGGAGGGCAATTCCGAAAAAAACCACCTAACTTAGAAACTCAGAATTGCCTTAAAAAACCCCAATCATTTGCCATTAGCCAGGGAGGAAACACAACCACTGATCCCACTAGACTAAAGACAACCTTTGTGAATGCCCCAAAGTCAAAGCTAATGCCCTTCAACTAATACTCCAGCAGAACATAATTCTGCCTAAAAGAAGGGTGGAGAGTCTTGCCTGACAAAGTGGGAGCATAAAATGGATTCATCAGAGTGGGAGGAAAAGGGTGATAATAACTCACATTTCAGTAAAACCAGCTCAAGAGATATTAACATTCAGTGTTAAAAAAAAAAAAAAAAAAATCACAGAAAAATGACTGCCTTGGAAAAGAAAAAACATGCTCAATTTTCAAGGTGTCATGCAGGCCACATGTCTTTACCAGCAGAGCTGGTGGAAAACCTAGGTGACTAAATAGTAACTGCAATCAGCTTCTAAAATAAGAGAAGAGAAGCTTCTTCATAAGGGTCTTAGACCAAAGCAGGCTAGAGACAGAAAAGGTAAAAGAACCTTTGAGACAACTAGGGCAGGTAACAAAAACATTTTTGAACTTTAATAATAACAAGACAGCAGTATTTATTTCCTCACATAACCAAGAAAACACACAACTGCCACCCAAGCAAAGTCCTGTGCTATTTCAGAAACATTTCGCCTGACAGACAAAACTTTTTATCAATTCTGAAACAATTCTGCGTAAAAATACCAAATTTGAGAGTTGAAGTCCCACAACATTTTCTCAGTAAAACAGTTCCCAGTTAAAAGGCAGACAACTGGATGGGTGTATTTTGACAGAGCATGACTACTGAAGAATAATAGGAAAAACACCCTCAGTGAGCAGGTAGTGGTCAAATTCAGATGCAAAACTGCAATCATGTGTAACAACAAATTTGACAAAGTGATAGTTAAATGGACCTTTTCCATAATATCTGTTTAGCTATTTACCCATTATGTTTTTGGCCTAGCCTTTTTGGTTTTTATTCCCTAAACCTTTTGATAAGGTTTTGTCATAACCTCTTAACACAAGAGGCCTGATGGACACAAAATCTAGGCACACACTCCTCTTTCTCACTGAACAACTTAACCTCTAATGCTAGCTACAAAACTCTTGCCTGAGTGCCACTACTCACCAAGTTACTTAATGTCTGTGCTTTTGATAACAGCTACAGGTTTTTCTCTCTAAAAGTTCATTTTTTTTTCAACATATCACTCCCCAAAGTCTCTCATCTAAGTTTGATTTAATTCTAACTACCTAAGAATTTTCCATTTTCCCAGTTTCACATGACCCATAGGTTTGATCAGCTCTTTGCTATGTTCCAAGATATTATTTAACTAATGAAAAGTAAAACAAAAAGGAAACTTCTGTGGGACAAAACTTTCTTCTAACTTGAATCATTAAAATTAAATAAAACTCAAAGTAATTGTTGAACCAGTCATAAATCAGGGAAGTATTTAAGTAAGTTATCCATCTGGCTTCAAATTAAGAGCTTTCTAAGTTTTGCTGAATCAAAGGACCCAGATCAGTCTCCTTGGAAGGACTGCTACCTTCTGAAGGTTTCAAAGCTCATTACAAGCACTATTATCACTCTCCTCCAGGCCCCAGCCTCAGGAATGCAAAACAATTCTTTTTTACATTTAGATTTTCTGGGTCTGTCTGGAGAGGGGGGGAATGTTACTTTTTACAGACTGTGAAATAAACGATTCACAGGATGTTTTGCAAGAAATTCATAGAATCACAGAATCATTCGGTCTGGAAAAGACCTTTAAATTCATTAAGTCCAGCTGTTAACCCAACACTTCCCAAGTTCACCACCAGACCACGTCCCGAAGTGCCATGACTATGCATCTCTTAAATACCTCCAGGGATGATGACTCCACCACTTTCCAGCCAAACTGGAAAAAACCCAGGCCTGACCACGTGGAGACATCGACCTCTAGTCCTGTCTTAGCCTGTTCCATCTGCCATCCAGAACCCTCAGTCACCTCCCAGGGTCAGGCTCATTCTTTCAGCAGGTGAGTGGCACTGTTCCCAAATGGTCTGATGGGAAAGATGGATGAGTAGCTCAGGTGCTTCCCTGTCAGGACAGCTTTGTGAGTGCAGTACAGCCAGTGCAGTCCCACATCCCCAAAGATGCCAAACCAACCTTCAGTTCAGCAGCTCTGTGGGGTGAGCAGCTCTGTCTTTCACTCCCTGAGAAGAGCTGGACCACAGAAATGGAGAGTGAGTGGAACCATGGCTGGCATTAATGTGGAGAAATCAGAAGATTCTTGGGTCCTGGTCTTTGATTTTTCCAACCACCACCTTGCCACGAACACTGTACTTTAAACCAAGCACACTACAGAGTCTATGAGCTACTTATGCTACAGTCTTAGAAATCACAAACCATTCAGAGCCCCTCAATTCCAAAGCATCTTCACACAGTCAGCAAAAGCTTACACCTTTAGAGATTCCAAACTTAAGAGGAAAATGCCAACACTGACCAGCACTCAAGAAAACACAGTTTAAGAAGTTGCCAGTATTGGCTTGGCCTCTGTAACAGATCATATGGATGTTTATGTGGAAAGGCAAATTATGTTAAACTGAACAACCCTCACAAGGCATTTGCCACCAGAAAAGTGACACAGCACACTGTCACTTAGAGTAGCCCAGCTTGTTCTGAATAAGCAGAACAAAAACATCTTTAAATGTCATAAAATGACTAGACTTTGGTCAATGGAGATAGCCCTGTTATGTCGATATATTTAATATGCTGTTAAATATTAATTCCAATTAGAAATTATTTGTGCACGGAGTGAAGGAACCAGGGAGACTATTTTACAACTTTCAGAAAACACCAGGATAGATAAAAATTTACAAAAACCCCCCATAAACAAAAAACCCCTATAAAATTTGTGTCATTGGGTGATGATTTGATGATTAAAGATAAAACTGATGAGAAGCAAAGAACAACAAAAAAACAAAGTCATAAAAGAAAGCATATCTAAAATGAGAAAAAGTAAACTGACAACAGTTTCAGTCTCTCGAATTAGAGAAACTGCAATTTCTTTGCATTCTCAGGAGCCAGCAGGATGCAAGGCTGTAGGTGATGTCAAAAGTGAGTCTGTCCCTCACCACTGGGCTCAACATAGACCTGATAAGCAGTTTTCTGGTTTGCTTGGGGCTCTGGCTTCCATCTTATCAAATGTTTCATAAGAACTTACAACTTTCTTTGTGAGCAACACAGCCTTTACATAATCCAAGTCAAGGACACCACGTCACTTTCATTTTGACTTCAGAATTATTATTATTTTCATTATAGAGTGCACAACCACCTCAATCATCAGGAACACTAAGAAACATACAGATAAAAATTCACAAGTACAATCAACTATTTTTACAGCATTAGAGAATAACTACAGAGGCTGCCTCCCTCTCCAAAGCAAAAATACACCAAGTCCAGTTGATACTAAAAAAGGAGAAAAAAGGTACATATGTAGGAGCTTCATAATACTGAAATATACAACCTGTCTTCTCAGAGGATTTTGCATCAGAAAAGTATAACTGGAGTAGTTTCCAAAGAACTGATTTAATTCAAATAAAAAAATATACAGCAGGGTCCACTTTGAGGTAAAATATTGTTTAATATTGGAATAAATATTGTTTGAGTAGTGTGCTATGGCTGGTGAATCCTCTCACCTAATTCAGACCATGTACTATGGTTTAAAGTATGATTTTCAAATAGATGTGGAAGTCTAACCCTCTGAACGCGTTACTAGTGAAGTTCAGTTCCATAGTACCAGGCAACAAATTACATTTGGTGAAAAAGTACTTACTATCATCTGTCCTAACCCAAATCTCCTTTAATGTCGAAATGTCAGTGGTTTACCTTCATTATCTCACTACCTTAACTACCAAGTAAAAAGAAAACCAAGATTTTTTCTTACACTTTTTTTTCCTCTGGTTTAATATTCCATTATAGAAAATTAAAATGAAGAAACTATTCTTAGAAATCTGTTTTGCTATTTTCAAACAAATAGGAAAACTGGAGAGTATTCAACAAAATCAGCAAAATAATTGAGCTAATGAGCCCATTCTTAAGAAAGAGAAGTGTCTTGAGAGGTGATTGGTGGGGGACATAAATAACCTCTCCTTCCAAACAGACTCTGGAATTTAAAAAAATCCATATGATCTCTTTTTGTGTTCTTATTTTTATTTCAGAAAAATACTTGATTTTACTTTTTTCTTAAACAAAAAAGTATTTCAGTCTCATTTTTAATACAGCTCTTAGCTTTGTCAGGCAAGTCTAGAAAACTTTGTGGGACAATCTGAACTTTAAGTGATATGAAACAGGCACTTCTTTATGAAACCTTTACAAATGGGTTTAGCTAGTATTGTCTCCCTAAGTATTTTTATCTTAGTACAACTGGGGAAAAAGTGACCTACTAAAACCTCTAGAAAAATCAGATCTGACAGTAACATGTAGAATCAGTATATTCAAAGGCCAGCTTTGACTTAGGGAGGCCAGTCTGCTTTGTCTCCCTTGTCAGTCTGTAGCAGTGTAGACAGAGAAAACCTTCTCTAGAGAGTAATTCAGAGCAAAACCAGCTTGGAGTGCTCCTTATCAGCCACTGGAGAAGCTGATTTATTGTACTGACCACAGGAACCCAAGAAGACTAATTTTCCTGGGTTAGAGTTAACCTTTATTCACTGCAACATCCATTCCTGTAACTCCTTAGCACTGTGTTTGTGCTGATTCTTCACCTCATGGTTGTGTTCCCACAAGTTCATAAGATTTACCACTGGGAGACTCTTCCTTCATTTCATTTGTTACTGGGCTGGAGAACTACTTAATCCTTGTTTCATAACTTCTACATACTTTTAATATTTAAATGGCATTTTTGTGTCTAACCAAGTCATCCTTTATTCTTAACCTATTTTCTCCAAGTCCTTACTCAGTTCAAGTCTAATATAACTTTAGTCCTTGTACATATGGATAAGGAATGAATCTAGTTTTAATCTCACCACGCTTACAGGAAAAGAGACTTCACCTTCCATGTTCATGACTCAAAAACTATATTTTTCATTCTATCATACAGGTAAGCATTTAATTTATATGGGTATGCCTGTCCCCAACTTTTCCAGTGTATTTTCAAATGTGGGTTTTTAATTCAGTCCACCTGAAGATAAACTGCAAGGGATAAATAATGACCAACTTACTTTGCACAAGGACAGAATTAAAGCTGAATATTGACACCTCAGAACAAAGAATCTGAACTCCCTTGTATAGGCTCTAAACTTCATATATCATAGTATCATAAAGGTTGAAAAAGACTTCCAAGATCAAGTTCCATCATCACCCTATCAACTAAACCATAGAACTAAAAAATGGTATAATAAGAATTGGTAAAGTCTTGAAAGAAAACTGATCTTTCTTTTCTTTGAGAAGTTATTAGGTCCAAGAAAAAAAATCTGTCCTTCAACACATTTTCTTCCCCCTTATTACTGTTACGCATCTGGAGTGGCACATGGTCATCATTTTCTTTAGGGGACTGCAATTTGTCTTTGTTTTACATACTAATAGCCCTATTCAGTCAGATCAGAGATACATCTACCCCCATATTGTGGTTTTAGCAAAGGCTGAGAGCAGGGGTCTAGGGAAGAGCACTAGGACAAGAAAACACAGGGATGCACTTCAGGATCCTTCTGCAGCCCCCAGGGATTGGGCTTTGTGCTCTAAGAAATAGGTGATGCTGTTGCACAGGAAGTTCATACCCAGATAATCCTTCAGTACAGGGGCTCACAATTAAACTATGCACTATAAAAAAATACAACATCTTACTTGTTCTGAATCTGTCACTTGGTAATTTTATTTGATACCCTCTGGGTCTTGTAATACAAGAGACACTTAATAAGCATTCCCTGTTCATTTTTTTTTCCATTATGCTACTGTATAGATTTTTACCATTTTCATCTTTAGCCAGGCTGAAGATTCCCAATCTATTTAATTGCTCTTTATCGTATCTCTCTTTTTTCCTCATCTTTCCTTTAAGTACAGGGAGCAGAACTGCACTCAGAGGTCAACACAAAAGCACAGGTAGTTTATAGACTGACACAGCACACTTGTGTTCTGTGAGCCATTCTTCCCTTTTTTTTAAATTTTTTTGACCAGGTCTAAACACTTGATCAATGTTTGGATTTACCATGATAAACTCCCTACAGCACTGCTTCCTTTGGTTCAGAGTGTCAGTAATAGCAGGATTCTTCACAGTATCAGCAGCAAACTTCACTACCAATCATCACAAGATCCTCTTTGGTTATTCATAATCAGCCTTCATTTGTGCTACCCTCATTAACTTAGAGTCATTCTACACTCTCTCTCCCAGATCACCAATTCACACACTGACTGGTGTTAAACTTAACACAGGTCCATGAGCAACTCTACTGGTGACATTCACCCACTCTGTGAAAACAGGTCATTTATTCATCTTTTGGTCAACTATCAGCCTGGGAGAAAAATTTCCTCTTATGTCAGAGCAGTTTCATTTTGTTCAGCACCTCTGGTGAGTAGTTCTCACAAGGCTCTGAAACCCAAGTGTATTGCATCAGCTACATCACAGTTACTCACAACCTCAGTGTCTTCAAAGAACTCCACCAGATCTGCAAGACTGTTCTGACTCTTTCCTGGTACATCAAATTGTCCATGAATGCTTTAGTTTTCTTCCTCACTGCATTTACCAGAAAATTGGCTGGTATGAATGCCAGTCATACTCATCCTGTTCTTTCCCATAAGCTTTTTGGAAGCCTTTTCAAAAACTGGTGTCAGCTTTGGCACCATCAGATTCACTGCTACAATGAATATGAGTATCCCATATGCTTTTAGGTACAGGTGCAACCTTCTCTGACCTCTTTTGGATCTTATTTATCTATTGGACCAATGGCCTTCCCATTTCTGATATTTGAAAGAGTAGTTATGACAAGCTTCTCTGCCTTTTGCAAATCACATATCAACCTTTAACTTGCTTTACTGTATAATTTATGTTTAATTTGCATGATTTTCCCTTTTTTTCTTTTGGAGGATATCTTTCTGTTCCTTACAGCTTGCTCAACCACACTACATTTTTTTTAAACCTTTTAAAGGGTCAGAGAAACAGTTTTTAGGGGACATGCATTTGTTCCGAGTCTCTCCAAACTGGCTGCAAGCATTTTACTTTGACTGTTCCTCTTCCCAGGCTCTTCGTAGAAACCCTAATCAGTGTCCTGCTAGCTACTTTCTCTATAGTAGCCATATATTGTCAAAAAATCACATTAGAACTAAGCATTCAGTCCCTTCACTTTATCCTCCAGTGTTCTAACATTTGCATAGAAACACTTCTGGTTTGGTCCAAGTTCCTGTTCCCCTGTGTTCTTGTCTAAACAGGACCTAATTTTTCAAGCAGTTCTTCACTGTTTTCTACATGACCTTCATCAACTTCTGTCCCATGTACTCCAGCCCCAGAGACTGTGTCGTGTTGACCCCTTTCTGCCTGTCCTTATGCAGGGTGTTGGAATTACACTGCAGACTGATGCTGCAGAGGTCCTTATTCTTCACCTTCTGTCTAGCAACTCACATATTGCTTCCAGCACTATTTTGGTAGCCTTTATGTCACAAGCACTAAAAGATAGTCCAGATTTCTTTTGTTGTAAGCCACCCTTCCAGCACCATAAATCCAGTTAGTTGCACTCCACTTGGCATCCTCAGCATGGCATATGTCCCTCCATCAGCCAGAATCAACACCATGAAATGGCATTCTTAGAGCAAAGGGATGCTTGGCCACCACATGAGAGCAAGGTTTCATCTACAGGATGTCATGTTTCAGAGTCATTTCTCCTTTACAGGTTTGACATCCCCCTACATTAGAACTTGCTCCTCATGGAAGCCCAGTGGGAGCCTCCCTAGAGACAGCAGTGGGAATACCTGCCTGGAGGTTTACTTTACACATTTGCTAATTAAGGATAATTTCTTTATACTTACACTTCACATGTTGTGACTTTCACAAGAGTTCAGTTGTATTAATCTACAATGAGCATCTTGCAATGTCATAACTATCCCTTTGGTTTAACAGCTGCACTCATACTGGTGAGTGTAAGTAAATGTTACTCTTTTCTAACTGGTGATCTGATATCAACCTCCAGGCCTGAGAAGCAAAAGCTTGTCATTTAAATGGTCTGAGACACAATCCTTGTGTTTTAGGCTTACTCTTGGTGTATTCCATCCGAAATTTTCAGTTTGCGTCTCCCCCTCCACAGAATTTGATCCAGACTATCCTCACCCTCCTGATAGACACTGGTTTTCTAAAAATCTAAAACCATTCCTGCGGTTTTCTAAAAATCTGTCTTTAACACTGGACTGATTGGTGCCTCTGCCAGCTTAAGGTAATTATTTATTTAGTGGAATTTTAATAATTTCTCTGCCTCTCATTCTTTAATCCGTGGGCCTAGTACATTCTCCGGGATCCCAAAAAGCATTTTCAAGACAATCCTACAGAAGTACAAAGGAGTGAGAAAGTTTAATTTTTCTTGAGTAACACCTTGCTATCATTAACAGACATTTCCCATAACTGCCAGGCAATCATGCTTTATAATCTAACAGATTGCAGCCACTTTATGATAGCATGAAATGATTGATTGTGCAAGCCCTTATACACTGTTTTCTTAAGACAACAGAACATATAACCAGCCACAACGTTTAGTTCAAAACGGAAGCAAAAAACAGTTTTCTAAGAGGCACCTTCTGTTAATGGGAGCTGTACTTACAAATACATCCTTCACCAAATCAAAGAGGATTCTCTCTAACCAAGACTTGCTGATTCAAAATGGGACCTCACACTTTTAGATTCCACATTTAGATTTCTTACTATGAATTCTACTTTCAGTTACATCAAGTCTGCTATATTTTATTAGTTATGATGTACACAACTTCTGACACAAAAGAAGTCTTGAGAGTTTCCCCATACACACACTGTCATTGCTGTATTTATAGGCAAGATGATTAAACATTTGCATATTATTGTGAGAGATAAATTGTACTATACAGTAAAAAGAAATTCAATACTAACTGATTAATAAAACAGGCTTGATTTTTCAGTTGATAGAAAGTGGCTCCATTTCCCTTTCCACCATCAAATCTAATTTAAAGTAACCCAGTGTAGTGCAAATACATTAGATACTTAGTAATCTGCTGTAATGGCAGGGAAATTCATCACAAATTGCTGAATGTTATGAATCATCTTGTGAACACATAACTGCTATACAGTGAAAAAGGCACTTTAACAAGTAGTTTCATTCATTTATGTCAATACTTCATAATTAGCACAGAGAAGTGTCTGTAAATTGAACTCTTGAGCATCACACTGCTTAGTTACCATTTTTTTTTGTTTAATATTTTGAACACTTGATGTAATGGAAGACCCCATTAAAATTTTTTGCCAATGACAAATGACATTTTCATTTTCTGTTCTAAATGTGTTAGCACTCAACAGTGTTCAACAAAGCCATAAGCATATGCTGACCTGTACTACATAAACAGGTCAACTGACTTTATTGGGCATATTAATGTAAGTTTTTAATGGATACTTAACCCTCTTGCTAAATGACATATAATAATAAAAGAACTACTGGTCTACAGGGAAATTAGTGCTGTTGGCCACTCAAATAACAGATGACAAGAAAAACATGACAGCCAGGCAAAGATGCTTAGAAGAGCTTGTTGCTGTACAACAACCTGAAGACCTAGATTTAGCCACCTTTTTTTTAAATGGCACCCAAAAACCCCTATCAGATCCTACAGTTTCAGGGCTCGAGTGCCCACAAAAACTATACCTCATCTATGGAATCCTGGTTGCTTTTTCAAGCACTGGGTAGAAATAATTAATCATTTTTATTTCAATTCTATAATCTCAAGATGCTGAGCTATTATAATTTAATGGTTTATTGGTGACAGCTGGTTGGTTATACCTATGGGATGTACAGTCTTAGCCCATTCTAACAGTGAAATAAATCACTCTCTCTGCAACTTACTTTGCAACTGGGTATAACTAAAACTGTGCCCAAGGCAGTTAGTGCAGAGTAGCTGACACAAGGTGACTTGGTCATCTGTGGGCATTTGCAGTATAAACACATTGTCTGAGAAGAAATTTAAAGGTTTATTAAAAAAAAGCCCTCTTAGACTAGAATAGGAACAGCCAAATGCAAGAGTATAAATATATTCATGATCACAGTGTTAATTCCACTTTGACGCTTCTTACCAAGATAACTTCCCACTCATCAGTTCTAAAAAATCCTCAAGCTCCAGCTCTGAGTTTGTCTCACTCTCCACAGCTTCCCAGGAATCCTGGACTGCAGACCCATGGACTAATTTCTACAGGCTGTGCATACCAATGTAAACACACAGGAAAACCTTTGCCTTACTCTAACGTTGCTAATTAATGACCAAATAATTATTAAAGTAATCTAGAATTTCCCTTTGCTTTAAAATGAGAAATAATCATAAGCTCTTACTACATACTGCTTATTTTAATTTTTATTTCTTAATTGAAAGCAGTGGTTTGTTTGGGGTTTTTCTAATTTTACAAAATTTAACCCTTAGCAAGACATACAAGTCAACACTGGAGAGTTATTTGAAAGAGCATCTTCTTAATTCTGTAATTCCCCTCATGCTTTCAATTCTTGAGTGTTCATAAAAAAGCAATACTGGTAAGACATTCAAAACATCTAGACACACAAACCTTTCTTTTGCATCTAAGGTTTCTCCTTTTCAAGGATATTCAGGCCTGTAACTGCTTCTAGGTTTATCAATATGAAATCTATTTATTTAAGGGGGGGGAAGAATCTTCATGCAACTTAGTGCTCCAATTTTTTATAGTTACAATAAAACAAAAAAGTAGGAAAATCCCACCTCTCCTTACATACTGCCTTCAAAGTATTTTTTGCCCCTTTTAGTAATCAAATATAGATTTCTCCATGACATTTTGATTAGGCTCCTACTGTGAACACATTAAGTGATAATTGGTCAAAAAATACCCATTGAGCCAGGAATATCAGAACACAGTAAATACTGGGAGCACCATAGGCAGTTGTATGAATCACTTCACATACCTGTGGTTTTCCAGGTTCCTGTGCTTAGTCATGAGTACACTCTTCATATTCTTGCACACAGAACACAATTTCTGCCAAATTTTGTTCTTGGCTTCTACACTGCCACCTGTAGTCATACAAGAGAAATTAGCCATATTTTATGCTGCAAATTCTATTAGCACAATGTTCCAGCTCGCTTGTTTTTCTACACAAACATTCTGAACATTCTCCCTTTGTAAAAGGTGAGTTAAGTTACCCAAACCGAGTTACTTATATTTTTCTCTTTAATACATTTGAGGAAGAAAGGGGAAAAAAATCACCAACAAACAAATAACAAAACAATCCTAACTCAATTTAAACCAAGAGGACATTCAAAACTCTCAAAGACATTTAAGGGCTGTACAGATGTTACCCTTGTTCCTTAGTGGACAGATCACAACCTTGACAGAGCAAGGTGACTTCTGCAGCAGCAATGCAAAAACATCTGTTCTTAATTACTTGGTAAATATAAAAAACCTAATTTCATTTAGTCTTCCATCTGAAAAACGTGCATCGTTTTACAGAAACAATTTCCATGCTCAGCTTAGCTGTCTTATTTAGGCTATAAAGAAATGCACACAATTAAAAATCACTTGTATTTGGAAGACTACCTCATAGAACTAGAAGTGATGTTCAACTTTTTTACACAATGAAAATCACTAGATGCATTCCAGGTTTACTGCACTTTGAGTATTATGCCACAGATTCTGACAAATTAACCATTTACATCAAAACAAGACCTAAGCAAACAGTACTCAGAGCCCTCACATCAATCCTTTCCCGAAAACATTAGAAAATTCAAGCCTTCCTGGAAAAACCAAAGCTTCGTGGTGTTCAGAACAGGCGTTTCACCGAACAGCGAAGTTTCAGAATACAAGCTCGGGGGGAAAAACCGGCTTTTGCACGCACATGCCTTCTCCTTTCCACCAGTTAAGAATTGCTCCTACCATCCCTGGAACCAGGCGCCCGAACGCTCCCGCTCCCTGTCCCTCTGGGAAAACGCTCTCGGGTCATTAGCGGGAACAAACTCACGCATCTCCCCGCGCACCGGGGGCTGCGGGCACCCGCACCCTGCGCTCCCCTACAGCGACCGCAGCCTCGACCAGAAACCTCGGACTGGAATTGAAACCGAAATCAAACGCGATTTCCCACGAACAAGTTGGTCTTGGGGAAAAAAGATGGTAAAAACCAATAAAATTCCCAAGCGCCGGCGAGGCTGCCCACGTCCCGAAGCGCATGTCTCCAGGTATTCCCCTCGCCTTCCCACGAGCCAACACCGCCGGCCACCTCCTCCGGACGGGAAGGTTCGCACGGGAGCCCCCCGAGACCCCGCCACCATCCCAGCCCGGCTCAGGTGCGCCGGGCACCGCCCCGCTACCGCGGGCACCTGCGGCGCCCCCGCCCCGCAAAACCC
>WEIV01011815.1:167045-238926 GCA_013390005.1 Calyptomena viridis | reverse complement strand
GCAGCCCCCGAGCGCCGCGATGTTCGCCGCCCCTCCGGCGGGGAGGCGTCTGCCAGGCACTTTGAGATGCTCCGAGTGCCTCCCCTGCTCTGACGCCCAAAGAAAACGAGGAGTCTTGGCCGCTACAAATAATTTACGTGTTCAGGAACGTGCTGGAAGCCCAGTTGTTGATGGGTCTTCTGACAGCTGGCGGTGTGAGGTGTCCTAGCTGGAGGCAGTCGGCTCTTGAAAATTTGTTGTGCAGTGCTTAAAAATTCCGAGAAAAGCAGCAGGTAAATACATAGAAGTATTAGGAAAATGTCTGTATTGTAACTAAAACTGCAGCTAAAGTTGAGGTTGTGCACATGCTGTCCTAGCTGTCTGAAAGAACAGCCCATCCCTTATGAATACTTCTCTCATTCTCTGCCTTTTGTCTGTCACCTGATGTATTTACATCTTGAAAACGTATATTTAAATTATTGTGTTTGTATATTTTTGTTCAAACGGGTGATACTGACATTAAAAGTATGCACTAACACAACCCAGTAGTCCAAGTTAAAAGAGGTTTGGGAGAAGCCAAGTGCATTGATGCAGCATCACAATTGATACCATTTTCACATTTATATAACAAAAATATATTACATTCATTCATTTCACAGCAATAGATTCCACTTTATTAAAGGCAATCTTTAACTTTCCCAAATGTTTTATTCTAATTCTGTATTTTGGGAATCAGTCTTTTCAAAGTAAGCCAGAAATCCATACAGTCATGTTGCAAACTATGATATCACGCCATAGTCTAGTCATAGTAAGAAGTAAGCTACAAAAATAAAATAGCTTGTCTTTGTTTAGTCTTCCACAGAATTAAGGCTATTTTCAGTTCCTCTTCTTACATTTCATAAGCAAGACACCAGACTACCTGAATATTTAATGAGTAGGAAACCAGAAATCTGAAGAAGTAGCAAGTTAGGCACACTTTTTTTTTAATAGCAACATAGACAGGTACTTGTCTAAAAGAAGTTTGAACAACTTAATTTCAAAAAATTAATAGACAGCAATTATATATAAGCACATCTACAGCTATGCATAATGCAAAAATATAAAAATTAAACAAAGCTTACACAAAATAAAAGTATAAATGAACCCATAGAGATAAGCACAAAAATTGATACAGGCATTTAGAAAAAGCTTTTTGATTCTACTCTAACCAAGAAAATGGTTCTGGTCTTTCACTTCAAAACCTAATAACCTAATTCAGGAAACAATGGGACCACTGAAAATTTGCGTGCCTTAACTCTGCTTATAAAGGCATTTGTTAAACATAGAGAACAAGCTTTTACAGCTGATAAGTAATGAAAAATATTTTATCTCTAGATTGAATGTTTATCCACTTTCTCTTTGAACTTATAGTACATGAGATATATTAAAAAATGTTAATTTTTTCAGTTTTATCTCCTGAACTAAATTTTGATTAAATGTAACTAGAAGATATCAAGAGTTACCAACCAGTAAATATCACACTGAAATTCCATAGTTACCTACAGTAACGTCTGCCAATGACTTCAAAGACTGGTTGTCTGACTGTGTCTCCTCAAACAGTACATTGGCAATAGAAACCACTGACATGCCTCCAGTCTAGACTAGAAGAATTAATTTTCCACTAAACCCTCCATAAATGTATTGTTTTGTCTACAGGTGTCTTTCCTATAACTGTTATGAATGTATTAAATTCTAGCAGAAAGTTCTTGTCTTTTCCACTGAAGCATGTCCACTGCACAGGCTGTTCCCTTTACAAAAAAAAAAGTCATAGCTCATTTTCAGGTCTTACACAATGCTGTTATTAACATCACGGGAGAAATACTCCCTTAATTCTGATTTTCAAATCAAGAAAACAAGCATTTGGTCACTTAATAAGGACTGTTAATCAGACACTATCATATTTGCCTTAAGTGTGTGAGATGCAGAAAATTAGATCAGTCATGCACAGACTCTTTCTTTCCCCTCCTCTCCTCTTTCCCACCCACCACCCAAACAGCTCTGCCCTTTTTTGTTCAGCAATTCAGGTTTGGAAGAATAAATTCCATTGTAACAATGATTCAGAGACAAACTGAAAGCCAAGTAAAATATTGTTCTCCCAAATATGACAGGAAAACTTATAAGATGGAAACACCCAGAAGATAAAACCTACTTTTCTTATAATATGCTCAAAAAAGCATTACTTGTCACTGTCCCCATGCTCCCAACTACTGCATTGCTGTAGTACTGAAAATTTCCTGTTTTCCAGATAATGAGCTGTGACTCAGTACTCCTACTGAGTACTCAATGCACCATCCATTTACTTTTTGTGGTGGTAAATCATCTCTCACTTTCCTTCCACCAGAACTTATTAAACACCATCATGTGTCTGCAGGTCTAAACTACCACACCATACCCTACCTTGTCCATCTGAGACCAGAACAGGTGAAAGCTTTTCTATTCCAGCATTTTGCTACTCCAGCTCCTTGTTTCAGTTGCTACCCAAGTGTTCTTACAGCTCTGAAAACATGCAGGTCATCACCTTAAATGCTGCTTTCTCCACTGTCCAGCCTGGACCGTATTCCTGTTTATTGTCTAGGAAATCAAAACTCACTTTGTATCTGAGTAGTTTGTGGAAACTACTTCTGGGCAAAGCACGGCTTTTCCTCTAGGTGCAAAATCCCTTCAAAGAGTCAGAGAGGTGACTAAGCAAATTTTGATCCATTTATAATCAAAAGAGTGACTTCAGTCTATTCTACGGAAATCAGAATCTGGCATAATAAAACCAACAGCTGGTTGAGGAAGAATAACAGTGTGGGCTCTTTGATGTTCACAGATGAACATGCGCAGTCAAAGACAGAGTTAGGATAGCACATGATGCTTCTGAGTAGTAGTAAGGAGTTAAAAGAGTTTCATAAGCATATTTATCAAGAAACTATTTTCTTACAGGAAAACCATTTTATTTATTGCAAAAAATGTCCTGTAAAACATTTAACATGCAAGAATATTGTGCTAATGAAAAATCTGTGTTAAACAGCCCTTATGAACTATGCATTGTAAAATGTAGTGCAAGCAGCTGGAAAGGTATTTCAGGGAGTCCTATGGCAGTCAAGAGTGAAAATGCTATTCTAGTTAAAACTATACATTTAATATTAACATCTGCCTAGAGAAATTCATTGGTCAGTAAACACCAAAATTTACACCAGAGAAATGCAGAATTGGAGAAGAGATTTCGTTCCCTGACATGGGATTCAGAAAAGCAAAGGAAATAAGCTAGCAGTGGGAATTGTTCTTGGTGGTAGTGGGAGAAGTGTGGCTAGACCTCTGCAAGGGTAAGAAAATGTTATAATCCTGCATGTTGCATCTAAGCAAATGGCACTGCAAAGACCATGTCTTCACTTGGGCTAGAAAAGCTGGGAGGCAGCAGCTGATCAGCTCCTCTAGAACAAGTTCTCCCTCGAAGAATCTGCTGTATCTGAAATCTCTGGGAACGAGTAACAGTTGCCTATAACAACAACCAATATCCTCACATTACATCTTTTCTCCCAGGTTAAATTATCATCCTTCTATTAATAGGGCCATCAAAAGCCTTTTTCTCCTTCTTTGGAAAAGAATATCTGAGAGTTATGTTCAGTCGTAAAATGTTAAAAGAACCCTGGACAATATTTTAAGTCACTAGGCTTTAGTGAAATAGGCTGTTTCAATTTGATGGTGTTATGATATTTCCAAACTCATTGTTTCAGAGATATGAACTCTCCAATTATCAGGTGAAGAAAAAGAGCTTTTCCTTCATATCAGTTTCTTCATTACTGACTATTTGTGGTCTCTTCTCAATGAATATCCTCATGCCAGCAACCATCCAGCTCGAGCAAAGTAAGCCTAGAGTGTCAATTCCATGGAAACACAATTACTTAGTAAAACACTTCTACTTCATCTACTGTGCTTTAAAGTATTTCCTTTTCAGTCTGTGTAACAGGTTCATGATCAGTACTTCTTGTAAACTAAACACATGTAGTACAATCAATCTCATTTCTTAGAATGGTCTTCACCATGGGTCTGCTCAAGCCCTTTCCATGCTCTTCCCTGAGTGGATTTCAGTAGATTTCAAATCACTTTTTTTAATTTTATTTCTCCGTGGAAGAATACATGGATTTGCTGAAACCCTCTTCAAGAGGAAGCCAAAGCAATAAGTTTACATGTAGATTCCAATACAGGGTTTCAAAAAATTGTATTTTTCCTCTAAAATAGAAGAGCTCGGTTCCAACAGGGAAATCATTACTTTTTTAATCTACCTTTAGCCAATTGTAGCTAATATGGGTCTACAAATTAGATGTCTATGACCACATAACACCCTTGGAAATATATCCATTTTTGTCCACATCAAAAGTAGAAGTAATTTATTAATCTGTTTTCTAATGCAACTATTTCCTTAGACCAGACCTAGAGATACCACTAGTTATTAAAAGCAGTGACAATAAAACTGACATGTATTTCTAAAAACTGCTGTGTAAATCAATATAATGTCTTAATTGGTTAACCAAATAGCTGTCATGCCAATGAGTCACTGCAATTCTCTGTGAGCATCTCTTTCTGCCTGGTTACACTTCTTTAGCCACTTCACAACTCCTCAGGAGGAAAAGTTACAGGGCCCCTCTCTCTGCTCTCTGCAACCATTACAGCCCATAACACTGCAATATGTGGACTTCTCATCTTTCAGTAGTTTGGATCTCTTGAGAATATTTTCTTAAAATTTATTTCTAGGGACTCTGTCTCCAACCATCCATGCAATATATACATTTATAAAGTGAGTGTTTTATAACAGCAATGAATAGGATAACCACATGATTAACTGCCTGAGGAAGAATTGCAGAACATCTTGGAGAGAAAGCACTAGAGAAATCACAAATTTTATATAAGCAAGTGCCAAACCTTATTGTGGGTCAGTTTGATATAAATAAACTCCCAGATGTCTCTGTGATAATGCTCTGCACTTGCAGGTTGTGAAACTGAGTTAACTCCACTGTGCTGGTATCACTTGTGTGAGTACCAAACACATATTCAATAGACACCTTCTAAGATATGAGTATCTGATGCTCCTAAATGATAAGAATAAATATCAAACACTGAGCCAAGGCAGTCTAATACAACTCTTACATCTGGGGTGGCACTTCAAATGATAAAATACAGCTTCCTCAGTAGCATTGTTTCAGCTAGTGGAAGCAGTTCTGTCAAATATATGGGTTTTTGCCAAAAAGAAAAGGCACTGATACAGCTTTCTATAGTTTCCTACTGTGTAATTTGCTGTTGTTTGAGGCAACACAATATATATCTGAATTGTCTCTTCTCCTCTGTCAATTCAGCCTAATTTTCTGGGGTTTAGATTTTAATGCAGCCTGCTCAAGAGGGAAGCATCAACCACAAAGTTAAGATTGTGACTTGGGTCACAGTTTCCCCAGAGTCTGCTGAATGAAGTGCTTTAGGTTTAGGATCCTCTTTAGACTTCCTTTATCCCGTTCACAGTCTGGACAGGGCAAAGAGAGAGGTGGTATCTCTTATTTTGCTTCTGATCAGGTCTAATCAAGGTCACATTCCACTTCCTTGCTTGCTTCTGAGAGCTGCATCCATGATGAAAATATGCAGAGCTATGGAAAATTATGTAGTACTGCTATCTAAACAGAAGCTGGGCTTCAGATTTAAGAGTGGCCTTTTCCTAATCATGGATTTTTTTCTTTTACTTCATGCTGAAGAGTTATATCTTAAATATATTACTATAGAGGTTATTCCTCATGTGAAGTGAGTAATTTCATCACTACGTCTAATACAGGGTTGAAATTACTTTACCACCTACATTTAATCATGGATTCACATGTCCTAATTACTTCACAGGTGCACAAAAATATCAGGATGAATAAAATTCCCTATATGTGTTTCAACATCCTTTTTCAACACTTCCACATGCTGAGCTTTCATTTGTTTCTGGCAATGACTGATTTCTAAATAAGCTACAGTATGAGATGAAACATTTTATTTTCAATTATAAGGTGAATGAATGACTCCTGAAAAAAGGTTGGCCAACTGGCCAAGTCAGAAGGCATTATCTAGTAACTACTTCATCAAATAAGAAAATTAATCCACATCACTGAAAAAAAAAAGCCCATTAAAAAAAAAGAAACAACCCCCCAAAAAACCCTACAGAAAACCCAAAAAAAAACACAACCAAAAAAAACCCTCTCCAAAAAAACAAAAACAACAAGACTTCAACAAAAACTGAAAACAAAACAGAAAGAGCAAGAACTTGAAATTGCTCTTGGAAATTGCAAGTCTTAAAAGTACAATCCTCAGGCTCTGTTCCTCTCCTGAGATTAATTTCCATAAAGGTTAAATCAATATCATCAAGGACAAAAAATGAAAGCCAGACAAAGAATGCCATCACCATTTCTGTTCCTTAGAGTTGCTATGGATCATCTATTTATTGTTTCAAGCAGTGTAGGAAAAGTAAGATTGTGAATTCCATAGGAATGTCTAGTTCACTAGACAAAAAAGGATGTCATTCCCCACAGGTCCTGAGACACTATTGCAATAAACTTTATTAATGACAACTAATAATGCACAAGATGACCTGATAAGATAAACAGATATATATAGGAACATAATATCATCAGAATGAAGGATCACAACTGCCCTTTTTGGTTTTATATACAATGTGACAGCTTGGGATCTTATTCCACAAATCTGTCACCATGCAGGCCTTTTAGAAAATGTTGGAAATTGGGCATTTACTTATAAAGATTTTCTGAGGAGCCCAGAGAAATAAACTTTTCTGTGGTCGAAACTCTTGGTTTTCCCAGTCACAGAGTGGTTGGGCTTGGAAGAGACATGTGGAGGCACATTGCTGTCAGTCACTCCATCCTTTGGATTCTTTTTAAAAATTGTTTGGACATGATGAAAAATGTTTATATTTACACGTAATAGATAAGAAGATTATAAAAAGCACTAACAAATTCAGCACAGGGAATTTTCAGGGAAATTAATGACTAGTCAAGGTTAATGGCCCTCGGCTTCATGTTGGCCCATCAACTCTCCCAGTCAGTCATTAATTCCCAGGAAATACCTTGTGCCTTGATTGTTATTGCTTTAATACATTAAATTCAAGTTAAAGGCTTGACTTAATGTTTAGCCACTATAAAGTAAAACACAAGGAAATGTTCCCACTGGACATATTCACTGTCAAATATATTTTTGTTTACCTTATTTTCTATAGGTATTTAAGTAGAGGAATTGAATACTCATTTACCAATTTGTTTTTGTGTTACTACTCGTAATAGTACACAAAAAATCGTCCATTAATCTTTGGTGTTTATTTAATAATTTCACTAAGGATGGCTTATCTGAGTTCAAATATCATTGAATGTGCAAAATATAGACATAGCTACATTTAATGATAAGATGAAGAAATTAAAAATTGATCAGAAATAGTTATGTTGTAACTAATTTGTAACACACTAGTGAAAAAAAACTTGCAGAAAGAAAAAGACACTATAACCATTTACAATCTCCAGCAGAAAGTGAAAAATCAATTACTCTTTTGGCCCCAAACCAATTGAAAGGTGGAAATCTGCTGGTGCCAGTTGTCCTTGTGAAATTTCTGCCATTGTGACCTTCCCCACTGGGAAAAATACTGTGGACAGGATGATGCCAGTTGCCCTTGTGAAATTTCTGCCATTGTGACGTCGACCACAGGGAAAACTGCTGTGGAAAGTATTTTTTCTGCCATTTTCTGATAAACCTGAGTTGGATTCAAATTTTTAAAGAACAGTCATACCAAAAAAAGTCCCACTACCTGGATTTAGTGTGAATTCTAGTCTGAAAGCATGGCTTCCAGCAATGCTGCAAATGTCCTGTTTGGTTTTTTTCTTGAGTCATTTTATATGTTACTTAATTACTCATCAGATGTGCTTGGCCATATTTTTAAACACAGCCAGTTCACTTCCTTCAACACTTGAAGAGAATAGATGAAGAAAATCTACTTTCTTCAGTATTACACTCAAACTGTTGGTGCTTCTCCTTCATTCACTGGCTGAAGAATGTACTCTTGCCACTGTAGAAAATAGTTGCACCTGGGCTGAAAAGCCTGTTTCTGAAACTTACTCTAGTATTTCATAGCCAAATCTAGTTTAAAGCCAACAGAGTTACAACGGAGATAAAGCTGACTTATTGTAATTTGGCTGTGTACTAAGGTGAGGTTTGATTTGATGTGCACATAAAAGCACATCAGAATCACTACTAGATTTCTGCATTCAGTTTTTAGGAGTCTGGCAAATGTCATGCAGTCACTGTCATGCATTGCTGAAGACAGTATACACTTAAAAGTCCTTGGGAGGTGAGATGATGCTAAATCAGGCCAAAATATGAGACAAAAGCTGCTTATAAAGGGATTCAGACAACTTAGTCTATATTTTAACTGATACTCACTGGATGACTGACAGTATATAAGTCACCTGAACTATCTCTTCATCGGTTTTGCCAGACTGAAAAATGAGAAAAATGCTCATAAAGAGAGAGAAAGAAAAAAAAAATGTTATAGTCACTTTTAATTTGATACTCCACACTGGCAGTCTTGCCAATGTAATGCTTCTAGTGTAATTCTGAGCTAAAATCAATTCTCCCTTCTCTGGAATCGGGGTGAGGTCAGGCAAGTGTGGGAAGCACAGTGAGGAGACACCCACACTGTTCATCCTTAGCCAGCTTTGAGTTGGATGGAGCAAAGAGGCTGCCTAGAACCCAAGGGGTTCATGCTGGGCATCTCTTCATCCTGCTGTAGGCAATCTGGATTGCTCACCTTACGTGACAGAGAGCTGGCTGCAATGATAATGTGGTGACATCTCCCAAATGGCCCAGTTCAGCATTGTTCAAATGCACACAAAGTCCAGGCAGCCTGTTCACATCCCACCCCTGCAGAAGGAGAACTGCAAAAAACCCCCAAAGCCACAGAAAAATACAGGGAAAGTGCCAGGCATCCTGAATGAGAAGTTTGCAGCCCCACTGAGCCTCTGCACAGGTCTGACTGTAGGCTTTGGCAGATTTCAGTGCATCCATCCACCTTCCGACTCTCACATGGACAGCACCTTTGTAACTGGGAAGAGCACTTGGAGTGCATGTGAGCCAAGGATTAGCTTCAAATATGGTGCACAAATGTGAGGTACCCTACAAAAATCTGCTTTCCAGACTGAATTATCCCACCATACGAAACAGGACTGCTCTAAATTTTCCATTCTTGAAACCAGCATTTCTTGTCTTCTCCTGATGAAACCTTTGGGATGCACTAGGTAATCTGTCCAGATATTTACATTGCTGGTGTCAGCTCTACAAAACTGCCAACTCTGCTTTGAATGTGCCACCTTCCCCTTTCTCAGCTGGCTGTTCTTCCCCCACCTTCAGTATTATCCGTATCACCGGTGCCTTTGCTCGACTAGGGGACATGATCATGGGAATATATCACACCATAGCACGGAACAGGGGACAAGTGGGGGCTTTGAGCCACATTGTGAGCCACGGGCTGTCCTGCAGGACCCAGGTAAGCACCCTTCAGGAGCCAAAAATTCCTGGATGTGTGTGTGTCGTACCCTTGCTCCACTCAGCAGATGCACCAGGTCTTGTATCAGCGTTGGCAACTGGCCTTCTCACAGGGCTCTGGTGTGGCAGATGTGCAACAACACGTGGAAGCAAAGATTTGGGAATAGAGGATACAAGAGAGGCACAGAGGTGAAAGTTTCTAGGGAGAGTGGGGATGCAGAGGTTGCAGTTAATGCAAGTGATCATCGCAGCTTTCAGCACCTGAAATTTGTGAAATTGGTTTGCATTGGGAAAAACTGGGACTGGACTGGGAACTAAACCATTATTTCCAGCCTATCTGGTGATGGAAGCGACCTTCCAGACTTTAGGTGAGTCCAGCAAAGGGAATTATGGCCAATTCTTCAGAGAGCCTGAAGCAAGGGCTCTGTGTGGTTGTGTGCTGATTCCATCTGTCTCAGTGGGGTGTTCAGGCTGAGGGCTGATGATGATAACTGAAATGTCAACATCAACGATTTAATTGCACAGCAAACAAATACAATTCAGCTCTACAGCTTTTTTACATTTATAAAAAGTATTTCAGCTACCATGGTAGGTAAATTTAGTCCCAATCAATTGCTAGGACTGCTACAGATCTTAACCTCAAAACTGTGTCTGAATCAAGGTATTGCTTAGTTTGCATAAAAAAAATTCCTCAGTTTTCCTATAGATACCACAAATGTAAACATTTTATAGCTGCTAATATTGTTTGTTACCCCCCTCAGCCAGCTGCAAAAGTATCTGCATTTAATGTTTTCAACAATTGGTCATTATTTATTAAAATATTATATAAGAAATTTTAATAATATATCCTATAATAACTTACCTTATAGTAATTTCTACAATATATTGAAACTTTCCACTTGTATTGAAACTTGTATTTCAGTACAAATAATGGCATCAAATGAGAAACTGAAAAACAGGAGGACTCTGAGGTAGGTTGTCTAATAACAGCTAATAACAATAATAAACAAACAGCACAGCTACTCTCTGAAGGCACTGGATTGCACAGAGAACAATGAAAAAAAGCCATATGTGAGTGCCTGTTTCATAATTCTCCACTTTCTCTTAATATCCACCATGGCTAATGTGTTGCCAGGTTTTTCAAACAATACTACTGTGTCTAATTAAGACATAGTCCTTCCTGCCTGATCCAAAGTTATTTCTGAGAAAATCATTTTTAAAAGTATTTCTCAGGAGCCACAGGGCACCATGGCCATCTGATCCCTGGGACGTTGGAACTGGATGATCTTTAAGGTCCCTTCCAACCCAAACCATTCGATGATTCTTTCTTCCCGCTTTGGGAGAGTAACCCCTGTGCCAGAGCAGTGAAACAATTCTGGGGCTCCACTTACCAGCAGCACATCCCTGCCATCACCTGGGTGTCCCTTTCAGCTCAGGAAGGTCTGTGCCCTTTAGGAGATGCCAGTTGCAAGCACAGCTCTGGCACAGTGAGATGCTGCACCTTACTGCCTGTTTTGTTAGTGTGATGCCTCCAAGAGTCTCATCCCCAGAATCTCACCTGGGACTACAATCCTGCATCCCACTTATCCCAAAAGCTGTGATGGAAACAAATGGGCTGCAGGTGGGACTGGCTCATTCCCTTCCTTTAACTCGGGAAGGATATCACCAACACAGGAGTCGTTCTTGAAAAAAATTTATTAATATAACTTAAAAACAACAACTACCACAACCCACTCACCTCCTACCCCTTTCAGTAGCAAACCATCAGACACCTTTCATGTACTCCCTCTCTTTTCATCCATTATAAGTTTTTCAGAAAGATCAAAAGTTCATAACACTGCTGGCCAAGTCGTATTTTCCTCTTGTCAGCTAGTACTGTTTTCTTAGCAGATATATAGGAGTATAGCTGCACTTTTTGTTTGTTTGTTTCAGGTGAAACTTTGCTAAACACAGCCTGAAATTGCAAATAACTTGCTGGGAAGCTATAGTAAGCAGTTCAAAAGAGGATTCTGGCAGTAAAATTATTTTTATCCAATTACATTCTCTATCTCTGTCTCTCTTAACATTGCCACCACTCTTTAAGCAAGCTGCTTGTTAACATTTTAGAAGTAGCTCACAGAGACCTTTATGTGGTTTAATGTGCTCTTTGCCTTCTAAGGACTCTACGTGCAAGTTTGTTTGCATACATTTCCCTTTGGGCTGGGTAATGCAAGACCAGGGTGCTGCACAGCTCACCCAATAGTCTAATATATATTTTTATATGGTTTGCAATTATGTTTTTAGCCTGTGTCCTCTAGCTCATTACTGTGTGTGCCCACCTTCCTTTAATACTAATAACCAACCAACATCCAGGCAAGGACTTTCTGAGGATGTCAATACAGCATTGCTGGAACTTACTGTGACAGATTAACTAGAACAAGAAAGTTTGTCTTCTAGGCTCCACTAAATGAAGAAGAAAAAATTATAACATGTGCCCTTTCTAGGTGTCAAATAATGTCTTTTTTTATCTGGCTTGTTTATTTGGCCTCCTGAGCTGTTTCTCTGTACCACAGTTTTGCCTGTAACTTCTTCCCTCTGTTCTCACTTTGGCAAAATCCAAGTCTGATAAGGAAGCTTAGCCCACAGAGACTGTGGATGGTGATTTCACCTCCCTGGCGAAATTCAGTTCCATCCACAATCTCTTTTCATACATTCATATTTACACAAAGGCAGCCTTCATGCTCCCAACTCCATTTGATCTTCTATGTTGTCCCTCCAAACAGCTTTGCTGCTTTTTATTCAAATCCTCCCCAGATTCACTTCCATTGTGCATTGTAGATGCAGTCCCTTGGCATAATGAACTCTCTCACAGCTGTAACAACCATTGTTGAATTGTTAGTTCTATTTAAAGTGTCAGGATTAACTGTTACCCAGCTGGTCATCTGAGCAGGAAGAGTTACCTCGTGGGCTCATTTGCTGCTTCCTGGTACATGGGAGACATGAGATTTCTGTAGGGCAGCATCACAGCTTGGTATGTTGAGAATGAAAACCTCTGGTCTCTTTCTTTCCTGATTAAATGTCATCTCTGCCCCACAAATATCTAAATGAGAAAATAAAAAATGGACTCTAATAATTATTTTCCATTAATAAGCCAAGCCCATGTTTTATACCAAAAAAACCCCCCAACAAATGAGTGCTTTAACGCTAGAAATAATTTATTAATCAAAAAAAGCGGCCGAGACTTTCAAGCTTCAGGATCTGTGCCTTTTCAAAACAAATACTGCAGTTTCACAATACTTGCAACACAGGCTGATCAATGCTAGCACACAGCTCCATGTGTGGATCCCTGCTGCTGAAACTGCTCTCGATGGAATTTTTGATCCAATTCTACTCAAGGTCCATAAAATACATAGAGAAAGAGAATTTTAAAATCAAACATTTCTGTAACATGGGAAGCACAGATTTCTGGTTTGGATCCACACTCAGTCTAGAAAGAATATATTAGCTTGAAAAGAGTAAGATGTCATTAAAGATATTACAGATTCCCTGTATAAATAAATTCTACAAATCTTAGAGTTTCATCCACTTGCTATAGCATTTCCTCTCCTAGACAAGAGATCATGGTTTTAAGTCATTTATCTCCTTTACTTTGCTTGCCAATTTAAACACTTTTCCCAATTTAAGATAATTATGTATCATTTAGAAATAAATTTACAGAAAAAAAGTCTTATTAGAATTTTTTTTCAATCAAAAGTAGTTAGCCAAAGCTATTATAACATGTCAGACTGATAGTATCTGCAGATGAGATCAATTTATCATTTGTTGACCATGGTTCAAAACATAGGCAAAGTCCCAAGAAATTGCAATCCAACATCGAGGGCATAAAATTGTATTATTATAACTGAACTGAAGAGGAGTGCTGGGATTTGACTGCCTGAATTTGTTCCTGGGAAAAATATCAACCAGAAATCAGAGTTGGGAGACTCAGATGATCGCTTTCACTTATTTTAGGTAACACAAAGATATAGCATAGAGATCATCCTGATATAAATGTTGGAGAGCATTAAAGTCAAGAAACCTCATATACTTCCCAGAGAAAACATTATTTATGATCCTCTGGGAAAAGCTGCATGATGTTACACTGAACAAATAGTCCAGTGAGGAATGATGGGCTTAGACACTTTTGCAAATAACTAGAGGCAGTCTTTGTATTTTGTAGGGTCAGGACAGCTTTTGCTGATACATTATCCAGGAATATAAATATTAGAATAAAAATAAAACCAAAGGCTGAAATGGAAATGGAAACTTTTACTGTCCATTATTATTACTAAAATGGAAATATAATTTCACTATGCATCCCTAAATATGTTTCTGCTCTAATAGGCCTGAGAAGTGAAAAGAGTTTCTTGCTAGAGTATCTAATTTTATGTATATATTAATATAATAGGAATTCCATTTAATCTTCTCCTATTTATAAGACTTCACAGACTGGGTAGAAATTCTAATTTTTGAGTAAGTGCTCCTTTTAGTGTCATACCAGTGCCGTGTTCTATGGCTATGAACTAACACACTTCAGGATAATGCTGCAATTTCCATCATTGTATGCAATATTTGAAGAGCACAGGGTGTCCTGCATTTTAGTGTACCAAAGTGTTTGTCTTCTAAAGGATCTTTTTCAAATGTTTGTTTCTTTTAAAACTTTTTGTTTTCAAAATGTAGCTTTCCAAGTTTGGATGCCTTCTTTCTTGGATGTCTTTTGGTGTGGGAAAGTTCTGGTAAATCTTGCCAGCAAGGTAAATATAAATTATTACTGATTTTAATTTCCTACCTCTCTGGAACACCAAGAAATCAGTGAAATCACCACTGATTTGTGTTCTATTACTGACCTTCCTGGTTTACCCTGTGATCTTCCAGGCCAAGAGCAGGTTCCCTCATACTGAAAAAGATAAAATTCCTGCAGCTTTTTCCCTGAGTATTACTTGTGGTTCTTAGCTTCTCTTCGGGACAAAGGGGATTAAATTCTATCTCCATTGCAGCCAGTTGCAAAACACCTGCCAACGTCATTAGGGCCAGAATTTCACCCAGAAATTTCACTCCACGCTACCTGTGAAGTTTCTGCACTGGGGTGATGGCATGTTCCCATCTGGGGCTCTGACTGCTGCTCTGCCAGAGCTCTGCAGGATCCCAGTGGGATAAAGCCCAGAGGACGAAGGGCAGGACGTGCCCTTAAGAGATTTGAGTTTTCTAACCAGTAAATGGACGTAACTCAGGGAGGTTTTTACAGCAATACTTATTGCAACTTTTCTCTTGTTTCCTTTTCTTTAACAAGGCAGAGCTAAGCATGGATTTTTATCCTTCATTATTATTATTGAAAAGAGTTTTTTTCTTGTTTATCTACTTTTCCAAGCATAAAAATAAAGTATAAATACTTGCACATCCACCAAGATTTAATCTGCTGTGTCATATGTTTACATCTTTTACTACCCTTTAAGTAAAAAAAAAGGAAATGGACTTGTGTGGTTTGTTTTTTTACTATAAGAAAATGAAATTAAAATATAATTGTATTTAATATATATATATATACACACATTTTTATCTATGCACATATATATGTACATATAAATCTGAATGCACACTTGATTTGACTTTGCATGGCCAAATATTAAATTACAGGCTATCTCTCCTGAGATAAAGCTATTTTTTTGACCTTTTTTAACTGAGGATGATACAGCCTTCACATGGCTGTTGAACTGAAGGAATGTAGCAGCAGTGTCAAGTCCGTGTCATGCATACATCATGGGACTTGGAGTGTCATTCAGTCCATAAGAATAGCTCACTATATACTCTACACAGAAAAAACCCCAACAACTGAATGTGACTGTACTGAATCAGTGAATTTAAAAATCTTTGCATGTCCAAAATTCAATTCTTTTGATGTCAGTCCAGCCAAGTATAGTCTCATGGTCATATGCCTCTGACAGTCAACTTCCTCTCTGCTAGAGTCATGAAACTGAGTTGAAAATGAGACATTTTGTGGTTTAAGAACTCTTCAAAATTTAGGCTGAACATTGTCGGAGCCATGATTTAAATAAAGGATTTTTGAATTCTGAGAAAGCGTCAGTTCCCACGTACTTCCATTCATTCTTTCTCCAGGGACAGCAAAGTTCTTTTCAGGAGCATCACTGAAGTCCAGAGAAAGCTGGGAATCTACAGGGAGCAGCATCCAGGCACAGAGGTGCTGACATAGACTTTCCATGCCCTGTACCATGAATCTCTTTTAGCTTTCCCTCTGTCCTCTAAGAGTGTAAGGGAAATGTATTTACAAATAACAGAATTAGCTGTACCATGCAATTAGTTAAGATCTTTTTTAAAAACACGTGGGTTGGCCCCCTCTCCACCACAAGTCTTATAAATATCTCGCTTCCTGGCTGTTGTGTTGACAAACTGAGCTCCTGCCACCACCTCCGCCACCCCCACCTTCTCCCTTCACCAACACATGCTACTTCTCCCAGGACTTCAAAGTTTATTTATCAAATATTTTTGAGGGGTGGGAGGAGAGCAGGAGGGAGGAAAGAAGAATCAGAGTGTTCATATAAGTCAAAAATGTCAATTAAAACCAAATCCTTTTTTGTTGCATGGTCAGACACACGGGAACTAAGCCACAACCTGTTTTGAAAGAAACACAAAACGTTAGTGTGGAGTTGCTATGGAAAGATTAGAAACCCTGAACTTCAGAATCCTGCAGGACTGTTCAGGGGACACTGAAGGGGACTGAACCCCACCCAGATGTTGCACAAAACTAAATGATTCCAGCCTGTGTCTTGCTTGTCTGTCTCAGTGACACTCATTTAAACTCCCATTCCAAGGCTTTATGCCCTTAATTAAAGGTGAGCTAATGACTGACCTTGTGAAAATCCCTCTTCAGTGCCAATGGTTTGATCTGCAGCATATTGGGAAGTAAAATATTCCCCAATTTAAATGGAAAAGCCTTATTTTATACTTCATGCAAAAACATAAAATGCTTTCCAGTAAGTGCTTTACACACAGGGCTGAAGGCTTTTGTTTCTGTGTCACAGTCACTAAGATCCAGAAACAAGTAGTGAGAAGTACCAAGTGATCCACCATAAGTGTGTTGCAAGTTAAATGTACAAGCTTAGAGGTGAGGGGTTATCTGTCTCTTGTTCAGGAGTCTCCCAAATGCTGACTTGTTTTTTACCTTTATGAAGCATCTGATGTCACTTTTGTGTGTGGGTGGAAAATGCTGTACAAAGGTTAAACAAGTTCTTTCATCCTTGCTCATGAAAGTCAGCTCGTATTGCATTTCCAGTAACTAACTGCATTACTAGAACAGGTTGGGGATTTACTTTCTGCATGTGCATGTACCTCTGGTGACTAACTGGCCATGTTCTCTCTCCATTCCTCTTAATGTTGCTTAAATTATTGCTTAATCTGAATGCTCTTTTGGCCTGACTTTATGAAGGTGGTGCAGCCAATGTTTCCAGCTATCAGTAAGTAGCATTCACAGCATGGAGCCACAGAACCTGTACCTGCTCTGCGTGCTACAGAAATGAGCCTTTTAGACATTAAAGTGCAAGATTGCACCTCATAAAATAACTTATTTCTTCAGCCAAGTACTTAAACAGAGAGATGTCATCGAGTCCAACATAGGAACATGCATTTACATTTGGGCATAGGAAAAAATCCCACTGGCAGTAGCTTAATGTTAAGCAACTGATAATGGGTTTTTCTAGGTGTAGTTCTAAAAGAACCTGAGATCAATGGAGTTACCTCAGTGGATATTGTGCACTAGAACTGTCCAAAAGCCTCTGATAAGGTGTTTTGGGGTTTTTTCTCTGGAATGGCTGGAGAAGCCCTGCTTATGGCTGAGATATGAAGGCCATGAGCAAGTTGCACTCAGGTGCAGCTGGAGGTTGAGGAGCCTTACGTGAGTCATTTTTTGCCAGTGTAGTTGGCACACTGCAGAGGTGTATCAGCACAGAGATCATCACAGCTACCTAACAGAGGCTGTGCAAGCCAGGAGGGCTCACAGCCTCCCACACTGCCTTCTGCTGCCAGCTTCACCTGAGCCAGCAAGTTCAAAGGCAGCTCAGATGTGCCTGCAGGAGCTCCGGTAACAGCTCTGCACTGACAACTGGGGCTCAGCACAGAGGCCTGAAACAGAGGGTAAGAGCAAACAACCTGATGGCCTGGCAGAAACTGAGGTGGGGTGTCTCATGTCTTCTGCTAGGGCTCTGGATGGGAATGAACACAAGAAAGGGCTTTGTGCTTAGGTGGGAGCATCTGCAGAAAACACACACACACAGATGCACACACATACACAGAGTCATAGTCATGTGAGTTGGAAAAGACATCTAAGATCATCGAGTTCATTGTTAACCCAGCACTCCCAAATCCAGCAATAAACCATGTCCCTAACTGCTATATTTACACTTCAGTATGTAACAATTTATTATATAGAAGACCAATTATTTTTCTCTTAAACACCTCTAGGGTTGGTGACTCCACCTCTTCCCTGGGTAACTGGGGTAGTGCTTGAAATTTCTGTCTGTGAAGAATTTTTTCCTAATATCCAATCTCATCCTCCCCTGGTGCAAATTGAGACCATTTCCTCTTGCCCCATCTCTTTTTATTTGGGAGAAAAAACCAATCCTCACCTGGCTACAACTTCCTTTCAGGAACAAGCAACAAGGTCCCCCCTTGAGCCTCATTTTCTCCAGGCTAAACACCTCCAGCTCCCCCAGCCACTCCACATGAGACTGGTGCTCCAGCCCCTTCACCAGCTCTGTTGCTCTTCTCAGGACACATTCCAGCACCTCAATACCTTTCTTGTAGTGAGGGGCCAAAAACTGACCACAGAAAAGTATTGGCCAGAATTGAGGAAAAACATGGTGAGAATCCTAACAAGACCAGGTGAATGACAGCCCCAGGACATGCTGATAGATAAAAAGTAATGACAATTAGTATGAAGAGTTTGGAAAGTCACTGACACTTTATTGACTTATAAAATGTGACACTCTGGAAAAGGGTTGGTTCACTACTGATGACAGCTCTGCAGGAAAGTTTCTGTAGAGTATGTAATCTGTGGGGGGAAAAAGAAAAATTATGTATTATGAGGTATAAGACACAGGGTGGAAAACATTATAAGCAGTATAATGTGATAGGTAAATGAATAATACACTGCCAGCTGGGACACTGTGTTCAGTTTTGGTCAGTGCTTTTAGAGGAGATAATACAGTAACAGAGGGGATTCAGATAAAAAATAATTAAAATAAGTAGAGGAACGAAGAATTTTCTATGTGAAAAGATAAAAAGGATTTGGTCCATTTAATTTAAAGACAAAATAAGAAGGAATATATTAGAGGTTGCAATATGATGACTCTAATACAAATGAAATATCCTGTGCTCCTATTCAGTGTTTCTCTCATTCAAAAAGTGGAAACATTACATGATAAAAATCCATAAGGAGTGATAAAAGACTGCATTTTTTTCTCACAACACAAATACAAAATTATTCTCTTTGTTTTAAAAGAATTAAAATGGACTAAACACATATAAAGAAAATTAGAATATGAAAATTCATTAAGTTCAAGAAATATTTTTCAAGAAGTTGTATACACCATCTTTAGATTAAACAGATTCTGTTCTGATATCATACACCAATTCCAGCATACGTTCAGAAGAGGAAAGAGAAAGTATGGGAGCGAGATGGCACAAAAATTGTTTTTCTATAACTAATGGAATTATTATTTTGGTTATATCTCGTGCCCTGTTGATACTAGTCACAAGCTGTTCATGAAGGTAAGATTCATCCTTTTCTGATGGCAAAGCTTCTGGCTTCTTCCTTGCACTGCTCTAAGCCAGTGAAGTTTAAACTCTGCATGTTTGCATGTGGAAAACCCACTGCCAATGCAGACCCAAATCATGCCTGCCCTGTGCCTCAGGCTGGAATAACAGAGAGGAAAAAAATCCTCTTCTGGTTCGAAAGGGGAAAAATATTTTCCTGACAAATTATTTAAAAGCAAATAATAATAATACTGAGAGCTATTTGTAGCTGCTTGGAAAAAAACGAACAAGTCCCAGCAGAAACAGACTGGCAGGCAGAGAGTGGAGGAAACATTGCAGGGCTAATTAATTTATTACATAAATCCATAGCTTTTCAAGTGATTATCACTCAATGTAAATGCAATCAGCAAAAAAAAAAAAGGAACATTAGGGCTTTAAGGAGCATCAACCAGCATCCTTTTGGGAGGGTAGGACCAATGTAGGATTGAACCTTCAGGAACAAGTGACTCATGACATGCTGCATGTAGTGGCCAGATTTTTCCAAAACCAGAAGCTCTTCCTTCCTCATGCCTTAAAAAGTGAACAAAACAAAATAAACCCCCCAAAATCTCCAAGCCCACATGCAGTACAATGTGAGAGGGGAAAAAAAAAAAAAATTAAAGCCCCTGGTCTTCATAACCCAGTTCCTCCTACATGCATTTCCCACAAACTGTCAACATCCCACAGGAATCTACCCACGTTACACATCACAGCACAATGCTCCCAACAAAGGCATCTCAACCCATGATGTTTCAGGCAGCCTTTCAAACCGCCTTCAGTGTATCTGGGTTCACCAGCTCTGTAATTAGGTGTTAAGTTTGAGCTATCCGGGAATTTATGCAGGGAGATACTTCTTTGGCTGTTCAGCATGATTTATGCCTGCATGGTCTAGCTGGAATGAACAAAGGTTTGTCCCATGAAGAAAACAAGACCTTCCGTACTTCTTGTGTGGATTCTCGTAGGCTCCAGTTCATTGAAGCACTTAAATGTATGTTCAGGTTCATCCCTATTTAAAACAGCCTTCAAACAAGCACGGGGAGCTCAGTGGTCTTTTCAGTTCCACAGGACTAAAGCAGGCATGTAGCTGCTCCTCTAAAAGGGCTTTAATTTATAAACAAAATCAATAATAATGTTAATAATCATAGTCATAACAACACCTGCTCTATTTGACTTTACATGACAACATCAGACTTCAGAAATGAGCTATGATAAATTAAAAGTATAGGTTTGTGCCATAAACAAAGCTGGGAAGATGACATTGTCAGTAACACTGGTCCTTGACAATACAGTTTTCTTTGGTACATGTCAGAGTGTTGCAGGGCTAAAATGACCATTCAAAATGCCTCCTTGATGTGTAATTAACTCTCAGCAAGTGAATGTTCCTACTGACGCAGAGAAGGCTGCACCATATATTTCATTTTAGTCTTCAAAATCAGGGCTCAGGACAAAAAAAAAAAAAAAAGCAGGAAAATATAATTTTAGGAGACCAAGAGGTAAAAGAGAAAACATAAGACAAAATTATTGGGCTATGTCAGCAGCCAGTTGTACAGAGGGCTGCACAGCATGTTTCCAGATGTTTTACTAATCATTACACTGGTACATGTTGAGAGAAGTGCTGCTAATGATTCTTCTCTTACTCCAAAATATTTGCCCTGGTTGGGAATAACAACAAATTTGGCAATCAATTCTTGAAGTTTCAGCACCTATCATATCTAACATAACTCACTAATCTAAACACGCATCTGCCTCTGTTTTCACCACACATACCTTAATTACCACAAACCTGATTTACATGGTTATCTCTTAGGTGTATTAGATGCTTCCTGCAGCCCCTTTCAACTTCCAGATGAACTTTGGATACACTGTAAGCCAGACAACACATTGTGGCTCTATGGTTTTCAATGCATCTCAAACAACCAAAGCCTTTGTGCTTCTTGTATATATGAGTATGTATGTAGATACAGATACATGCACAATAAAATATGCGTGGGTATCTTGATCATGTTCTTTTGAAGGAAAAATTAAAAATTACAAAAGAGACAATTCAGTGACCCAAAGACCCACATATCTCAATTGCGACATGGTGCAATTCTTCCATTTGATGTACTATGACCTTGTGCAAACCACATTATTTCGGGAAATGTTCTGATCTTTCTAGTCAGTGATTGTGAAGCAACATTTTAAAGGAGGGTTTTCAGGCAGTTTGTTATTCCTTGAAAATGCAAAGGAGGAGAAAAAACACTCTTAGTCATTCAACACTGGTATTAATGATACATTCATATATCTAATAACTTTCAGGGATTTATTTGTATGTTAATATTAATGCAAAAGATGTTGAAAGACAAATCATAAAAGTGAGAATTTTTAAAAGTCTGAATCTTTGCTGAAAGGATAGAGTGACAACATGTGGATGTTCTATCAGATGGTGCTGAGCTTCTAAACATGAAGACCTGTCTGAGAGCAGCACCAGACCTCACCATTCATAGTAAGTGATTTAAATGTGAAATATCCAGGGGTTTATACAATTACCTCTAAAAAAGCAAGCTTGCAACTCACACTTAGTTTTGAAAAAAAAGTCACAGCATTTAAATTGCTTAAAATACTTCTGCAGTATCTTGAAATGAGAGAGGTTGCAATGGACCTTTGCCCAGCAGACATTGTTGGTAAGAGGATTTGGGGCCAAACATCTCTGTGTTGGCTTCTTGTAGCTTCACAACACACTCAGTGTTGTGGGTTCCTATCCCCTCTGACTTTGTTGTGTCAGTTATTATTGGGAGCTGCTGTCAGGACACTGCTGGAGGATGCACAGAGGAGAGGGTGAGGTGTATGAGCTCCAGTGTGGTCCATCTCCATGTTACACTCTGGAGAGATGCAGCAACACCTGATAGACAGACATGCTCAGCCCACACCTTTCGCATTGTGTGGCCACAGCTCCCAGAAACCAGGAGGGGAGGGGGCAAGTTTGGCAAAAGGAAGTATGAGGATGTTGACGTGTTTTTGTTTGTTTGCTTTTTGTAAAACTCGTGATGGTAAGAAGCCAACATAAATTACAGTTACTCATCATATCTGTAGTTATTAGGGAGAGCTGTTCCTACTTTTAGTCCTAATTATGGCGTGAGTAATTTCAGATTTTTAACTCAGTGTGAGGGACTGCACGAAATCTGCCCATGAAAACAAGCAGCGACCAAAATGGTATAAAATGAGATAATTACAGCCTGAAACAAAACAAGAAAAATGTTAGTACTCAATTTCCTCAATGATAATTAAAACTTACATTTTATGTCCATAACTTGAGTGTCTACTTGGGAACAGAAACCATTTTGTTCCTTGTTGGTCCTAATTTACATTCCTAAACCAGTGCTGGAATAAGAAGACAGACCAGTGGCCAAATGGAGATATCTGTGTAGCCTTGAAGTGAAACATGCTTAGGATTTCAGTTCCCTTTTACTGCAAAATGAGTTTTGTTAGAACTAATTGGCTCTTTGCTTTCATTCACAACAGGTACAGAGGTGGCCAAGTTCAGGCTCAAGAGTCTCTTGAAAGACTCTTCAAGCCCATGTCTTTCTCTGTCTCTGTGGTATGAGAGCAGTGGCCTCCTCAAGCTCCCCAGTGTTGCTGCAGCACACCCACCACTGAAAACTCCAGTGGGAAGGATGAACAGCAAAGCTGCTTCCATTTTTCAGGTGGAGAAAAGTCTCTTGTCAACAAACTCCCCCACAGGAGGAAAGGAAGGAAGGAAGATCACCACCACAACAGCGCTGTAGGTGATGAAGCCCCCACCTTCAACTGGTACAGGATCTCAGCACTGACAATGAAACCCAGAGCCTTCATTTGTTGATTTCTCCTGAGAAGGCATGTTTGGAGTGTTCTCCAGGAAGACTGAAGCCTTTTGAGGCCTTTACCTTATGAGTATATAGATGTGAGACCAGCCCATCCCAAGCCAGGTCTCTGCAACAGCTCCCAGCCTGTCCAGCTTTTGCAAAAGGAAACAGGGCTGTGAAACGAGGAGGAATAAATAAGGCAAAAGGAAGGGAAAGAGCATTTATGAGAAACAACCCCCAAATGATCACATCTTGATGTATTCATTTGCACTACTTTTCATAAATTCCACCAGCCAAATTCTTAACCCCAAAGATTCTGAAATATGCAGCAGAACCATTATTTTCCTTGGATGGGGATACATTCACCATCCACAAGTCATTGCTTGGAAACCCTTTTACAATTAAGTCTTTATTAAAAGCTTTCAGGATAAATAGTAGGTATACTTAGAACAGGTTGCCTCCAGGTTTTGCCAATAGAAACACAAGTGCTGAGCATCCTCAGGAACAAGTGACTTGTTGCCAATAATATAGTAGAGCACTCCTCAAAAAATGTTCTCCCTTGTTCCTTAATAAAGTCCATGGCTCAGATGTTTGTGTTCATGCACATTCCTAAAGTGAACAGGTGAGAGACAAGGAAATCTGTTTCTTTATTTTGTTTGGTTTTTTAATCTCTGTTAAACAAAAATGCTTTTAAAATTAATTCATCCTAAAAAGAATGAGGCAATACCTCCTCCTTTAATACCATTAACTCTGCAGAAAACAAACAGTTCCATAGAACATTAGCAGCATTCAAAGGGCAAACAATGTACAGTTTATCAAAGTAAACATTACACATGACACGAGTCTGTTTTTGCTTATGGTAAATTAGTATAAATAGATATCTACTTAGGTAAATAGGCTTCTCAGAAGTTTGGTGTTTTTTTCTGGAGAAAACTCATAAAACGTGAAATTACAAAGAGATATCTTTATGTCCTGCTGTGTAGTCGCTCATAAACTTTGTGTACATTTACTGTAAAAGTAACATTGCCACTGATTATTACTGACTTAATGCAAGCCAAATATTTCTTTGAAACAATCTCATGAGGAATACATTTGCAACATTTTTAATAGCTAAGATCATGGATGGAATTAAAGGAAGCCATTATTTGAAAGTCCTGCTAGCATGCAAGGTGTACATTTCTCACAATGCTCACTCCAGCCACGCTACTACAAGTAGCTCTACAAGTTCTTTTACTGCATTGTTCCAGCCCAGCAGTCATTCTGCATATTGACATTTCTGCGCAAATAAACACGCTTAGAAATGAAGTTCCTTGGCATTTCCTGAACTTCAGCATGTTTTCAAGTGCACTTCCTAAGGCCTTTTACACTTGAGAAAGACTTGTGTAATTATAAAGAGGAAATATGAATTCTCATGGCGTGAACACATGTTTTGTGAAGAATATAGATTTTGCAATGTGTGGAATAATATTCACTCAGAATAGGCTGTTGTTAAAGAGAGGGACACACACTCGTTTGAATAGATTATTAAGCTGTGAGTAAGTCACTGTGAATCAAAGTGTCTCCTAAACCAATAAAGTGCTGTACAACAAACTCAGTAATAACGGAACAGGGTTCAAAGAGCTGCAAGCATTAAACAATGTGATAAGATGGAGATGGTCAAGTATGCAAGGTGTATGTTTAACTCTAGAGTGTTTAAGAATCTTTCAGCCTGGCTTAATTACTTATCAGAGACATTTTAATGCTGCTTTGAAAAAGTTCTTTATCTTGCTGAAAATCAGTTTTTCAATAAATTTCTGTTGCCCGTCAGACTGGATCATTGCAGTAAAAATGCATTGATCAAGGAGGATAATGATTCTCTTCCTCCGCACCTGACATTCCTACCATTTCATTTTTAGGAGGTTTTGCTTTGATTTTCTCAATTATTAGCTGGTTTTATGCCTGGAGTATATGACAGAACAGATGCATACTTAGGGCTATTCCACACAGCTCTATCATCTTGTTTTTACACCAACATAAAATTGGTATAAGGCTGTGATAAACCAGGCCTGTAACAGCTAGTCCTTCACATCTCAAGAAGGCAGAGTTAATCTCTGGGTTTTTAGGTACCCTTAGCTACTGCATATTTGTTCTCATGGTTTTTGTTTCATAATTAAGCTCACTGTTCTGTTTTCCCAGTCCCTTACAAGTTGTGAAAGCCCATGTGATATCCAGTGCACAGAAGCCTGAAAGTGTTTACTTTTGAGAATATTCATCAGACTGAGAGTTTTGGGTTTGCAGACTCCCTGTCAGAGGTATCTCACAGCTGTGGCTTGCTAAACTCAAATGCTCACATTTGTGCATCATACAGGAGGAAACAAGACTGAATTGATATGTATAGCACAAGAAGTAAGTTTTTATAAGCCAGATGCAGAAAGACAGTTCTGGCTTCTGGGATGCCTGTGTATGAACAGAAAGGATACCTCCCATCATGTCAGGGTTTGACGACTGCCACCGCACTGTGTCCGACTTTTTTCGGCACTGTTTCGACATCCTGGCAGCCATCAGTGATAAAGCTGCACTTTCATGATAGCTGTCACACACATTTTGTTTTCAGCTGGCTTCTAGTGTTTTAGAATCAATCCACAGCTCCTGCCATAAGGAGACATTTGTTTCTTAAGAGGAGAAGGATGTGAAGAATGATGTGGGAAGAGGGACACTGTGAACACATTCAGAGCAGCTCTCAAAGATAAATCTCAGAACTAGAGCTCATGATTTCCTCTGGATATTTGAGAGGCACTTCCAAAGTATCTCAAGCCATCTGTGTTCTATCTGTCTGCTGTGGTCCCATGTTCCTGCCCTGCCTGCTTCCTCCCACTAGGTTAGGTGGGCTCTTGCCTGCCCACTCAGCAAGTAGTGAAATGCATTTCTGCCTGTACAGCTGAAAAACAAAGACTGTAAGGAAGCATCAGGCTTTGTGCAAAGTCAGCTCCCACAGCTCCTGGAGCTCGTGCAAGGACAGGAAAGCAGCAAATGACAAGAGCAGGCAGGACATTAAACTACCACTGAGCTTCATCTTCTGGTTATAGTTTCACATCTTGCTGAGTCTTGCCAAGGAAGATGGAGGAGAATCTGCCCCTCATTCTCTCTCCTCCCCAGGTAAATGCTCCTGCCCCATTCCCCTTGGGATGGCTCCAGTGATCAGATAGCCCTGGGGCAAATCAATTCAGAGAATTGACCTGTGGAAATCTAACACTGCCTATAAATAAATATGCAAATACAAGAACAGTTTACTGCCACATATGTCAACCTGTCAAATGAGCTGGCTCGCCCTAAGGCCACACAATTTCCAAAGCCAAAATGAGGAGGGAGGAGGGACCTGCAGCTGAGGAAAAGGGACAGGGAAGAGGGAGCAGGACTTTTCACTGGAAGGTGGGCACCTGATTTGGCAGAGCTGTTCTTAGTATGAAGGCACCCCCTCTAATTCTGTGACACCAGTGGTTTGGATGGAAGAGGGCTTAACAGGGGTCAAAATTTGTAGAGGAAAATTCTAGCTCCTGGAGGTTCATCTTCCAAGGTTGATGTACTGATTAGTGGAGGGAGATAGACTTCTCTAGGCAAGTGACTGGGGACATCCTTATCTCAGCTGTGATCATGGAAGGAGCCCAGAGACATCTACATCTACCTGAAAGGAGGTTGTAGTGAGTTGGGGATTGGTTTCTTCTGCTGTGCCTCAAGTGAAAGGAGAAGAGGGAATAGCCTTAATTTGCACCAGGTGAGATTCAGATTAGATATTAGAAAAAAAATTTCACTGAAAAGAGTGATTCTAGACATTGGAATAAGTCTCCCAGGAAGGTGGTACAGTCACCATCTCTGGAAGTGTCTAAGATCTGTCTGGATGTGGCTCCTGGGGATGTGGTTTAGGGGTGACTATGGTGGTGCTGAGTTGATGTTTGGACTGGATGATCTTGAAGGTATTTTCAAGAAGGTATTTGATGATTCTGTGATTACATCCTCTAGGGACAAGGTGGCTTTGTGAAAATCTGTAACAGCAAAGATTTTCAGCTTGTCTCATCACATATCCCTATGGTTTTCTGTTGGAGGGCTGAAGGCTGGTAGGGTGACCCACTGCCCAGGGTCTTGCCTGGCAGCCCCCACAGAAGTGATCTGTGAGCTCGGGAGTCTGTGGACTACAGGCATAACCCCCCAATTCCTCAGAACTACACACTCAATTCCCTCTGCACAGCCAAAGCAGCAGAAATGAAGAGGAGCAATAATAGTTCTGTGCTATTGCTACCAATGAATTGAAGTATTTTAGAATTAAAGAGGGGTTTTTTTCCCTTTCAATATGTGTATTTAAAAATAAAGAATATCTATTTTAAAATAAAATGATCCATGTTTTTTACTACAGATTCATGATACGTACCTTGTTTTTTCCCCATGATGACTTCTATGGTTTATTATGACAAACCACAAGTCCTAGTAACAGCAGACACAGATCTTTGGCAGGAAATTATGCTACATGTTTTAAATCTATTTTATTCTAAACAGGTATATTTTTAGTATGATGTGAGGTAGAGAGAAAGCCCCAATGGTTTTCCTAAATGGACAGGGTCTTGATGATTTAAGAAAACCAAATCCAAAATTTCTGAGCCTCCCATACAAAAAATAAAATTGAAATAAAGTTAAAGAAACAAAAATTCTCTAATATTCTTCAAAGAAATTGCTGATTTTGCTATCATGGAATTTCAGCAGGACTCACTGAGTACTTTTCAATTCTCTTTTTTTTTTTTGATAACCAGCCTTTTTTCCTCTAGTTTGCAGTGGGCTGAGTTTACAGGGTCTGCTACCACCTTTTTCTGTTCTGATTTTGTGAAGATTCCTCTTTAAGTAATTTTGCCTGTTATAAACATATTCTGAAATAATTTATCTGCCTATTATTTCAGGATACATTTCAGGATTGCTTTGCATGTGTCAATAGGTTCAGTTTTCTATACTTAATAAATACACTTAATAAACATGCTGAAAATTTTGTGTGTCTGTGTGCACAGGAGGAAATGAGCTCCACAATTGGTAATATTTGAAGAGCAAAAAATACGGATTATTTGTTTCTGCTTTATGAAATTCTTAGTTTCCAGCAATCATACATATGGTGCATATGGTCTGTCAGTATAGTTTACCTCAGTTGACTCACCATTTTAGTCAGTGAAAAGCTCATCACCTATCCTACGTGATAAAATATTGATAAATAATAGATGTGGAAATTAGTTACTATTAATGTATAAGACATTGCCATATTAATAAGTTCCCACTATGCAGAAGGAATTTGTATAATTAAGATCATTTATCTGTAGAAGGAGTGAGTGTTTGAAGTTTCCCATGATATGTCTCACAGTATTATAAGAAATTATTAAAAAAAATCTACACTGGAAAAAAAAAAAGAAGAAAGGACACATTTCCCTACACAGGCAAGATATCAGAACTTTGGAGCATTTGAAAATTCTTCAATGCTAGACACTTAAAATATTTTTTTTTTGGTTCGAGATTTGTTGTATTCAACATAAGTATGAAGACTGACAAGGATGTTACATAAGCAACTCAGTAAAAGTTGCAGCACACAACATCACCTCATTTACTTTGTTTTATATGTCCACTCAATGCCATGAGCACACAAGACCCTTGCTTTATTTAAAGTTCTGGCAAATAATTCCGGGTAAGTAATTTTACCTGCTTGTGTCTTCATTTTCTTGCACTGATCTCTGTGTTGAGGGATGCTGGGATGTAGTATTGGAAATATTAAGTGTTTGATTTTCTCTTCCTGAGCATCACTGCTCTTGCCTCAGGACAGCACAGAAGAGAAACGACAAATACACACAGTATTTGGAGAGTTGCCCAAATTTTTTTGACCCTGCTTAAGAAAAAGGTTTTGTTAATTAAAAGGTGTTGCTCAGTGAACACACCAAACACTAGGGGTGGAATTCTAGTTCCATTAAAGACAATGTGGTTTATACCATCGTCCTTCAGATGTTTGGGGTTCCTTTGTCTTTGATAAGATTTTGCACACTGCCTCATCTCAAACTACACTTATATATTTCACTAATATCTGACCTTTTAAGGAAAAAGATCTCCACAGGATGAATGTTCTGCATGAAAAAGGTGAAAAAGAGCAGCCATTTTATCCAGAAAACTGAAGTGTGACAGTCTGGCTTCAAATTTATAACAGAAGTAAAACAACAACCTAAACTGTGGATATTATTTTGACTCTAAACCACACATCTTTGTTCTATGCCTTGCTTGCCATCGAGGTATCAGATGTTTAAAACGTTGCCCAAGAAGAACAGTAAGTTTATTACTGTTCCCTGCTTCTGTTTTTCCCAAGCTGCAGCAATCAAACGAACAAGGGAAGTCATTTGTGCAAGGTGGAGTAGATATCTGTTAACATGCCTGCTGATTTTATGGTGGAGTAGAAGGAACAGAGCTTTTACCACTCACTGAAGAACACCCTTAAACTTGCATTTATTTACATAGCATCTATGGCATTTAGCCGACTGAAGAGAATTGATTAGCAAGAAGGCTGTTAAACAGCAGTCCTATAGCAGGCACTGCACTGAGGATTAGAGGTTTATTTCACTAATTGGTGCCCTCCTGTAGTCTTTATGAGTCAATTCGAAAAAAATAAAGGAGCACTCCAAACTGTGTTTAGAATAAAAGCAGAGTGATGCTTTTCACTGTGCAGAAATCCCATAGCTGAGCTCTTTTAGAAATGAGTTTAGGATTTTCCAGCCAAATTATTCCTCTCTGGTGAACTTTTGCATGCAGCACTGTACCCCTACTATGCTGCTTTACCCTAGAAAGCATGGCCTGCTGAAAACCAGACCTGTAGCAGCCATGGTAGGCACGATTTCTTAATTGTTCACCATGACTGCTGGGGATGTAGGAGCCACACACCTCAGTGAGAGCAGAGCTCTGACATGGGCTGGGCTCATGAGCCAGCCAGCAGCACCCCACACAAGGCAGGCACAGCCTCCACCCCACGGAGACAGCAGCATTATAGTGCTCATTACAATGCCATCTCTGCACAAGCACAGCGTGTGCACCCACGGGTTGGAATGATGCCATGGGATTGTGGTGGCAGCTGCAAGGTGGGACCTTGGGAGCTCCAGGACACCCACTAGGGGAGAGGCACATCTCTTGCAGACAAACTGAACTTGCACAGGGAGGACTAAAGAGGGAAATAGGTTTCAGTGAGTTGCCCCATATATTTTGAAGAACGTTTTATCATGGGAAGTAGAAATAAAGCTCTCCTCCCTGGGGTTTAAAAGGTAATCTGAAATAAGGAGGTGCGGACACTGAACTCTGAAGAGCAATATTGGCACTAACATGAAGGGCTGAAGGGCTAAAGGGTTTCCAGGGCATGGAGAGAACCACTAGAGGGCTCACGAAGTATTTAAAGGGTGGTACATGAAAAATATTCTCAGTTTACTCTGTGCTCCTCCATTTGTACAATCAACTAATTCCAGAACCAAACCTGCTAAAGTGTGCCTTTATTTTAAAGTCAGCTTCATGAACTCTCACAGGCTCAATTCCACATGGGGACACCACCACCTTCTGACCTCTCCTGTGTAAACAGACCTTCCACGGAAAACAATTTTTGCCTGATAATCCTGCAGTTAACCAGAGGTAGCCACCCAGCAAAGCAACGCCTGCCATTGCTGGTGCATCCAGAGGAATGAATGAGTTCAGTGCATCATGTGTAGTGATATCAGTGTATTGTGTATAGCAGTGCTTCAGAAAAAAACAACCAACCAACCTAAAAACCAAACCAAACCTAAACCAAAAACCTCCCCCGCCCCCAGCAAAAAAACCCCAAACTCATATCCTTCTTTCCTCTTCCTTTAAATCTGGGATAACAGACTATATGAAGTTACATGAAGATTTTGCTGTATTGCTCATGGGCCCATGGAGGTTGGTCGTCCCTACAATTAGATATGAAAGCTATTTGTGGCATCTAATAAATAATGTTAACTACCCCTAAAACACATTTCCTCTTAAGGATCAAGATCTATCTTTGTCAACTGGGGAGAATACAAAACTAGTATAACAGGTTTTCTTTTTTTCTTAGCCCTGAGGACCTTGTTACAACATTTGGTTCTGAGAGTAGAAATGTTCTAATATATAGCCCCTAACTAAAAAATGTGAAGGCAATAATCACAGGAGTATTTCAATGCTAGCTGAAATGAACTTCCTTTTTATTTTTCTACTATTTCTTATCCTTTTCCTCCCTGAAAGTAACTGCCAAGAGAATTATTATGATTACTCTGCATGTTTTGCAGATGGTTGGCTGCTGGACAGGGTTCTCAAGAGAGGCTGATGTCCTATAGTGTCCAGCTTGGATGCTGCCCTCCACATCAGCTGAGCTCTGGAAGTCCTTAGTCAGCAAAGCTTTTGCTGACATGCCTAATTGAGTGGGACTTTTAACTTTTATTTAGTATTTATATATACATACATACGTACACATAAAAGGTGTGACTTTGATGTGCTCAAAAGCCATGTTCAAGGATGTTTTCAGGAGTTTCAGCTAAACTTCAAGATTTTTCTTCTCAAGGAAGAAAGACACACAAGGACATTGTACTATGGCACCACTGCAAGGACAGGAAGCTTTCGTGCATTTGGATTTGCTACATGGCATTCAGTCAAGCTTCTCAGACAGACCCTAGTGATGGGCTGGTAGGAGCAAGCAGGCTGTGTGTTTACTTAGTCTGCAGCTTTTTTGTACAAAAGTAATAAATGCACCTTTCTTGTACCATTCCACAGTGAAGTGGAAGAGAAAAAGGGGCAAAACTGACATTATGCTGTAACACCCACTTTTAGGGTCCCTTGCTTCCTGTACATACATACCAGTAATGTAGACACACCATATTTATCTGCTTTATCTTCATTAGACTAAAGAAAGATCAAATTAGAAATAGCAACTGCCCCGAAGTCTCTCTTTGGTTAGGATACTCCCCTCCACTCCTCCTTTTAAAGAATGAGGATGATACAACAAACCCAGACTTTCAGATCCAAAGAAGGGTAGAGGATCAGTTGCCACAGGTTGTCTTGTGGCCAACCAGCCCACATGACTGACAGGACCTGGACCAGGAACAAGCATTCCTGCTTGTACTGAGATTTTGCTCCTCCACAGGCAGACATACAATGGAATGGCATCAACTCCAGCTGCCCAGACCTTGGGGAAGGCCTTTTGGGGCTTTAGCCTTAGGGGGAGACAAAGAATTCTCTGCCTTTCAGGGTATACAGAAGGCCAGAGCATCACTCCATTCTCCCCTACATGCATCCTGAAAGAAAATTCCTGGAAATCTGTCTTCATTACAGCAGTATCATCCTTCAGGACAGGAACATGTTTCCCTGACACATCTGTTTCACAGGTACAAATGCATGGAGGTGATAATGTTGAATAAACAGGATGAGATTTGCAGAGCCTTGAGTAAAAAACCTGCATTTTCACATCCTTTAGGTAGTTAGAGCCTCTGCCATGCATTATCTGCACTGCACCCACATGGGCAGTCCCTGCATTGTACAAGTTTGAGTTTCAGATTTATTGTTTAAAATTACCTTGAAAAAGGTAACTTATAACACAGATATCTGCTCACCTATGTCAACAAGTCACAGTTCTTATAATTTGGGGTTGTATGAATCTTAGATTTCTAAAAGGCAAATTATGCTAGAAATTGATGGATTTACTATAGTTTATTTCAAGGTGGGCTTTTTCATTTTGAACATTTCTCACAGAGATGCATACCACTATTTAAGTATCATGAGGTTAGTATAAATCAACAAAAGCAAAGCAATTGCAAGCTAAGATTGATGATACTTTCCTAACTCATGTTGCTGTGCTTAGTTATTGCAGGACTGCCAATCAGCTCATGATAATTACATACTGCAAAGAGAGCTGTGTGCACGTGGGAAATCATTGTTTTGGGTCCATGTTGCTTTCTCTGAGCCCTATTGGCATGTTTGATTCATATCTCCTTTTTATGTTTTGAGCTCATAGAGCCTGCAAACTCAAATACAAACTTCCTGATGGATCAGGAAGAACAAGGCTAGTTTTCCCTCCAGACTCCTGTCTAAAGTACAACCACCATCTTAATCACAGAATCACAGAATGGTTTGGGTCTGAAGGGACCTTAAAGATATCTCATTCTAAGCCCACTTCCATGGGCAGGGACACCTTTCACTAGACCAGGTTGCTCAAAGACTTGTTCAACCTGGCCTTGACCACTCCCAAGGATGGGGAATCCACAACTTCTCTGGGCAACCTGTTTCAGTGTCTCGCCACCCTCACAGTAAAAAATTTCTTCCTAATAACTAATCTAAATCTAGGCTGTTTCAATGTAAAGCCATTATCCTTTATCCTATCCCTACATGCCCTTTTAAAACGTCTCGTTCTATTTTTTACCATGAAAACATGATGTTCTTGCTTCTCTTTGCAAACCATTCTTGACCAACCTGGTTATTTCCAGCAGAGACACCAGCCAGTCTTGTTTCTGTTTGTTGATGGCATATGAGAAAAGGAGGGGCTTTGAAGAGCACGGGGAAGGAGCTGTTACACACAGTGACCACAGGTTTCTGTTGGTCTCTGTTTTTACTGTTTCCTAGAGTTCAAAAGCAGATGTGCCTTTCCATTCTGTTACTGGATATGAGTACAGTTTCAATCCCAGAGCGGTGGTATCTAGAGAGGAGTTTAATCATTTTTGCTCTCTCATTTTGCACTCTTATGTCCTTAACCCAATTTAAATGGTCAAAGCACTCTGGGCCAGTGATTTCTGTCCACTCAACATGTACATGGTCCCTAGCACTACAGGATCCCACTCCAATGAAAACTCCAATTAAGTGCATCTCCGATAAAAATGGTAAATAATTGATCACATATCCTTAAATCATACAAGGCAATGTAATTTCTTCTCCCTGATTTTTCTGCAGTTATTTATATCAGCGTATGGTATCGATAAAAGAAATTCGTAATGTCCCAGAGATGTTTTGATTTAATGTGGTTACAGGGACTATCATTGCAAGTAGAAACAAATAGCTCTAATGGATTTTCTAGTACCTTGTTTTCATCATCCATAATAGACTTTCATCTGTGCTGGTCGGAACTGTAGGATGTCCGTGTTTTCTGCACCCAGACTTTAACAGATCTATATTTTATGGCCCTACAGTAAAAGTAATTGCAGGTTTTATAATGTCTGTGTACTGTTCCGACTGAAAGCAATCCATTTAGAGACTTCTGGAAAGCTGAAGTGTTTCGGTTACAAATGCATGAGTTGAGACGGGCTCCAGTCATGCAGCTGGCCAGTTACCAGCCTTCTTTTAATGAGGGCACATTCCAGAGATCCAACTTTCTGTTCTTTTCCCTATACCAAAAGAGAAGAAATTTTTGAACACGAGGGGTTGAAGATGAAAAGGTCCTGCCTCTGAGTTTTATCTGTTCAGAGGAAGTGCAGAAGCGTGGAGGCCAGTACAGAGGATGCTGGCAGCTGGAACTGCCAGTGAGGGCAGTGCACCAGCGTGGCTGCTCCTCACTCTCTTCCCAAATCAAACCCTTCAGTTGCAGCTCACACTTGACAAAAATCAAGAATCAATTTTGACTCACCGTCTGACCCCAAATTAGCTTCCAAAAGCCGTGCAGCCATCCTTGGCAATCTCACCATAGGAAAGCAGGAACTAAGGCAATCAGAGAAAAACAAAATCACTTTCTTTTTTTTTTCTTCCAGGTTTTTTTTGTTTGTTTTTTTTTTATGTTAAATGACTGAATAATTATACCGTCTACCTAAAGTCCAAGGGTTCTGGGTTCTGCCAAGCATTCCTACCTACACAGCCCTCCACAGGGCTGCCTCCTGCCCCCATGGTAACAGCAAGAACCTAGCCAAAGGAGCAGGAGAAGGTAAGAAGGGAATGGGGCTTTTTAAAGGCACAAATGCCCTCTAAATGCCAGTTCTGCTATTTGCAGCTCTCAAGACCAAGAATAACTCGGTCCGAATGTTAACAGTGCCTTTTTGCTGTATGTGATGAATGGATTAATCCTGTTAGTATCAGAATAATTAATCTTTCTTGACACTCCAGGCAAAAAATCCAATATGCTGGGTTCCACAGACATGGCAGTGCTTGGTAATATTTTGTTATCTTTTCAATGTATAATTAATAAGAAGAGTAGGGAGTCCAGGAGAGTCAGCCAGCATTAAAATAAGCAGAAAACAGAAAGTTAAGATACCTGGAACTGAGTCTCAGCTATTTTAATGACAGTATGAACTGAAAGTCCCCAACTGAGAGACAGACAAGATCCAGTTGCAGATGGCTAGAACACAGATGCCACTTGCTCAATTACCTGAAACTCTTTTTTGTCATGACATGAATTATATGGTCTTAGTGATTAGTCTGATTTTAAAATGCTGTGGTTTTCACAATATGCTCCTTGACTGGACTGCTTCAGCTGTATGAAGTGGAGAGAAAAGGATAGCCAGCATACACCCTTGGCATTATCAGGGTCCCAAAAGTAGCCATTCTGCATGAAAACCTAGGCATGGACAACATGTAGAAAAAAAGATGCTTTAGTCTCATGGGTAGGCAGTTAGAGAATCCCTATACTAAACACGTAATTTTTTATTTTCAGAATGGCTCCCCAAAATTACAGACTTTCCTTGACACAAAAAACACACATCCTTCCTCCAGTTCTAGAAAACTATGTTCATCAAACAGTTATTTCCAAATGCCATATTTCTTGGCTTAAAAATCATCTTCCCTCCCAACACACACACATTATCTTTTTATGTCCTTTTTTTCCCCCAGATTAAATACTGTATCTGAGGCAGCACAGGTGACCATACAGTTTGTTGCATGCTTGGTTCACCTCACTACCTGGGAAAATAAGCAATAACAACATGCTTGGAGCTCCTACGTGGACCAGTGGAGGTTGAGTCCCTGCTGCAACCTTGCAACCTTCACTTGGCCTGGAGACCACTGACCTGCTGTGGGTCAGAAGCTGTCCCCAGCAGGGCAGGCACCAGCTCATACTTTGTTGAATGATAACAAGACTTTTATTCTTTTTTTCATGAAAAAAATAGTAGCACCTCAGAAGGAGCTGCTAAATTACATCCTCACTTTGAAACATCCCCAGCTGAATGTACCATGGAGCAGTTCTGTGTCACTCCAAATTGCTCATGAAGAACTGGTGTGCTGGTACATATACCTGATTATGGCACTTTGGGGAATTAACTCCTACATATCACTGAATCAATTCCCAAACTAATGTGTGAACTCATTCTGATGAAGAGGAATAGTCTGTTTCTGCAGCTTTTGCAGCTGGAACATGGAAGGAACAAACTAAAACAGAAAGTATGTTTGTGGGCACCAGGTTACGCTCAGCCTTTTGAAGCATAGAGTAGAGAATGGAAAGGATTGGGAAAAGTGTGGTGCCTTGGCTCATTAGGCCATGCCATAAATAGCCGAAGTAGAGTGACAGAGTTTGCACAAAAAATGTGGGGGCTGGAGATGGGCAAGGGAACCACAGGCCCATTGATAGCTATTTGTGTCCCTGGCCGAGCTGCAGGGTTGCAGGCACATGGCAGCAAAGCTTTCTCATCCATCTCTAGCCTCGCTTCCAGCCTGTGCAGATCCCAACACTAGAAGAGCAAGAATTGTCTTTGGCATTTCACACAAGAGTAAAAAGAATGCAAAAAAAGAGCTCCATGATTTTCTAAAGGACTTGCAAGGCTGGTTTGTCACAGGGCGGGTCCTAGTGCTCTCTTTAAAGACATTGCTATTACAAAGCAGCAGGATTTTATTTTTTTTCACTGGAGCCTACTACTGTGGCAGCCATCTCCCAGACACAGGAGCAGGGCAGTCTTGGCCAAGTTTCTGCTTGCCTGGCTTGCACACACAGACAGGTCTCTTAGCTTCCAAAGAACTATGTAAGAGACTATAATGAGAAGAATTTGTCTGGGTTGTTAATCAGAGAAAAAAAAAATCCAGACAGATACTCAGTTCTGGTCACTTGGCACAGCCTCACAGACTTCAGCTGAACAATTTTATGCAGCAGCAAGGTCCAGCTGCTTGAGCACCTGAACAGAGGTGGAAAGAGGACTGTAAAGGAGAAAACCATAGTGATAGGGAAAAAATGTTTACTGGGAAGTTCTGTGTGTTCTTGGATCAATGTGGAAGGATGTTATAGTATACAGAGCTGTAAAAATGCATCCTTGAACACCTCCTTTTGCCTTCTAACCTAAACCCTAATACATTATTTCTGTTTCTCACCAATGGTTCATGGCAGGATAACAAGCTTTACCCAGTTTCAGGTACCACTGACATCAGCAGCTCCTACAACTCTCTCAACACAGAACCTTCAACCCAGATATTACCGATAATAAATGTGACCAATTCTCTTCTACAGAAAGCAGACTTGGTTAGAAGGTTTTCATGACCTCATGGATGTTCACAACAATGAACATCCATGAGACGGATGTTCAAAACATGAGACCAATCAGACAATTCTCCTGTCCTCGTCCGTTTTTTCTGTTCCTTCCACCACAATTATTTTTGTAATGTCCAGTTCAAGTTCCCTTCTCTTTCTGAGCTCTGCTCCGATTGTATGGTTTGGATTAAATGTAGTCAAAGTCCAAGTTGTTTCCTAGCAGCCATTTAATAGTAAAATTTGCCTTACAGCTTGAAAAAGGTGCTCCTGCTTCCATTCCTAATCGTGGCAGCTGCAACTTTTCTTGTGTTGGCTTTTCAGCCTTGTGAGACCCTTGAGAAGGATAGCTCAGCTCAGCAACCTGCCAGGAAAGTGATCCAGTAGAAGAAAGCAGGTGGAAAAGAAGCTGCTGGTCACGGCAGTTGCTGATGCCCAGAGAGAGATCCAGGTGTCTGGACTGGCTGTGGGTTTTGACCTTCTACCCTTCTTGTTGAGTCCTGGCCCCTCATGCCTCAATTGATAACCCCCCTTTTACCTGTGCCCCACAAGACTAGCTTAAACTGAAAAGGACTGGGAAAAATACTCGATTCAGGGTTTCACATATTCTCATGGACTCTCCTCTGCTCTGTTCCATGGCTCAACTCATCTTGCTATGAGCAACCTGGTTCACTCAGAGGTTTTCCATATGTAGATTGCTGCATAAATTATGCTCCCTTGACTTGTTCATATTTTACTGTGAACTGTTTTATCAAAATACTGCTTCAGTGCCTACTTTGCCTAAACACACCTTTCCTGTTCAAAATGGCCTAACCTTTTCAATAAGGATCTGGAGAGAGGGAAGTTTCAGGAGAGAAAGAGAGTTGCCATTTTGGGGTGTTTTTTGTTTTCTTTTTCCCATTATCTCCATTCCTTTTCTTTCCTTGTCTCTAAGATACAGTTTTCTCTCAGTCTCATTGAAATATCATCTTCTACCTGTATACTTTCTGTGCTATGTGGTATTTACTTGCAAAGTATGTTCCTATATATCTGGAGATTCAAAAATCATTATGCTTTACAAAGTCCTACATCTCCTCAACTTCCAGTGATCTAACAATGTAAATACTAATTTTATAAAAAAATAAAATCACAGAAAGTCTTCCCTTACATCTGCAGGAAGGCAGAAATGGTTATTTCTTTTAATGATTTTTTTTTCCTCAGAGATTACTTGGGAATCAAAAACTTCTACCTTGCTAGAGCTCAGCAAAGGAAAACAGTGACAAGAGAGACAATATAATCACTCCTGTATATCTACCAAGTTCTTTCAGAGAGATAACCAAACATTTCAAATATGAATGGACTCAAAGACCATGGTAGCTAATGGAAACGTCAGCTGAATTTAATACTCAGAACTTCAATTATTTCCTTCCAAGCAAAGAGAAAAAGAACAAATTCCACCATCTATGTAGCAGATCCTAAAGCAAATGGCAGGATCTTGAAAAGGGTTCTCATGATGTCTACAACACTCATCTGCTGATGGTCACATCAGCCCATCTTCTTGACCCAAAAAAGAAATTTTCCCTTGGCCACCGTTATATCTCCAAAGCCTAAATGAAGGTCTCATGACAATATACAAAGCAGGATCACTGCTGCCCTTTCAAAGCTTCCCTAAAATCAAATGCATTTTGCAACCACAAGGCTTATCAGACACCTGGATAGGGTCAGACATTTGAATGTCTGACTGAATTATGATTAGAGATGGTCTAGTGGAAGATGGCCCTATCCACATTAGGGAAGCTGGGTTGGATGATTAAATGTCTCTTCCAACACAAAGGATTCTATGGTTCTTTGTATTGGGTTTTTGTAGCAAAATTTTGTAGGAGAGGGCTACAGAGTGTCTTCTGTGAGAAGCTGCTAGAAGCCTCCCCTGTGTCTGACAGAGCCAATGCCAGCTGGCTCCAAGATGGACCCAACACTGGCCAAGGCCATCAGCAACATTGGTAGTGCCTCTGGGATGATGTATTTAAGAAGGGGGAAAACTTGCTGCACAACAGCAATTGCAGCTGGACAGAGTCGTCAGATCATGTGAGAGAAACAGCTCTGCAGACACCAAGGTCAGTGAGGAAGAAGTAGGAGAAGTTGCTCCAGAGACTCCCCTGCAGCCCGTGGTGAGGCAACTGTGCCCCTGCTGCCTCTGAACGTCCAGAGTGGAGCAGAGATCCACCTGCAGCCCTTGGAGGAGCCACATGCCAGAACAGGTGGATGCTTGAAAGAGGCTGTGAACCTGTGGGAAGCCCACAGTGGAACAAGCTCCCATCAAGATTTGTGGATCCATGGAGAGAGGAATCCAGGCTGGAGCAGGTTTGCTCACAGGGCTTGTGACCCCGTGGTGGACCCACTCTGGAGCAGCCTGTTCCTGAAGGATTACACCCCATGGGACTGACATCAGAATAGTTGGTGAAGAATTGCATCCCATGGGAAAGACATTGGAGAAGTTCATGGAGGACTGTCTCCCATGGGAGGGAGCCCACACTGAGACAGGGGAAGAATGTGAGAAGTCCTCCCACTGGGAAGGAAGGAGCAGTAGAGACAAGTGATGAACTGATTGCAGCCCCCAATTCCTATTCCCTTGTGCTACTGAGGGGGAGGAGGTAGAGAAATAAGGAATGAAGTTGAGCCCAAGAAGAGGGGGGTGGAGGGAGGAGGGTATTTATAGGTTTGGTTTTTGTTTTTCATTATGCTACTTTGCTTTGATTGGTAATAAATTAAGCCAATTTACACACATAAAGTCTGTTCTGCCCGTGACGGTAATGGCTGAGTGATCTCTCCCTGTCCTTATTTCAACCCATGAGCCTTATGTTATATTTTCTTTCCCTTCTCCAGATGAGGAAAGGAGTGATAGAGTGACTTTGGTGGGCACTTGACACCCAGCCAGGGTCAACCCACCACAAATCATCACATTTTTTCCTAGAGGAAAACTCAATCAACAGTGAGAGATGAACCTAGAGACTCCTAGAGAATGTATATTCATTGAACACTGTGAGACTGAAGAGGTAGTTTACATGGACTCTGACTAGACCCCTGGCATATATCCAGAGACTTCTGTGCTCACAGGATCCAATGTGTTTTTCTAGTCCTTTCAAGACATGCTGCTTGAAGATAGTCATCCATGGAGGTCCTGGAGTCTTGAACTAACTGAGCTAAAGCCCTGCAGCAGAGAGACTGGAAATTTCTGAAACCTTTATTTTAATGGGATCTCTTTGGGTGATCATGTGCTTTCCCATGGGAGCAGGGCTGGATTCTGGGAATCCTCTCCAGAGCAGCGGACATGTTTGAGACATCTCATCTAAGGCCCAATACACTCTCACTCCTGCCATGAAATAGTTTCTAGAAGTGTGATTTCAGAGAAAGACAGGACTGGGGGCACAGCCACCAGCCACAGAAACATCTGTTCTTCAACACCAATGATCATGAGATGCAAGTCCAGATTGCTAGTACCCTATTTCAAACACTCTGCAATCTTTTTTCTCAGTTGTTTCACAACTTCGAATTTTTTCTTTCTGTTTTGCTCACAAATACAGCGTAAGGTTTATGTTTGTGGGTTTTTTAAGGAGCTTTTTACAACCTAGAAGTCCTGTGTTTTCAGCTGAGCCAGTTAAAGACTAACCCAACCTTGATGGCTACAATATTATCTTGTTTTTCTGTACTCATTTTAGTGTCTCTAGCTGGTATTTCTCATTGTTCAATTTATAGCAAGACTACCCTTCATCTTATTTTTGTAAAGGGCTAACCACAATAGGGCCTTGTTTCATAATTGTGTTGAGGTAACGCCCAAGGCTCTCCTCAAGAAATAATAATAAATGACATGACACAACTGTGCTGAGTCACACCTTTTTAAAGCCCAGCTCTTTTTTAGGGACACAAGAGCATGGATAAAAACAGCTACAGGCGGCAAAGAGCCCCTTCTGAACAGCTCTTGGTAACTCATTCAAGTCAGCAGCCATAAACAACAATAGCACAGCTGTTAGATAAATGGGATGCTTACAAGTGCACACAGAAAACCTAAAAATTTCAGCAACAAACCCATTAGCTTTTACTACATGAGTGGTACAGGACCTGCTGTTTCAGTAATGCTCTGCTGGGTCACGTAAAACCTGCAGAGAAAACGCAGAGAAGTCTGGCATCCATCCATTCCTCCATCTGTCTGAGGGCAGCTGGGAAATTGCCCCAGTAAGTTCTCAGGTTCAGGGAATCTCTAATGCTGCAGCCACTGCCAGGGTGTCAGAAATTTTACATGACCAACATGCTCACAAGTCTGAGTTTGCAACAAATGCTTTGTGTCATCTCTCATTAACAATTAAAATAAAAGCTCTATTTTTTACAGCTCTTTCAATCAGCCCCACTCCCAGGATATATATTTCCAAAATAATGAAAGCACAGACTATCAGCACCACTTTTGGATCATCTAATCAGCCTATGACAATACCCAGTACAATCCTGTTGGCAACTTGAGGTGTAGTCCCGATATCCTGGACTCCAACACAATCCTTTATACCAGAAATTTTAAAACTGTTTTCTACCACATCCCATTGACATCAGTAACCCACATCTCCATGCAACACAGTAGAGAGCATGTTCTGAAAAATACATGCATATCAGCAGGGACACATCAGAACATAAAGCAAAGGCATCATCAGCCTCGAACTGCTGGTTTTTTCCTAGGTTTTTTTTTTTGTAAGGTGGTTTTCTTTTCTCCCCATGCTCTAGATAGTCCTCCTAATTTGTTATGACTTAAAAAACCCAACAACTTAAGAATGAAGGAAATAGATTAAGTCCTTCCACTTAGTTAATTTCCATGACCTAATATTTCCCTCATGTTCCAACACAACACTCTGCTCTGCTGACAACATTTGGGCTGAGAAAGTCTCTTGGAAGGCAGATTCAATTCAAGGGCAAGGCAGACCTGAGACCACTTAGCTCCACAGACAAAGTATTCTTGGTTTAGTGTGCTTGTAGGTGAGCCAGAAGCTGTAATGAAAACACTTAGGAAACCAAGCCCCCTTGGATATAGAAGATCAATAATGTTCTCAAGAAAGTTGAAAGCAATTCAGAACACGGTATCTCACCAACCTGTACTGTAATGTTTTAGTGTAGTTTCTGTGGATTTCATTTTTGGCAATATCTTGAAAAAGCAATCAACACTTGCCCAGGGTATGCCTTCCCTGCCATTTATTCTGCTATCCAGGCAACAACAGTCATTTAAGGACAACTAAGCATTGATATGTTGCTAATGATGAGTATGGATAATAAGGATCAAGACCCCTCCATGCTTGATGCTGCAGAAGAAAAGATGCCTAGATACCCATTGCTACAGCATCTGAGGAATTTTTGCATAAAATAAGTAGCAATGGAAAGTCACCAGTGGGCTTCCTAGCCTTTCATCCTGTAAATAAAAAGTTTACTACAAAGACAGTAGATTCTAAAAGGAAATGGACTATCTATCAAGTGGCCTGGGCTTGCATGGAAGAAAAAGAGAGGCAAATATTTTTACAATACGGGGATTAGGGTTTTATAGCAGCAAAGTAAAAAAAAGTTGGGCTTGTTGGACTGATTCTATTTGTTATGCTATTGTTGTTTTGTGCTATTGTTGTTTTTCTCTTGAGTTGTATTTTATGTTTGCCAAAAATGTCATGGTTTATGTCCATATATTATGAAGGAAATAAAGCAAAGCAATCCATCAATCCAGTGGCTGATGTTTAACCTTTCTTCCTTAGACCTACTTCTCCTGCTCTTCCAAGAAACTGTGAACTGTCTCATCCCCAGGAAGTGCAACAAACCTTAAACTGCAGAAACAGAAAGTCTGAGATTTTGGAAATGTTCTGAACAACACTGTCCATCTCCTGTGGCAAAACATTGCAACAGAGACAGAGAGTACTGATAGAAACGAGCGGCAGAGGAATATTGCAAAATACACGTGACTATAGAACCCAATATGACTGTCTAGGGAAGCTGAACACAGGAATACACTGGGAAAAACACTACAAAGTGCTGGATGTGCTGGCATTTCTGAATACTGAGTAGCAGTGAGAACAGGGTATGTGCAGCAAGAGGAAAAAAAAGGTATCACCTGAAATATTTAAGCCAAGTTATACATTCAGTGCTTTTAGGTAACTGCTAGACATGAGTAAAGAGCAATATTATCCTTGTGCCCAAAACCAGTCCACAATTTTGCTTTACAGACCCTTCCCCACGGAGTTCTCAAAAGAACTTCAAAAGAAAAATATCTGTATGGTGAAGGATAGAAGATGCTGGACTGAACAGAACAGCTTTGTCCAGTAGCTGAGGACAAGGAAAGGACCAAGACAGAACCCAGGACACAGCAATAATGCTCAGCTGGTGGCTGGATTCATATACCCCTTTAAAACGTTAATTTACTACACTGTAATTCATCTGAGTAGCAAGTGCATTTTAAAAGTCACTCTAGACATTGCCTAAACTTGAATTCTTTGGCTGCAGGTTTCCCATCTCAGTAGTTTGACTCCACCAGCAAGAGCAGCACTGGCAGAGTCAAGGTGGATAAGGCCCCTAGGATGGTGATACCTTCACCATTTACCATTCTCACCCCCTGGGAACAGGACAAGGCACCTCCACTGCCATATCTGCACAGACCTCCCTCAGCAGTTGCACCTGAGAGCCAGGTGGTGCTGCACAGTCCGAGGGAGCTCTGAGAAGCATCCCTGCCACCCTGCCTCTGACAGGAAGCATGACAGGGAGGCTCGAGCTGCATGAAAGTGAGTCTGGGCCTCAAAAGTTTTGTCTGTGTGATTTATCCAGCTTATCATCTGATCTCTAGGCCACAGTCAAACTGAACTGTAAGGGTTACAGGTGAGGAGACGAAAAGTGCTTTTGTTCTCCCCTTGCATCCCTCCTTCTTCCCACCTCCCAGCCTCCTCCCTCACCCAAATCAATCCAAAGCTACAGAAGTAGAATTGCAAGTTAAAGAGCAAAAAATAGGGAATATGGAAAAAGCTTGTCATAAAAAGAGGTTACTCATACCATCATGAGGAAGCAGGGTGATTATGCACATTTTACACAGAACGATAGAAACGATAGGATTACTCACACAATTTCAAACCCTAATGAAGTGCATCAGTTACACTCCCACAGCAACCTGGAGAAAGAAGGAGAGTAAAATCTGCAGGTTTAGCCTAATAAGGACTTTGGGAGAGAAGCACAGTTACCATGTCCTACTTACTTATGGTGTGCTACAAGCCTGCTAGGGACTGCAGTCCAGGGTTTCTGTATGTGCTCACCAACTCCCTGGAGAGAGAGAGGGAGCATAGACATGGCTATTATTTTATTCCAGTGTCATCCTTAGCATAATCAGTTCAGGACAAGAAGGTAGGTACAAAATTGAAGCAGGAAGCTCACCAGCAGTTATAAAGCCATTCACATAAAGACAGAGGAACAGGAGAGATCTTCTTAAATGAAATTTTATGACCAGCCCTCTTGAAAAGTCCTGGATTGATTTTACATACCTGTGAAGGCAATATCTGTAAAAGGTACCAAAGAAAGGAAACGCACCATCTGCAATTACACATCTGTAAGACTCTGTAAGACCTATTTTTGTAAGTAGATCATGTACTGCTTGCCAGATTTCCCTCCTGGATGGATTTTTTTGTATGTGGAATTTAGAAAATGACTGGGAATCTCCCAGGTACAATTTATCTCATTCTATCACAGAGGTTTCAGCCAAATGATCTGCCCTCTCCTTGCCCACATGAACACCAGGCAGCTGCAATGCAGGCGGCCAGAGTAGCCTGAGATGGATCCATTCAGCTTTTCTCAGGAGCTGAGTTTCTTTCACAGCTCCTTTTATCACAGCACTGAAATACAGGCTCAAACTCTCCCGCCCCTGGACAAGGAATTAAGTGTGTGTGTAAAAAATTCTGGCACAGAGATGATTTCCCAGCTGAGATCCACCTCATGGGAAAGTCCAAGGCTTCAAAATCTGTAATCCTTAATTTTGTGTGAGATTGAAATAATTGAAAATTAATGGTTTACTTCAGACTTACAAAAATGCTTCAGTGCAGCTTCATATAGTTTTGACCTTTCTATTATGATGTTACAAAAAAAGATAAATCTAAAGCGTAAGCATAAAAATAAAACAGAAAGTGAACACCGTGCATCTTAATTGTACTGAAATAAAGCCAATTTTTTCCTAAGGATGTTGGTAAAATCACTGTATTCTGTCATATTTATCAGTTTGTGTTGAATCAGCACTTTCTAAGTCTCCATCCAGCTCAAGAATTTGTATGCTCTTTACATCTATTCCTTTTCAGCAAAAAAAGCTTTCCCAATTTTTTGATGGCACCATGATAACTTCTTTACAGCATTTGTGCTTAAAATTCTCTTTACTTACATTGAAAAAATAATCACGTAGCTTATTTTTTTTTCCACTCCTTGCCATTAGAGAACCATGGGCTTCATGAGAAAGCTGCTTTTGATCTGCTTAGAACTCTTCAGTATGAATAATCTCAAGGAAAATTATGCAGAAGACTTCTCAGTTTGCATTTCCCCTCCTGAGTGCCTGAGTTCTCCGAATGTGTCACTGGAACCAAGACTTCAACCCCAACTTTTTTCAGCAACCCGTTGGTGTTTCTGCTTATTATCATGCCTGATGTTACAATACACCCTCTTTTGAGAAAGGCAGTGTTTAATTGACCAAACAAGAAAAACAAATGGTTCCCCAAGGCATAAATTCCATGAACTGTTTGGATGTTTTCTGTGAAGCTAACAAACACTTCTGTCAGCATTTGGAAGTCTTAGACACTAGTTTTTGAATGGACTGAAGTAAAGAAGAGACAGCTTGAATAGGATTTTACAGTTGCAACAAGTTTAAAGACATTCCAGGGTAAATACTACTTGCTTTATAACATCGCTCATAAATAAGTGAAGTTTTAAAGACAGACTTTCTTCTCAGATCAAAATAAATGTAAGTTGTATCAGTACAGCTGGGATAACTGAAGAAGAATATGGTTATATTCCAAACTTACAGGAAAGAGTGTCAAATCTGCTTTTGAAAGCTTCTTTTGAATGTATTTGTGTTTAATGTGCCCCTACAATCAGACTACATGTGGAAACACTAAGTGCAACTTTATGGACTTTTGGGAGCTCAGTACAGCTGCAGGGATATAATCCACACATGATCCAAACACAGGAAAAGAAAAGGGTTCAGTTTTTGATATCAACATCATTTACTGACTTCATGCTGGTATATTGTAGGTGAATATGACTGTTGAGGTGAGGACTAATTCTTGTTCTTCCCAACCAAATGAAAAACATTAAACCAGCATTTTCACTTCCAGAGAAGAAAAAAAAGAAGGGAAGAAACCAAACCAAACCAAAAACCCAAGTAAAAAAAACTCTTCCACTTAATATGGTTTTAGCATAGCAAAACCACTGGCAAGCTGGAACTCAGATTCCAAAGCCATCAAATTCTTGAGGATGTCTCAGCATTGTTCCTTAGGATCAATGAATCAAAGACATACCACTGTCTCACAGGCAAGTTCCCTGTTTTTCCCCCTCGCTGTTGTCCCTAAGGGGGAGCATTCCAGGGAGGATATTGCCTTTTACATAGAAACATGATACAGTGAGCCTGGAAGGAAGAGATGCCTGTCTGGGACAAGCTGTGGTTACCCAAGAGCTGATGTTTTTCCTGTCATATTTGAAATGATCTGTAAGTGCTGTGATGTGTATGGTTGCCTAAAAACTGAATGCTTAATACATCCAGTCAAAATGTGAGACATATATACATATGATTTTAATTTGATCAAACCCATGGAATATGGTTCCTAACTCAGGAGTTCACTGTGGAAATTCAGATACTATTCAGACCATATTCAGAAAATAACTATGGAATAGTAATCCGTGTTTCCCAATCTGTACAGTGTCAGATAGAGTTAATCCCAATGAAGTGAACTATTTTGAACCCCGATTTCCCTAGCATGTTTTAATTATTTCGGTTTATCAATTACTTTTAAATGCCAACATTTTAAAATGCCAAATTCTACCAAGACGTAGTTATGACATGAGATTTAGAGACAGAAATTCTTTGATACTTTGGACATCTTCAATGCAACCAGCTGTGATTATAGTTTTTAATAACATTGGAACTGCTGCAACCCAGGCCTGTTGTCAACAATGACCGTCTCCAGTTCAACCAAAGCACAAAACTTTCAACCCTTCACTACTGCAAATATGTCCTATTTGCTTAAATTGTCAACTGAGAAAAGAACTTTACTTCTTGGTCTGTAGATAGGTATCTACTACAAAATCTGATAAGCCAGCTGAGTCTTCATTTTGGAGAAGCTACTGAGCATATTTCCTTAGAAGAAGATCAGTTGAATCAACGTGCTTTCAAATTGCCTGTGTTTAAACCTACAGACCTGAAAACTACATTATCTTCCTTGACTGCACTGTGAACTTCTCAAGTGCACCTGAGTAACTTATATTTCTCAATATTGTTCATTTTTGACAGAGTGCTACAAAATCTAGTGTTCTCATCTGAGTTTTGGTTTTGAACAGAATCAAAATGTGAGGTCAAGTTTTGCACTCAACCTTATTCATATGCAATCAAGTTCATGCTTCTGCATGGATTCATCTTGGAGAAGCAAATGCCTTCAGAATTCTGAACAGTATTTGAGGGATAAAAGACTACTTATATTAAAGACAAGAAAATATTCCTGCACAACTCTTTAATAAGCAGTGAACTCTTAATAAACAACCAGAATTTAGAAAATATAGAAAAAGCAACCTTGTATAATTAGGGTTTCCGATTATTGGTTACTAATTAGAAATTAGCCATGCTATCAAAATTCCATTTGGTTTTCCATGAAAGATTAGCATATTTAAGAAAAAAATAATTCTTTGTATCATGGATTAAGTATTATTACAGGATTGTGTAACTTACTACCCCAACTATTCAGAAATACATGTTGGTTTTTAAGTATTCACAGAACTCCATGAGTACTACAAATTTTACTTCAAAGAACTGTGTATCATAAAATTCAAAGCTGAAAGTACTTTGCTTATAATGTTCCTGGTTTAAAAGCATCAAGCAATCTGAATGAAGAAATTTAATTTTATGCAATCTGTATGACCAGGTATAGAACCTCAGGTGGCACAAGTATGCAAACAAATGAAGGACAGAAAGCAAGAGTTAATAATTTGAACCAAATGTAATTAATTACTGAATAATTAACCCTATATATACCTAATAATTAATAATACTGATACCAAGAGACTCTTCTGCTTTCTTTGCAATAGGTTGCAAATTCTAGGGTTCAGAGTTTTGTGATATGAAAACAAAAAACCTTTGCAAAACCCACAATCTGATTCAGTCTTGAGTTCAGATCACATCTTCCAGAGGTTCTATGTGTGCAGATCTACCAAGTCTTTGGCTGTGATTTATATACAATTAGAAAATAACCAAGAGAAAAAAAAACATTCTGTAAACTGGTTGCATAAGGTTTCCCAACACAATTTTCAAGCTTTCAAGGGCAAATCCACTTCATCAATACAGCAAATCTTTCCAAAAACATTTTTAAAGGATAAGAAAACAACAAAAGGGAGTGTTGCTGTGTCATGGACAGGATGTTGAACAAAGATGTTTTAGTGGTGATGGTGGTATATACATCTCCCACCATATCTATTTAGTAGTTGTGCTTAGGTAGCAATAAAAATGAAGGATGGATGATTATTGATTAGGGGATGAAGCCCAGACTGGTGTCTGAACAGTTAGAGTAATCTGAACTATGTAGATGCTGGATGCTCATCTGTGGTACAAGCTACAAGTTTAATGGAAGGAATTACTATCAATAACACCTCTTCTACTTTATCTCAGGCTGAGTAAGTGCAGCCAACACATCAAACCAGCATTATATCCCAAGTGAAAATGCTGTTATGATTGTGACAAGGTAAATACTGCAAGTTACTTGAGATATCTTTTTAAGAATTCTTAGTTCACATAGTTCCAGTGTATTTGACACTGACAATTAAATTTGACACACAAAACAACATTATCATTCATGTTCATATCTTGTTTGGATAGAAACTAAAATTCATTGAATCTGCACGACATTATTCCGCAAATTCTCTCTGTTTCTCTTTCCTTTGCATCAGGAAGATTTTACTTTTGTTGCCAACAGATTCAAAGATGCTACAGTTTGAAGGCATGTTTTCTTCACTTAATTAAAATGTGTATGTATCACTATCAAAGGACTTTTTAAGTCTTCAAGAAAATTCTGACTGAGGCATCTATATATTTCTGCAGTTCCACTAACACCATGAGAGACACATGAAGGAAAAATAGATACTTCTCTAGGAATGCAGGAACCTGTGTGTCAAATAAGGTCAGTTTGGTTTTGCACAATTTAAGCTACATATTATGCAGAGCGTAGTCTGCAGAAAATTATCCTGATTTTAAGAAAAATAGTTGTGATGTCCTTTCTACACCCTGAAATGTCGGGGAAAATCTCTCTTCATGTCTCCCTTTTTCACCTGAGCATTGAGTATATAGAGAAGTTTTAAAAGGCTCAGCAAAGGACTTGTTAATTAATAATACAGACTTCCTAGGCTTATGGAGAAAGTTACAGGCATTTAGTTAACTACAGCACTATAATTAAGCATCCAGAATATAAAAGTCTAAGTGCAGTGTTCATCTAACTGTGTTGCTGGTTTAAGACTGGATATTAATCCAAGGCATTTTACTTGCTAATGACCAAAAGCATGTCTAAAGACACATTTCAATTTCATCCAACAACACACAAATAAATAATGTGTCTCTGAGTGATATAAAGTGAAGCTGAATACCACAACTGGCTGCATGTTTTTTCCTTCACTCATACTTTAATTATGCAATCAATAATAAAATGTTTAAATCAATAATTTTGAAGTGGTGAGCTCAAGGCCAACACCATTGGAGGAGAATCTGCAGGCTGTGCATTGCCAGAGCTGCATTTTCATAATAGTTGTGTCTTGCATTGAGTGCATTATCTACAGATCAGCACATCTTAAGAAAAAATCCACATGAATTTCCCATGCAAATATATCCCTTTCTTACTCCTTTGGACTCAACTGCTTTTCTGTCTTGACTTTGACTCCTTTAAAGGAGATGAACCTGCTCAAGGAAAACGACTTCAAAACTCATGAAGATACTTCAGTCCAGAAATAATTCAGACAAGAGCAGGACTCTCGGAGCCTTCCCAGCTCAGTGCTCTTCCCTTTCATTATTTCCAAAAACACAACATTAAAATGCCGTGGAGATAAAAGCAAAAGAGAGAAGCAGAGTCTGGATAGACTGAGCTAGGTGAGGACAGGTTGAAGCAAAGGGCTGAGAGGTCAGACCCTGCCCCAGCAGCATCCCATGTTTGGCTGCAGACCCTGCAGTGCTGTGTGGTCCAGGTGAGGGCAGAGACTGCAGCCCCCACACAGCCTTTCACCAGCCCTGGTTGGAGCAAGCAGCTCTTTTGTCGAGTACATGAGTCAGACTGCTGCTGAAGGAAATCATTTTGTTTACAGCAATGGGAAGGGAATTGCTAGAGCAATTAAAATAATTTCTTGTTTCATAATACAAGCCCATACCAAGAATGCCTGTTAGCTGCATTTCAGTCTCAGGTACTTAAAAAACAAACAAACAATCAATCAGAAAAAGTAGGTTCTAATTTCACAGAGAATTGTTAGTAAAGAGCAGTCTTTATTTAATGCCTTTAATTCTTAGATGCTGCTGTGCCTGGCAGGCACCCAGTTCACATTCTTGCTCCTGAGGAGCACTCCCTCCCTGGCTGGCTGGAGGCAGTGGATGGACCAGGATATCTACAGGGGTTACTGTCCTTTGCTGCCTACCTGAGGTTTTACCTGTTGCTGAAGGCTGTGGAGTCAGTGGATGTGCATATGGGGGATAAGAGGAGAGGGAAACATGAACTTGTCGCCCACGTCTCCTTACCAAGGCAGTTGTTTGCAGGGTACGACAGAGCTCTGGTACTCAGATCTCTGGTGGGATACATGGACAGATGCTGCAGGTGCCCAGAGCTGGCCTGGCTCCAGTAAAGTGCATCCATTTTATGGTTTGTCCATGGATTTCACCACTAAACACAGGATTTGCAATAACGGTGTCTCATGTAAGGTCTGACTGGCTCAGGAAGGGGAGATTCGTTCTGTTTTGCTTCGGTTTTTTGAATGTTCTAACTGTGTGTCTGCATGGCAGAGCTGAAGCCCAAATACATTCCACCTGCTGATAACACCTGTCATGTCCAGAAAGAACACTGAAATACTGACACAATCCATCACAGTTAATATTTCTCAAGACCCAAATATTTACAGGGAACTTTTCAAGCTATTGTTTGGGAAGGAATAATAATAACATCTTCTTCTCACTTACACAAACAAACGTACAGTTCCACAGAGCAATTTTGAAGAGCCATGTTAAATAATGTATGGGCTGCTCATGGACATTTTGCAGCAGGGAAAAGTGAAATCCAGAGTGTTATGCATTTCACTATTTGTTTAGCCCTATTGTTTGGTAACTGTTTAGAGAAGTAAAGCACTTTCCCCTAAAACCCTTCAATGTGTTTGGGGTTGAATTTCTAGAGAAATACAATATTCTTTGGGATGGAGGAGCATAGCATGAGACAAGTTCATCCTGGCAGGTTCCTAAACAGAACAGATCTGTTTCATCTGCAGTTCTGAGTAAATATTCAGATAGGTTTTGTTGTGATTGTTTTAAGGAAAGGATAATGGTTGATAGAAGTGCTGATAATTAACATTTATCAGCTGCAGAGGATTGTGATGGATTCTCTACCATTGGAAATATTTAAATCACAACTGGAATTTTTTCTCCGAAAAATTCATTGTAATTCCAACAAGAATCTATTCAAAGTATTCAGACTTATGTTACTACAGGAAACCTAAATAGATTATCACAAAGGCCTTTTGCTGTGATTATTTGCATCATCATGGTTTTATGGGGCAAGACTACCCTACCCTGGGCACAGTGTCAGAACCAAATTTTCAGTGTAAAATGAGATTGGAAGCAACAGAAAGATACAGGAAAATGGGGCAAACTGAGCTATACAACAATACCAGGACAAAATTCTGAACCTGTAGATACTTTTAAGATACTGAAATCCTCTGGAGGCTTAGGAAGTTTCAAATATTTTCTGAATACAATACATCAATATTAATGTCCAAATGTTTTCTTTCTGGGAAAAAGAAATAAATTACTGAGTAACATTCCAATTCATACACACAGCAAGGCAAACCTGACAAATCCTACGAAGGCTTTCTTTCAGTTTACACTGGCTGTATCCACCCAACATTTCAGACATCAGCAGCAGCAGAACTGCTGCTTTTTATTGAACCAATGCAGCCTGACACTGGAATTGTGTTGGATCTCACAGTCTAGGTAGGGTCAGGTCTGGACAGCATTTACAACAAATATTTATGGCCTTCAGAAAAGAATGTCTATAAACATCAGTGGTGGCAATACACTGGCTGGAGCAGGGAAAGACCCTGAGAGATATAAACCTAAAAATGTGTTTCATTGGTCTTCCTAAGGAATCCATACCATTCTTGATTTCTTTACAAGAAGACTTTAGCTGTGGTAGAGGATTGTTAATAACTATCCATACTTGCATTTCTTGTGCCCTGTCGGGTTGATTATAACAAATCCCACAAATACAATATCACTATGAATCCGCAGAATGTAGTTTATATCTGTTCTAAAGAAGATGAAATGAAATTAGATGTTAACTCATGTTCTCAGATGTAAATTATGTAGCAGAATTTCAGTTTAACTGCCAAAATATTAGATATAACTGAATCTAAAGAAAATAAAATACTTTAAATGAAAAATATCCTCCAGTATTATTTTTTATTTATAAATCATTATGCAACTATGAATCCATGAAACTAGTTTTAATTGATAAATATTGCATAAGGTCTGTATTAAATCTCTTTTTTAGAAGTGATTTGCATTTTAAAATGGACTCTAACTCCATAATGTAGGCTTATTTATAATAAATATTTAAGCATACATATATCTTCAAGAATTAAACATCATTACTGGTAAAGGAAAGGACACAGCTTGTGAAATATATTTGAAAATCTCTTTTCCATATGGTAAAAACATCAGAGGAAATGGTGATTGTGATAGAGATGGTGATGATACCCAGCCTAGAACATTGGAGCCTGAATTCCTAGTGTTTTAGCAAGAAGGTTGATCACATTACTGTCTTTAGTTAGTGCTTTGAAGATCAACAAGACAGTGTTGCACCAGTTACCCTGTACCTGAGGCAAATCCAGAAATTACAAAGAGTCTCCTGAGACCTCACATCCCACTCCTCACCTGTTAAAAGACAACTGGAGGCGTTTGCTCCTGCACCTCTGAGTCTTGCAGGTGCACTTCTAACACAGGAGAGGTGCTCTCTGGGCTCAGTCTGAGGTTTACCTGTCTGACAGTGTGGTTGTATTTAGGGACAAGTTAACTTGTTACAAGACACGGCCATAGCTTGTGTTCCAGGCTTGGAAAGCTTGTGGGGATCATTTAATTCATCTCTTTATTTCCCATTGCAGATCTGACTGTGTTTCCAAGTGCTGTTGGAGCCCTATGGCCTTTTGTAGCTCTCTGAGTACAAATTCTCTTCATAATAAAAAAGGCAATTAACAAATTGCAAAAGAAGTATTCCATCATGGGAAATATAATTCTACATGTACATTATAGAAAAAAAGGAACAGAAATCTGATCTTGACTGTGGTCACTTAAGTTAATAACACTATTTCCATACATAGCACTAATTACTTTCTTCAAACAGTTGCTGAATTGGTGCCTATAACCAAAGGAAATATTTAAACTGGAAGGAGTGGTGGGAAGAAAAAATAATAGAGAGAAAAAGAAATATTGTGGATTCTTGCCTCAAACATTTGTTGCTTTCCTTCATTTCATCTTTCTTTTTTCTTTTCCTTGTACCGTATTTAGGTTTCCTCCTTACATTCACCAGTCTAATCCACTATTTTAGTAACTCCTATCTTCAAAGTATGGAATTTTCTTTCTGCTTACACCCACAAACTACAAGAGGGAAAAAAAAAAGGTTTCTTTGCATCAAAGGGGAGCATTGCTGTGAAAAAATGACTTTGTAAAAGTGAAATCCTCTCACTGAAAAAAACTGGTTTTTGCAGGAAGGGACATTTGGATCATTTTTATTTTTTTGTAGGGCAGCATACTGCACTGCTTGGTATTTGCAGGAGAGTGGGTGAAGGAGTGAGCTCAGACCTCTGCTTCATCTTGTGACTCCTTAACAAGGACACCAGGTCGTCCCCACAGGGTGAGGTTTGCTGCTGACCCGGGGAAGGGCATTGAAGGTGCCACCATCACGTGGGGTGGCTGAGGATCCAGATGAGGTGATGGACTGGACAAGGCTCCGGGTGGGGGGGGCCAAATATGGACCCAGGGCATGTGGGGATTGAGCAACTTCCGAGTCACATCACATGGCATGAGATGGATTATCCCCAGGTACGTGATCCCTTGCTCTAAGGGGAGAGGGATGCAGCCCGTGGATCTCGACACCTTTGTTCAATCCCTGCTCTGATTTAATCTGTGTTTACTGCTTGTGATGACAGACAGGATACAAAAATCTCAACTTCCCTTGGAGGCTATGATAAATCTGAAAGGTCTGGCAGCCAGTCACGCTGCATTTTAATTTGGTAAACCAAAGCTCTTTATATAGAAATCATTAAAACCATAATCATGAAACTCCACAGTACTGTTTTTTACAGTCACTTTTCAAGGGGGACAAAAATCTTCAGTTGAACATTCTTCTAAGGGGGAGTTTATAACTCCTGGACTTCAGTCTGTTCAGTTAATCCACAGAAAGGAAAAAAGGATCTGAACATGGTCTGTAAATACCTCTGATAGCAGAGGGATTTTTAAACTAATGGAAAAGAGTAGAGCAACATCCAACACCTGGCAACTATGCTAACTATATTCAGGAGCAAAGGCATGCATTCCTAACAGTCCAGATCTCCAACCAAATCACTTGCTCAAGGGTACACTGGATTCCTTCTCAGGTGAAGCCTTGAAATTGAACCTGTGTACCCTACAAAAAGTTAGAGGCTCAACGAAGAAACCAGTTTGATAAAAATCTATGGCTTTTGTCAGGCAAGATGATCATAAATAGTCCTTTCTGGCATTAAAACTATATACCTGGCATTCAATTCCAGTGGCATAAAAGGAGGAGTATTTGATTTGGAAATTCTTCAATGAAGTGTCTCTTTACTTTCTCTCTCAAAACATGCCCATTCAGGAAGAAATGTGATATGGCCATGGTGTTCATACAAAAGTTTAGCATTCTCTGGGTGCAAATCCCCATTCTTCTCTTCTCCAGAACTGTCAGTAGCTCAGTGTTGAGACTCCACACTTTAACAAGAACATTCTAGTCAGAGAAAAAAAAAAAAAAACCAAAAAAAAATTAAAAAGACTAAGTTATAAATATTTGTGAAAACAAATATTTATCTCTGATGTGAGGTAAAAATAGCTCAGATCAACACTGAAGTGTTCATTTTACCTGTCCTCTCACAAGTAAACTCACTCTCTTTTGAGGTCATGTGCAAATACTTGTGCCTGAACATCAGACTCCTATAAACGAATTCCACAATTCATGTGGAAATGTCATTTCTGAGATATTTCAAAACTCTTGGGAGAACTCTGAAAAGTCCTGGAATTAAAACTGTTTTCATAGCCTGCCATTAGAAATAATCACATTTTCTTAATGTCAGAGATGCAGTGCCAAATATGGCTTAATTTTTCTCCAGGTTGCCATGACTCCATAACCAATGATGCACTGTCTTTTTCAATATTTTAGATTTGTGTAACTGGTTTCTTTATACAATAGCCTCCCATGCTCTAGTAGAGTCCAAAACTATCAGTATCTCACATACAAATTACGTGGGTGTTGTGGTAAATGGTTTACACTAGAATTAATCACCTATAAAGATAGCTAGACTGTATTATATAGATAATAGCAACCTTACAGCACTGATATCCCTACATGATTATGACAGATTAATTCAGAAAACAGATGAAGAATTTTTAGTCAGGATTACAAGAAGGTCCTGTAAGTGTGACCAGCACAGAGATCTGCGGATTGACAACGTGAAAAGCATGGCATGTATAAGAGAAAATATGCCTTTTCCTGCTCTTCTTCATCATCTTTTTAACATTTTAGGATCTTACTTATTTGAGAATAGATAAAACTTGCAGTGACACTGCTATGGACAGAAGGACATTGGGCAAGTGTCTGCAGTCTGGTCAATTTATAGGCTACACAGCAGCCATTTTCACTTTTCAAATTGCTCTTTCTGCAGGTGTACCTGGTGCTGGGGAGGATGGACACCCATATGCACCAAAAGCCTTTCATCAGCTTTCTTCCAAAGAGCTCTCATTCACTGAGCAGCCCATACACCTGGGTACGATGTTTCAGGCAGCCCAAGTCCACAGTTTATTCCATTTTGGATTTCAAATTATGAAAACCACAGTCAGCATTCCTAGCAGCAGCTCAGCACAAAGCCTCATGTTCACCATCCTGCAGAATGGAGTGCTAATTATTTGTATGGAATAATAGCTTTCATATGAAGTAATACATTGACTGTCTTCCAAAATCTTGCTTGGAATTTAAAAGATTATGAACAGTGCCAACAAAATTACTCCAGGGCAAAACAACCCTGAGTCTTCAAGTTTAGACAAGAGCCTCACTATAAACAAACAAAAGTGTGATATTGTTAAAATTGGTCTTTGAAATTGTCAGTGGGCGATCCATTTTTTTTTATGAAACCCTTCAAATAGGAGGGGAACTTTTACCTTCATATTGCAAAGTTAACTTCCAAACATTACCCAGGGAGCACTTCATAAAACATGTTGTGATATACACTTTCCGTTGCAGAGATACTGAAACAATCACTGTAAGTTCTTTTCTGTAATTACTACTTAATACTTAAGGATGTCCTTTTGCCAAAGAGACTTGGCTACAAGGAGCTCAGAATTTCATTCCATCTTTCATTGGGTTGGTTGCCTTTGAACAAACCATTCCTTTGGTCACCAAAGCCAAGCTTTCATTTTTTGAGGACAAATAATTTTAACTTCTTCCCTCTTTCTCTCTGTCTTCATAACAGGGATTTAAGGAACACTTTGTTAATACAAAAAGTTAATGAAAACTCTCTCTGAGCAAGTCTTCCATGCAGGAAACTCCTGATGCTGATAGCTGAGATTCTCAGGTACATGGTACTAAGGATATCAAAACAAGTGCAGTAGATACATATATATTTGATATTTGTATATATGTGCAAGATACAGAGGGTGCTGAATTTCCTGGTTGTGTGTAGCTAAAATTCAGAGAGAGAAAGGAGGGAACAAGATAACTTCTCCCATAAGATGCCCCAGTCCTGGCCTTGCCATGGTGTTTTAGCAGTGACATGAGTCCATTGCTTCACCCAGTAAAGCAGATGCTCCACAGAGGCCATTGAAACCCTCTGCTCTAGAAGGGGTTTCTGAGGGAGCAACAGGTGTGATGGAAATTACCAATACATTTTATACTGGCTACTGCATTGGGATGTTTTGCTGACTTAAATTAAATAAAATTTAAGATTAACACTGAAAATTTAAAAAATGGACCAAAGATCATTTTTCGATTTTTTTTTTTTTTTTAGGAAATCATGGAATGAAAAGTTTTTAATTCTTGATTTTTCTGCAGAATTGCAATTCCGAGTTTGGACAAGTGTACCTGCTTCATCTGAGAGGAACAAACTGATGCTGTCAGGAATCCCTGGTAAACTGAGTTGACTTTGAACTGATGACAGAGTGCCATTTTCTCTTAAAGTGTGCATCAGTTGACATCATAACTCGTTTCCAGCTCAACCTTCATGTGATGTTCTGTTTTGCACCCATGCAGTTGGGAGAAGAAGTTCAGAGATACTCAGACAATCACAATGATTTGCAATCACTACTCAATTCCTTTGAAGATGCAAACTTTCCTGTGGTTCTGCTGTGTCTCACTGACTCAGACTGCTCAGCTTTTGCCCATCTGCAAACAACCAGGAAGTGAAAGGATGCTGCAGTCTAGAAAATATCACTTCCTTGTCACAGAAGGATTCTCCAAGGTGCTACCATCTCCAGTTTCAGCTGGTTTTCTTACAAAGTTGCAGTCATTTTTAAGTTCTAAGATGCCGAACCTGACAATTATGACTCATAGTGAAGTTATTTGGTTGCTTTAAGATAACATGTCCTTTAACTATTGTACCTTGTCCTGAGATTACTCAGACACTTCTTCAGTATAAACACTAACTTCAATACTTTTTTACCTCATCTCTTACATGAAGCAAGACAATATTCTCAAGCCTCACTGGTTTCAAGTTAAGATCAAGACAAGCATATCACAAAATAATTGACTCAATTCTGCAAAGATTCATGTATTTCATTGCCCACATGGATGCTGCCCCACTGACATCCTCAAGGCTGCCCATGTGTCAAGCATGGGGGCATGTTTTTGTAGGATAGAGGGGCACAAGTAACTTGATTTCCAAAGAAGTTCAGTGTATGTAATTCTCACTGACTTCAACATCTGTCTCTTAGTGTCTCTGCCCAAGGGGCTACTTGTGTAGGTGCCAGTCTGAAAAATTTGAAATCTTGACCCAGAAAGTTAATTTTAAGTTAAAGCTAGGATTCTGCATGAAATCTACACCCTATTATGCTGCTACACTGACCTGGAAAGCATTTGGTGCTCTGGAAGATAACATGCACCCTTGCTCTACCTCTCTTTGTTTAGTGGAAATTTGGAATTAGTGATGGGGAATTATCTCCCACCTAATCGTAATCTCACTTACAGCTGTCTCCTGCTGTAAGGAACTCGAAGTTCAGTAACAAATGACTCCTGGCTTTTCCAAATGAGAGAAATAGGCATTCTTTAAATTATTCCCTTCAGTCAGGTGATGATATCATCAGAGATGTAGTAGCTTAACATGAAGCATTTATAACCACACATCTGCATTTACCACCCATGTGATGTAGTCAATAAGACAATTATTTTCTTTGCTTTTTGCCATTGGTTAAAACCACTGGGAAAGGGAGTTATTTCTACTTATATATCTCATGATACACCTCAAATATGATGACAAATCTCTGTGTGTGCATGCATGCATACATGTGGGTACAGACCACATCAGTAGAAGGATGTTTGGATTAAGGCCCTCAGATGTTAAAAAATGTGAGTATTTTACTGGACACAATGAAACTGCAGCCTTGCAGAAAATGTGTGCAGAGTTTTTCTATCTTTTAAAAAATCAATAGTAATAATAATAATTCCCAAAATGTCTCTCTCAACCATTGGACAGAGCTTTCCAAATAAAGGGCAGTTTACCTGCAGAAACATGCAGGTCAGCTGGTGCCTGTTGCTGACAAGGTGTGTTGCCAGGGAAGAGACAAGGCCCAATTCCAGCCTCAGGGTACAGAAGAATCTCAGATGACCAAAACTGCTCAGATTCAAAGTATGTGGCATTCAAAGTATGTGGATGAGTCTGGTGTCAGACACTATGCTAGGAGAAACATGTCATTATCATAGCTCAGAAAAATATAAAAGAAAAAATAGGAAGCTACAATGTGATGGTTGGAATGGAGCATTTCTACATTATATTTTTCTTTTGAAAGAGTAATAGAAATCAAATTGTTTCACTGGTTTTCTTTAACCAAGAGTTTTTCTAAAGGAAAATGTTTGTCTGTCTGTCCATGCCTACTCAAAAATCATGTAAGACTTCTCATTTCAGGGAAGCAGGACCTACTTGTATGTGTGAAATCCTGAATGGATTTCCTAGATACTCTGAAGTGAAAATCAGTTTACCAGTTTCATTGTATGTATGTTTTGAAAAATATTGTGAAACCATCCTGTATCATCTTAACTTACATGTAAATTAGCTTATGGGAAATTCTTTTAGACTGAACATATCATTTCCAGATACCAATGCCCAAGACTCTTTTACTTCTCAGTGACTGCAAGTGCAATACTTTTGCTTTATGGATGTCCAAACCTTTCTAATTTTCCACAACTATGAATGTGTATAGGTTACTAAAGAGCATATATGAACCTTCTTTATTTATTGACCTTTTTCTGAACCCTAGAAATGCTTCGTGGACCCTGAAGGGTTCATAGATGAAATGCTGAAAACCATGGTGCTAGAGAAAAGAGTCATAGCTTAAGAAGTCTTCAATTAAAAAAAGTGATGAAGATATTTCTTCATGAATAAAACTGGAGATTTCCCACATTCTAGTTTTCTGGTTTAAGAAAATTGCCTCCTTCTTTATTATTTGCATTAGATTGGCACCTACATTCCGACTGGCATTGGCAAAGTCGAAAAGATTACAAATATTTCTCCTTATTTAGAAGACAGTCAAGTACAATCAATGTCCTGAGTATTTCACCAGCTGAAAACTGAGCTTACCACACCATTGCCTTATCCACTCTCACCACCAGAATACAAATATTTAAAAAAATCTTCCCTTGGGGGAGCAACACAGATAAACACAAAGTGGGTTTCCACAGACAAGGAAAGAGTCAGCATCTCTGAACTCCTCATTTGGCTTTGGAAGGCAGGAACCAATCACTGGTAGACAACTTTTGGGTTTTCCCAACAAAACCAAATGGTGGAAATGGGCAGACAAATAATAAGTTACATTTTAGCCCTCTGGTCTTACTTGGTGGGTCTCATCAAGCAATTATCTGAACCTACAACTATGTGTTTTTAAAGACTCACTGTCTCCTCATTGGGCATTTGAAAGGGGAAAGCAGTGTGTAACAGCTTAACATGTTATATATACACTTTTAAAGAAACACTGTGCTGTATCTTTCTTCTTTCCTTTTTTCTTTTACTTTTTTCTTTTTCTTTTTCTTTATCTTTTTCTTTCCCTTGCTTTCCTTTCTGTCAAAGTCCTTTTTGCAAGATCACAATTGGTGGTTGTGGAAAATGACTCCAAGATCATTAAAAAATTGTTAAAACATCCTAAATGGAATACTTCAGGTAATCAATATTTCCCATTCCTGTCTCCATAAAGAATTTCTATACATACAAAGTCAGGGCATGAAAAACACATTGACCAAAATTGCCTCAAAAAGTTTCAAAAGATGTATTTTCCTATGGGGGAAAAAAAATCAAAACAGAACCTTTCATAATTATTTCCCTTTAAGAAAATAACTAAAATGACACATTATTATAGGACATGTCCTTTCTTGACCATAATTGTAAAACAATTTTTCAGAATGTATTCCTTGAGAAAAATTGTTATTTATTATATTTCATTTTTACATCATTTTACCTTTTGGCATATTTTTAATCTTGACTGTTTATGAATGTTTTTCAGGCCAAATGAAATTTAAAAATGAGCATTAAAAATTTAAAAAACAGACCAAACACCATTTTCAAAAATGTTGTTCTGTAGGAAAGCGTGGAATGAAAAGTTTGTAATTCCTGACTTTTCTATGGAATTGCAATTCCAAGTTTGGACAAGCATACCTGCTTCACCTGGGAAGGATAGACTGATGCTATCAGAGATCCCTGGTAAACTGAGTTGACTTTGAACTGATGACATAGTAATGAAAGTTTTAAATTCCTGAGACATCCAACTGTCTCTTAACAGCTCTTTAAACATACTACATACACAATGATACTGATCTGCTTATTACTGCAGAAATTCTAAACATAAACATTATTATGAAATCTTGTTTTAGCCACCAAGAAAGGAGAGAGACTGAAATACTAGACAGCTTTTCTTTGTCTTGTATTCCACTTGTGAGATTGGAGTTAGACATAACAGCCCTGTAACCTGCTCTGAGAGAAAAATAATAAGCCCTTACAGGACAAAATGGCCAGCATTAATCAAACAATTTGGACTGAAAGAGCTTAGGAAAAGGTAGCTGAGACAGAGAGAAGGAGAAATATCACAGCTGAGGAATATAAAATACAGAAAAGTGTGGTAAGGACACAGATGTGTGCTTTTGTCAAGAAACAGTTCCTTTTTTAGAAGGTTAATTAGCAGGATAATGCTTTTATAATGTATGTTGGCACTATCAGCCAGAAAAGGGTTGCCAAAATGGACAACCCCTTCATACTATGGCAAAGAAGACAAACCCCTCTGACTATAAGCAATTTTGTAGCATTAGATGTTCCTATAAGGCTCTTTTGCCTACTTTGTCTGAACCAAAGAGGAATTACACTGTTTATGTGGAATACGTGCCCACTTTCCCTGGTCTGTTTAAATCGATGAATGTGACTGCTTTCCCTCTTTCAGTTTTTTGTTTCTGGACCAATTGTGCTCTGCAGCCTGATTTCCACTTGAGTCCACTCAGGAATAGGATGCTGAAACACGATTGTTTCCAGGATTGGAGGCTGCCTGTTTTCAGTGCCACACATTGCCTTAATGAGCTTCACCCCGAGCGCGCGACTCAGCTGGCAGTGAAAAGCAGGAAGCTTTTTGGCACACATTTTCCCTTTGTGGGGTGAGAGAGGAAGCAGACGTGAGCCCTGGCTAACAGTGACACAATTAAAATGGGAACAGAGCTGCCTTGCCCTCGGTGCAGTGTGAGATCAAACCCAGGTCATCCCTGTGGGCTGCCTTGCTGCTGAGACCACAGGTTTGGACTGGGTAGGTTCAAAAAACATCCATGTTCAGACTCACATGCATGTGGTCTCCTGGAGCCTGAGCCAGCAAAATCAAGGGGAAGTCTTTCTGCTGATTTCCACAAAGTCTGGATCAAGCCCTACCTCTTCCCTTCTAGTGAGCAAGGAATCTTTTGATTAATTGGTTAGAAAAGTTTGTCAGGTGAAAATTGCTGCTGTATTTGGTGCGCCAAATAAACACTTACAGTACTAAAGAAATTGTGGCATCTGTAATTACACTGAGACACCTGTATTGTGTAATCTACAAGTGCAGATATTCTAGACCTGACAAAGCAAGGTGTCTTTTGGTGGTAATTCCTCTAAGTGGGCCCATTTCAGCTGTTGGCTGATTTAATCCTCCCAGTTGTCTTGGTGCTTCCCAGCTCCTCATAGTTGTGTCTGAGAGGCCCTGTTGGTAATTCATGTTCATCCTTGCTCTTTGATAGTCATTCAGGCTAAGCTGTACCTAGTGATGATGTGGGACATAACAACAGGTAACACTTTTCCCTCAGTAGCCACTAAGTGGCTGTTTGAAATTTTTGGTTGTTAGATTTATTTCTTCATTTGGGGTATTTTGTAATAGCAGCAAGTATGGAGGTGAAGGGGTAGGGACAACACTAACCTTCCTTTCTTTCACTGGTAAATAACATTAAAGGCACCTTGGAAGCTATGCAGTTGTAAGAACAAAATATAATCCCATTCTACACCTTGAGACATTTTCTCTTAATGCAAACTTAGCAAGGGTGCATGAGAGAACATTTTAGCATGACAGCATTAATCTATCTTTCATTATGTCTGTCAGAACAGGATTCATGAGGATAAAATCTGTGCTGAGCAGAAGCATTCTCCTGAAACCTCAAGTATGATGTTTCTGAAAGATGGCAAGGTGAAATTTGTATCATCTTCGTTAAAAGCTAAATCCTACAGTCTTTGCCAGTGGCCAAACAATTTTTCTGAGCTAGTGTTACAGGGAGTCTTAAAAAAGATAGCAAAATGCAGACTGATACTGGCGTTCAGCACAGTCAGGATGTCATCTCTTCCTGACAAAGGGATACACTTTCTGTCATAACATCATGGACAGTGCCTATCTAAAGCAGTGTCATTCCAATAGCCAATTATTCCCACTTAGTGAGCAGAAACTACATAATGAGATGTGATGGTGTTTCCTGAGATACAGAGAAAGAAGTAATTAAAAACATCCCACCAGGTAATGCTCATCAGCTTCTGCACGTTGCTCTGACAAACTGCTAAATTTTGTGGAAAACTTCACCTCCTCATCCCAGTGGTCAGCCTTCATCTGCTCACATGCAAGGGCTGAACACTCATCAAGAACTGTTTAGTGCTTTCTCAGAGTAAATAAAAGAATAAAGCATTTTTTACAGTAAAGACCTTTGTCGTCTGCCAGACTACAAGGAGTTTACAAAGAAGTCAATATCTCCATCCTGCAGATGGGAAAGCAGGTGACCAAGAATGAGCTGGTCAACCCATGGTCACTCAAGCAAAGCCTGTGGAGCATTAAAATCTTGGCCAGTAACAGAGGGGCTGCATTCACAAAGACAGATGCAGAAAGGACATTTTGGGGAATAAAATCCATCTCCTGCTTTGTGTATTGTAACAACTATCTCCTTAAAAAGAAAAGTACTGATCAATACAAAATAAGACAGCTGGATGAATGGTGGAAAGATGACATTTGATCACCTTAAATGGAAAATACGAGCAATGTAGACAGTCTGCTCATATGTCATTCACAGGTATGAGTCTATACAAGCCAGTTTTGCAAGAGCTTGTAGATCTTTTTTATGATTGTGTTTCAGCTTCAAATCTTATTGGCATCTGCCCACAAACTTGTCATCTCTGGAAACCCCAGCTTATGCTAAGTGTAGGCCCTTTGAGGTCTCTGAAAACACATGGAATATAAAAAAGAAAAGTGGAAAGGAACTCAGAAGGGAGAGGCAGAAGACAAAGTAAAAAACATAAGAAAGCAGGAGAATGAAGAAGATTAAGAGAAGAGGAGAGTCAGAAGAAGAAATATAGGAGGAGAGATAGGGAAATTTGGGTTTAATTATGTTTATTGTAGTTCTTCATGCACAAAATTACAAAGTGAAAACAACATAAACAGCTCTGCTGCAGGCATGCTAGGAAGCAATCCATAAAGCATGAAAACATTACACAGGAGCTTGGAGTGACTTACTGCATTATTCACTATGTAGTAATTGCCCAAAAGAAATTAATGAGACTTTTTTTCAATTAGTTCAGTAGATAACTGGAAAGACTTGTAGGATTCTTTGCTGTAGATTCTTTACCTAAATAGCAGATAAAAGATAACCAAGACTTTTAGAAACTGGTTGTAAAAATGAAAAGTTAGATATGCTCTGTGCAGGAGAAGCACCCCTGCCCCAGTGCAGGACCCCTCATACCAGAAGGAGGATATGTTAATATAGCAGGAGATAATTCCTCCTCAGAGAACTTGCATAAAACATTGAAATGAAGAAAGAAGCTGTGCTGAAGAACGTGAATAAAAGATTTTAAAAGTCCAAATTCCAACAAACTCACAAATCCACCTATAAAGCAGGTCCAGCTTTCAGCTACTTAGATAGCACAAGAGAGAAGCACAATCAAATAATTTAGATATGAGGAGTTTTGACAGGGTAAAGTCTTCTGCCCGAAGAACTTCATTCTTCTCCGCAATGATTAAGGCCAACAAGGATCCAAATACCACAACATTTCTAAATCTTCTTATCCCACATTTAGGGCTTTCGTCCTTATTCCTAAATCCATACTCATTTTATTTTCTCTCTTGAATGAAGGAAACTTCAGAAAACCCTTTGACCTGAAGGGCAGAATGGAGAGTACCTCTTATCCACAGCAGATTTCTTTATTCCCCCCTGGAGTTTGGATGATGATCACAAAGATTTTTCTTTTCATTTCCTTATTACCTGTTTCTACCTTTGAACTTTTCTAATTTAGAAATCCATGATTCTTCATCTTCTTCATCTCAGGTCTCTAGCTGCTGGATCTTCCTTGATAGCAGCTAACAAGGCTGGGATCATTAACCAAACAATCAAGGAGAAAATCTGGATACATGTTAATAGGAGGATATTCTTTCTCGTTATAGCACTGACAACGTATCTTAAAGTTTCCTGTCAAAATGTCCTTGAAATCTGCTGAGTGTTATCCTTGCCAAACACATTGTCACAAGAATTCTGCTTGTTTCTAACAAAAGCCTCTGAACTGGTTGGTACAATTTCTGGATAAAAAAGAGAAAATCAGCAAACTATATACCCAACAACACCGCAAAATTATAACCAAGTATCTACAGTCCCGAAGGATTTATGTGTGAAGGTCTATCTGCGTGTGCACATGTCCTGCACAGTGAGACTTGGCACCTGAGCTCTGAGCATCTGGCACACCTGCAGTGTCAAGGGTGCAGTGCATGTCACAGGAGGAGTTTTATGAGTCATCACAGTGATCGTGATTAATTGGCACAGCACGTCGGCAAAGCTCGGACCGGCCCTGGATTCAGGGATGGGCATCCTGCACTGCTTTTGCACAGCCAGCTGCCTCCAACACTCACCAAACACACCTGCCCCACTGACCAGTCCAACACAACTGGTGCACGCTACTCTCTGGAACAGCCTGTCTTCTCTTGTGTCCTTAACCCACTGTACTTAACCCACTCCTACTGTATTTTCCTCTTAAAACCTCCTAACAGAGAAAAAGTGTGTCCATGGAAACCTTTCTTGCTTTACCCGAGCTGTGCAGTCTGTTGCTACACTTTCACATCGACTTTGTTACTGGTGCTTATTCGCTTGGAATGAAACTGTAAACTTGTCTGGAGATGTCCTGAATTATTCATAGACAACATGTACAAAGATAAGTCAGGGCATGAGATGTACAACATCTCGTGTTGAAACCAACATAGTGTGTAAGAGTGAATGATGCTTTGTGGGAGAGCTGCATCTCAACCACTGGGAATGACTTGGAACTGGGTCCATTAAGACCTTTAGACCATTAAGACCTGAAAGACCATTATGACCTGAAAGCCAATTTGCTTTTGACATTGGAAGTTGGGGGAAGTTTTGACACAGCAGCTGCCTTTGCCTCACTTTGATTGTGAACACAGTGCTAAAGCCTGAAGTCAATTCCAGGTTTGTACTTAGAGTTTCACAGAAACACTTTTGTGGGCACATAGAGGCAAGTATATCTGATAGAGCTTGGACAGCTAATTACTTCATTACACCTACCAAAGAAGCAGTTAGATGACTGCATATTGACTATGACTCGGGAGCTGCAGCCGGAAAACTATACATGGAAGTTGGATGAATAAGTCAATTTCAGATTTGTCATCCAGCATCAGCTTTGAGCTCATTTTTCACACAGTGAAGGTGTATTCACAATAAAGTATTTGTGCCTTACGAACAATTTCTACCTTCCTCTGAAAAGAGCCAGAAACTAGTATTTGTGAACTATTAGTGGAGCTGCTTTGAACTGGTTGCACACCAGTCCAGTACACATTGTATGGCTTCCACTTCCTGAGTCTGCAGGATCCGAAATTTATATACCCATCAGGATTTATAAAGCCATCAACTAATCAGGCAGTCATGCTTTGCTAAAGAAAAAAAAAAGACATGCATATCTATTACTCAGAGAAAAATTAAGTGAATTTTCCAATTGGCAATCTCCATCTGGGAGTATGTGAACTGGATGGCATAGAAAGCTGACACAGCCTTCACAAGCCTCCCTTGTTGATCAGTGTGTCATCAGCACTGCAATGAAAGGCACACCATGTCTGAACTGTAGAAAGACATATTTCCATGCTAATTAAAAATGGGAGATGAAGTGATTTGATACTGAAAACACCAGATTAAATAATCAGTTGAGCTCTTGTGTTAATCCTTGCCCGAAATTGGAAAATTTATTTGAAAACACAAAATCTTTGAGAGAAGGTAAACTTTGTTCTGACTCAGATACAACTATTAGCAGACTTAGGGAAGCATCCAAATTTGAAGATTTTAGTCACAAAAGCAAGGTGCCACATGCCAAGCACAAGCCAGTGTATTTAAAAATGAAAAAGCTACTTTCCTAAATCACTGTTGGCTGACCAATTTGACCACTGGGAAGAGGCATGTTCCTATTTAAATTAACTCAAATGTCCCTCTGTGCTATCTTTATTTTAAAATCAGATTTATACCAGTTAGCAATTTTTTCCCTAAAGCACTTTACAGATCTGTGCCATCACAGTTGGTGTCTGACTTTCAGCTGTCAGTAATGTAGCAGTGCAAGATGTTTTTAACTTAAATTATATATATATATCTTATATTTAAATTATTTCAGAATTGTGTATAGAGCCTTGTTTTTAAACACTTGTTATCTTTCTGGAGATTGTGTACACGTGCAGAATTTGTTAGGAATCCAAGAGTTTTCTGATTCTAATACTCCTACGGAACATGACTAAATATTCAGCAATGCTTCAAATTAAGTTAATGCCCCACCCCAGCAGATCAGCTCTTCAAACAGCCTACATTCCTTCACCTGGGAGTGGAAGGAAATCATGAAAAAAAAAGTAAATAAAGGAGTGAGATGGAAAGCATTTTTTCTGTGCAATTATCTTGATTCCTTACTTGCACTCCATGAGAAAGAAAAGAGAAGAGCAGCCTTTGAACTGTCCCTTGGTCATGGCAGGGACAAATTCTTACGGATCAATAATACTGTCCTTGCTCACCTTGACCAATATCTTACTCTGACAGGCCACTGAATGTAGAGAGAATGCCTTATGTTTTTAAAAGCATGACAGATATGAGTGAGGTGCCACTCACGGCACCACTTTTGCCCAGCTCTCACTGTGGGATGGAGCAGAGGAGAGGAAGAGTGTTCAGGACATCTCTTCCTTTTTGCATTATACCATCCTTCTCACTCAGCCAGTTTCCCCCAGTTTGCTCCATAAGGCAGCACTAAGCTTGAGTTCTGGGCTCCCTAAGTCATTTTCACACATAACCTACCTGTCTGTGTTGAAGGGTAGGGGAGGAGCATATTTCCACACATATATGTATTTGAAAGTACACTCATCCACCTCCACAGACCATTTCATACTTATTAGGCAAATATCACGATGACACCAGACCTTCCTTCCAAGCCATCTGGAGGGAATAATACAGAAATTTTGCAAGACTTTTCCTTTCTTCCCACTGCAACGATTTCATTACCATAAACCAGCCTGCTAGCAGACAAATCAGTGAATTATGCACCGTGCTGAGCAAAGTCTTGGTGCAGGGTCCATATTTTGCCATTTAGCTCATTACAAAACTCACATGTTTATCAGTCATACTTGGGAGCATTACTGCTCTTTGGCAGAGATTTTTGCCTTCTGAGGAGGCGGTTTGTGTTCCATACACCCTCTGAATCACATTCTGCTTTTCAGATTTTGGTATGCAACGATGACACAGCAAATTACACCCTTGTAATATGAAAAGATAATATTTTTCTAGCAACAGTTCATAATGCTGTGACCAGCTTGTTCAAAATGGTTAGCAACGACACATACTCAAATTCTCCAAGGGGTGCTGGTACTGCAGCTCCTCAGTCTCTAATTTCCCAGTTTCAGGCTTGAAATGAATGGAGCATCTTGCATGAAGGCATTCCACTCTGGATCATACAGTAGTGGGAGGTTCAGAAGAATCTAAGCTTTCTTGACTTTAAGAAGCTCATCTTGTATCTTGTGTCTGTTTCTCATGATGAGACAACGTCTTCGATGACATCTGTGTATCTGTGTTGATGATACGGGGAGAAAGGGTCATCCCTAAATCCAGTGCACTTCCAAAAAGGAGATAAATGGGAGCAAGGGAAACTCCATTGCACAGCGTGTGCTGCTATTTACTTACTTTGACTTGACATTGATGGATGTATTCAAGTATTTACAAGCTGCCTGATGAGATGACTCAGAGAAAGTTTGAAAGAAACAGCACGGCTGACACCCCTGCTTGAAGGGGGAGGAAGTGGGAGGGAAAGATTGCCTTGAGATCAGAGTTTGTGGTTTTTTAAAATGCTGCTGCTTCACAAGCCCACTCTTTGTGCTGGAGTAATTATGTGGGTGTACTAGGAAAAAAAGCTAAGCAGCTTGAGAAAGGTCTGGCTGTGGGGAAACCCAAATTTAAAAATCTCGAAGTAGAGCAGCTCAGGAGTCCTGGAGAAGGACATAAAAATCATCTTTGCAAGAGCCTAGAACAGTTACTGGGTCAGTCCTGAGACAGCCTGGAGTGCAAGGTCAGCCACCCATGGGCAACAAACCCATTTTTCCATCATCCTGCCTGTACAACTCCTCCTTGCTGGGATTGTCCCCAGATTGTGGCATTGCACAAGACAGATCAGCACATTTCTCCCATAACTCCAAGACTGCTTTAGATGAAGTCCTTTGTGAACACGAGAATGTGAACAGGAGTAGGGACTGGAGGGCCAAAAACCTGTCCAGACCTGTTCCTCTCTCCCCTGAAACATGTGCTTGAGCATGGAGATGTGCCCTGGTACCCAGCAGCACCAAACCCTCACGCTTGGAGTCAGGCTAAAGACACGGCAAGGCACAGAACAGCCACTGTGGAGATTACGTCTGTCATTATTGACTTTTTGATGAGCAGAAAGCAGAAAGAAATGTGCATCCTGTTCTATGAATTACCATTTTTGAGCTGCCAGTCAGGAAGTACCTTCATCAAGCTGGGAAGGCACTCCCATAAGCCATCACATTTAACTCTCCGTTTTTTTAACAGCTTGTTCAGGTCACAGAACTACAGTGTAGCAAAAAGCCATGGAAGCTGGCTTTCTCCACAGTTCCATATGGGAGTGATGCACCTCCACCTGTCCTTACACCCTCTCCCCATGTCGTGGCCCATGGAGGGGAAGTGTCCTTGTGAAGCCAGTGGTGCAAGGGAAGATTGTGGTTAAAACTTGGGCTTCATCCCCATCCTCAAGACAGCAATCCTCATACTGTAACCAGCATTGTGAAAAGAACAAATCCTCTGAGTAAACAGTTGGCACAGTTCTCCACATGGGGGAAGAGGAGAAAAAATGTCATTCCATCTTCAAAGTGTATACTACTCACTACTGAGTCCTAGCAGGGGTTTTGTAACCTGCCTTTGTACAAAGACTAACCAAGGATGTGAGCTAGTTCTTGTATGCACTGCTGTTTTAATTCATGAGTTAAGCTCCCTTCAGAGTCAACTTCAGGTAGCTCCAGAAACAGCCTGGGAATATCTAGAGCATCCTCTGTGTGCAGCTCAAGTGAGCTCCATGCCAGCTGTGGCAGCCTGGGTAGAGATGCTGCTGTGGAAGTGGGAGCTTGGTGTGAATTATTCACCTCAGGATCTACCCAGGCACTGTAGCAAAGACATACTCTAACTTGCGAAAGGAATGTGGTGTATAAGAATTACTCTCCACCCAAGGAAACATCACATGTTGCTATTTATATTCATTTATATCCTCTAGGGGCTTGAATACTTCTGGATGCTTCCTGTTTCTT
>WEIV01011815.1:45789-166653 GCA_013390005.1 Calyptomena viridis | reverse complement strand
TATCTTACTCTGACAGGCCACTGAATGTAGAGAGAATGCCTTATGTTTTTAAAAGCATGACAGATATGAGTGAGGTGCCACTCACGGCACCACTTTTGCCCAGCTCTCACTGTGGGATGGAGCAGAGGAGAGGAAGAGTGTTCAGGACATCTCTTCCTTTTTGCATTATACCATCCTTCTCACTCAGCCAGTTTCCCCCAGTTTGCTCCATAAGGCAGCACTAAGCTTGAGTTCTGGGCTCCCTAAGTCATTTTCACACATAACCTACCTGTCTGTGTTGAAGGGTAGGGGAGGAGCATATTTCCACACATATATGTATTTGAAAGTACACTCATCCACCTCCACAGACCATTTCATACTTATTAGGCAAATATCACGATGACACCAGACCTTCCTTCCAAGCCATCTGGAGGGAATAATACAGAAATTTTGCAAGACTTTTCCTTTCTTCCCACTGCAACGATTTCATTACCATAAACCAGCCTGCTAGCAGACAAATCAGTGAATTATGCACCGTGCTGAGCAAAGTCTTGGTGCAGGGTCCATATTTTGCCATTTAGCTCATTACAAAACTCACATGTTTATCAGTCATACTTGGGAGCATTACTGCTCTTTGGCAGAGATTTTTGCCTTCTGAGGAGGCGGTTTGTGTTCCATACACCCTCTGAATCACATTCTGCTTTTCAGATTTTGGTATGCAACGATGACACAGCAAATTACACCCTTGTAATATGAAAAGATAATATTTTTCTAGCAACAGTTCATAATGCTGTGACCAGCTTGTTCAAAATGGTTAGCAACGACACATACTCAAATTCTCCAAGGGGTGCTGGTACTGCAGCTCCTCAGTCTCTAATTTCCCAGTTTCAGGCTTGAAATGAATGGAGCATCTTGCATGAAGGCATTCCACTCTGGATCATACAGTAGTGGGAGGTTCAGAAGAATCTAAGCTTTCTTGACTTTAAGAAGCTCATCTTGTATCTTGTGTCTGTTTCTCATGATGAGACAACGTCTTCGATGACATCTGTGTATCTGTGTTGATGATACGGGGAGAAAGGGTCATCCCTAAATCCAGTGCACTTCCAAAAAGGAGATAAATGGGAGCAAGGGAAACTCCATTGCACAGCGTGTGCTGCTATTTACTTACTTTGACTTGACATTGATGGATGTATTCAAGTATTTACAAGCTGCCTGATGAGATGACTCAGAGAAAGTTTGAAAGAAACAGCACGGCTGACACCCCTGCTTGAAGGGGGAGGAAGTGGGAGGGAAAGATTGCCTTGAGATCAGAGTTTGTGGTTTTTTAAAATGCTGCTGCTTCACAAGCCCACTCTTTGTGCTGGAGTAATTATGTGGGTGTACTAGGAAAAAAAGCTAAGCAGCTTGAGAAAGGTCTGGCTGTGGGGAAACCCAAATTTAAAAATCTCGAAGTAGAGCAGCTCAGGAGTCCTGGAGAAGGACATAAAAATCATCTTTGCAAGAGCCTAGAACAGTTACTGGGTCAGTCCTGAGACAGCCTGGAGTGCAAGGTCAGCCACCCATGGGCAACAAACCCATTTTTCCATCATCCTGCCTGTACAACTCCTCCTTGCTGGGATTGTCCCCAGATTGTGGCATTGCACAAGACAGATCAGCACATTTCTCCCATAACTCCAAGACTGCTTTAGATGAAGTCCTTTGTGAACACGAGAATGTGAACAGGAGTAGGGACTGGAGGGCCAAAAACCTGTCCAGACCTGTTCCTCTCTCCCCTGAAACATGTGCTTGAGCATGGAGATGTGCCCTGGTACCCAGCAGCACCAAACCCTCACGCTTGGAGTCAGGCTAAAGACACGGCAAGGCACAGAACAGCCACTGTGGAGATTACGTCTGTCATTATTGACTTTTTGATGAGCAGAAAGCAGAAAGAAATGTGCATCCTGTTCTATGAATTACCATTTTTGAGCTGCCAGTCAGGAAGTACCTTCATCAAGCTGGGAAGGCACTCCCATAAGCCATCACATTTAACTCTCCGTTTTTTTAACAGCTTGTTCAGGTCACAGAACTACAGTGTAGCAAAAAGCCATGGAAGCTGGCTTTCTCCACAGTTCCATATGGGAGTGATGCACCTCCACCTGTCCTTCCACCATCTCCCCATGTCGTGGCCCATGGAGGGGAAGTGTCCTTGTGAAGCCAGTGGTGCAAGGGAAGATTGTGGTTAAAACTTGGGCTTCATCCCCATCCTCAAGACAGCAATCCTCATACTGTAACCAGCATTGTGAAAAGAACAAATCCTCTGAGTAAACAGTTGGCACAGTTCTCCACATGGGGGAAGAGGAGAAAAAATGTCATTCCATCTTCAAAGTGTATACTACTCACTACTGAGTCCTAGCAGGGGTTTTGTAACCTGCCTTTGTACAAAGACTAACCAAGGATGTGAGCTAGTTCTTGTATGCACTGCTGTTTTAATTCATGAGTTAAGCTCCCTTCAGAGTCAACTTCAGGTAGCTCCAGAAACAGCCTGGGAATATCTAGAGCATCCTCTGTGTGCAGCTCAAGTGAGCTCCATGCCAGCTGTGGCGGCCTGGGTAGAGATGCTGCTTGTGGAAGTGGGAGCTTGGTGTGAATTATTCACCTCAGGATCTACCCAGGCACTGTAGCAAAGACATACTCTAACCTGCGAAAGGAATGTGATGTATAAGAATTACTCTCCACCCAAGGAAACATCACATGTTGCTATTTATATTCATTTATATCCTCTAGGGGCTTGAATACTTCTGGATGCTTCCTGTTTCTTAAATAAAATAAAAAAATGAAATAGGGAAGAGATTGAGAAACTACTGGAAAATCCGAAAATGGCTGTCTTGTTCTGAAGAAATCAGAGTATTTCTCTCAAAAGTTTTTTGCAAAAATCTCTAATGGCATTACAAGGTATTTTATTTCCTTGGAATTTCGTTTTTCTGTCAGACTTTGCTGAAAGGGATATTTTTCTTGTCAAATCTTGTGTAATTACAAAAATAAAGGTGCATTTTCCACCATGATGGTGAAATTTCATTTGGAAGAAAGACATTAGAGAAATGTAGGTGTATTGATGTTATTGAAAAATAGTATTATGTAACAGAAATTCAATGGACTCGTAGGTTTCTGTAGGACATGAGATGTAGTTATTACTCATTTCCCAGTGCTCACAGAATTAGCTGTCCCTGCTAACACCAGTGGAACCACTTCAGTGGACTGCAGAGGGAACTGGTTTGGGATACTGGTACCTCAAATTAATTCCTCCTTCCTTTTAGGAGTATAAAGGAGCAACGCTCTGACTGGCAGAGTGCAGTGAGGAAATTAGCTTAATTGCTAAAGTAATAATGCTTAATACAAAGCATGACACACAAATAAAACTGGGAGAAAGGAACCTTTAGATGCACAAGAAAAAAGCTCTATGAGATTTTAAAATGTTCCCTTGCATGCATATATGCAGTGTTTTGTACAGTAACCATAAAAATGACATGGTTGTTTTATACCTTTCAAGCACAAGCAACCTGTTTTGACTTTGTAGCACTTGGTGAGTCATTAGAGAAACTGATCTTACTAAAAGCTTTGCTACTTCTCTTGTTCTAATGGAGATCACTAAAAAAAAAAAAAAAGGCTTGGGTAAGATACATGCTGCAAAACCAAAATGATTTGCATGTTCATTGTCTCCCAATCCCTGCCACATGTAGACTTGGGTCTCCATACTGCTCTTTCTTTGCCACCCAGGATAGGCACTGGTTCCAGAGTCGCTCACCTGAGGTGGAGACCCACTGGATGCACAGTGTGTTCCTCCTTTCCTGAAAGTGCATGGGAAGGGGAGACAAGGATATCTTTTTCATCATAAATAGACTTAGACACTGGGTGATCTGGTGTAGCTGGTGTCTGTGAGGACACCTGACTGGGCTCAGCACACCTGGCCATCCACTAGATCTCAACTATGGCACTTCTGGGTACCTTAAGTCTCTCGAGTTGGAGCTACAGCTCCAGGCTCTGCATCCATCACAGGTCCCTTGGCTCATGCCCTGCTTGGGAAATACCCCCTGAGCCCTTCTGCCCTGCAGAGCCCCTGCTCTGTGCCATCCTGAGCCCTGGCCTCCGCTCCAGCTGGTGCAGAACTTCCCCTTGCAGCCGAGCTCTGTGTGGGGAACAGCACAAATTAGAGTGAGAAGACAAAGACATCAGAGAGACTTTGCCCAGAGTCCGTGATCACACTATTGTTCTCCTTAATAATAAACCACCAGAAGTGAAAGCACTTTACAGGAAGAAAAGGAACAACTAATCTATAAATAAAGCATTGAATTCCTTCTCAATGTATTTTTCCCCCCAAGCAATCAATTAATGTTTCTGCAACAAAGAGATTATCAGCTACTCTGAGAAGGAAAGGAGGGATCTGGTGTGAGTGTGAGGGACTCTGCTGCAGATGACATATTACAGAAAGAAGCACCACTCCTGCAAGATGCTACACATTGGACCCAAAAAAATTGGAGAAGTCCCTGCACTATGGAATCATTTTATCTCTGAATCTGAACATCTGGGAATTTTAGTTACATATTTTTGAAGTCTGAACAGGCAGCTTTGTGTGCAGAGAGGCAGCAGGATATTTATTTGCTTCGTTTTTCATACCTTCAGTCTTAGTCTGGCTTGTTGTGTACAGTATTTTGCTGCTGAGTACCACTGGACTCTTCCATGGTGTCTGAAAGCTTGTCAATAAAAATAGCTGCAGCAGGAAAAGAACAGCTTTTCTATCATGCAGCACTTTCAAGTTATCTCTCAATAGCATGTGGTCAGATGTCACCACTACAAAACCACAGTATTCTGGGATAATGTATAACCCAAATGATAAATCCAGTATTGTATTCCTTGTCTTTCACCTCAGATATGCAAGGACCAGTGTCACTGCTTTTCCCTTCAGTTTAACCAGGGTTGGTCTGTCTGCTTAAGCTGAATGTTCTTCTGACTCCTACTCCTTTCTAAAACTAACCCACTTCATCTGCTGCCTGAATAAAAAGCTTTGCGTTAGTCACGACATCTTCCTGCACTGTTTTATTCACAAAGTTTGACAGAAAAATACATGTTATGAAACCAACTTTTAATGCTTGATGGAAATAGGTCCAAACCTGCCTGGGCAGATGTCCTTCTGTGAAACTGAAGGCATCAGTAAAGGCTCCAATGCATTTTCACCCTACCTGATGTGTTGCCAAGCTTAGGTACCCACTGATCAGACCAAAGGCCATCGTGTTGTGTGGTCCAAAGGCCCATCAAAGCCAGTATTTCACCTCTGACAGTGGTCAATAGTAGGTGTGTCAGGCCAGAAGAGGACGAATAAACTGCATTAAGTCCCAACACAGTATATTCCCACCCTCCCTAAGTCTTCTTCCTACAGAATACTCAAGCCACATGTTGTGCTCACAGTTTTAATAGCTCTGGAAGTGGTTTTTTTAGTTTTTGGTCATCTCGTGAATCAATTCAGACTTTCTACCCCACAGCATCCTATGAGTAAAACATATCCAATGATCATGCAATGCATAAAACACTTTCCTAATTTGCTCCAGATCTTCAGTATGGTAACACTAGAACAGGTTGCCTAGAGAGGCTGTAGGGTCCTTGGAGGTATTCAAAACAAAGGAAGACAAAGTCTTCACCTAAGATGGCCCTGCTGAGAGAGAGGTTTGGAACAGATTACCTCCAGGGGTCCCTTTCAACCTAAATCCTCCTGTCTTTATAAATTTTCAGGGTGTTCACACCCTTTTTTAGTAAGAAATAGTGAAACACTTCTTTTCACTTTCTTATGACACGTTGACCATGTCATTCACCATCCCATGAAATACCACAAACAAACAGTCCCTCTCTGCCCTTTCCAGGTCTCTCCTTTCCAGAGTCAAGGGTGATTATTCTATTTAGCCTTCCCTTAGAAAACAGTGAGGTGCTCTGCACCTTCACTCATTCTTGCTGCTCTTCTCTGAACCTTCATTAATTCTACTTCATCCCTTCTGAGGCAGTGAGGGGGGACCAGAACTCCCTGCAGAGTTTAGGAGGTGAGAAACCAACCACTTCCTACTATGGTCAAGTGGTATATCCAGACTATAAAATAAACTTCTAATAATCCCAACCTGGTCAACTTTTTGAGAGCCACAAAACATTTTCTTCATGTGCTACTAAACTATTTGTTTCTCTTAAAGTTGATTGTTGTCCCATCTCACATCACACTCACTTTTCTCATTTCCCCATGTCTCCTCTTCACCCTTGCACTTCTCTGCCAGCTGGGGCAACACTGGTGTTTTGGGGGCTGTACAGAAGCCAGGCAGTCTCAGCAGCAGCTGTCACTAACTCTAGCTTGGAGGGGAAGGCTGTGGCTCCTTGTCAGTCACAGTCAGTGTGGCTTCTGGCCACCAAAGCCTCTTCTGCTGCCCTGCCCCACAGCCCTGCTCCTCTCCTGCAGCACCTCCAGGGTCCCTTGGACAGTGTCCTGACATTTCAGAGCACTCCTCAGCAGAAACCATCTCCACAAAAAAAGGAAAGAGGCAGTTTTCTTCCATGTGAACACCTCAAAATGGCTCTGGGAAGGAGCAGAGAACTTCTGAGGCAGCACAGGGAATAGAGTGGGGCTGTGGCAGAGGGGCAGACAGTGGCACTGCACTGCAGAGCCAGCTGTTCCATCAGCTGAGGCTGCTGTGGGACTGCAGCTGTGTTCATACTTCCAAAGAGGAGCCCCTGGAAGCTCGTAGCCTGAGGAAGGAAGCTGCTAATGAGCATCTTTCCTTTTTCCCTTTCTCACATGCAAAAGTACAATTCATTTAATGGCAAATGATAATAACTGTAATATGTCATGATTACACCACATTTCCTTTTTCCCAGCAAATCTTTGCTGGCTTTGCATAAAGTCTGTCCTCACAAAGCTGTGTGAGATATGTAACACTGAAGGCAGAAGGCTGTCTTACATATAAATAAGGTGAAATTCAGGGAACTGAAACTGTGTGATTGAGTTCATACAGCCTATTAGGAGCAGTCAAGAAACAGGTCTTAAAGGTCTGTCTCAGACTTCATTAATGTCTTTAGCCACTAGAAAAACTGATCATACAGAAGGAAGAATTCCTCCATGTAATACTGCTGGGAAGGAGAGCAAGGAGAAGCCTGATGGGTGTCTGCAGCAGATACCTAATTCCTTTTTGTGCTTTTCAGGTACTTTATCAATAGCCTTATCTTTTAGTATCTGTAACCTTTCATTCAGTTTCTCTTCCTTAAGAGGGAAGGCTCAGGGTAGATGCTTCACACAGATTGGAAAAACAATTTTCTCTCTGGGTCAGACTACTCCTCTTTTACAGATTTCTCTTCTGAAATCCCTCCAGACTTCTCTTTCTTCTCTTCAGAAATCTGAAAAAGATAAGCCTTGCTCTTCTAATAGTAAGGGGCCATCCTCCTCCCAGCCAAGGGCCTCTGCTCTCCTCCAGCTATGGCTCCTGCCAGAAATTTTCATGGGCTTGAGTCAGGAAAGCATTTCAGAATTTTAACACATCTCTCCCCATTCAGGAAAGCACTGCAGTCAGGAACATTTGAATTCATTTGCAGACACCCTGTACTGCCAATGAACTCTTGTAGAAAATGAGTGTCATACCCACAAGACAACAAAGGAGAGCAAGTGTAACGTAGTTGGTGGGACTTTGATGTTTGTCTAAGGTTTTAAGTAGTCTGTATTTTATATTGTATGACTTCAAAAATTATATTTTATCATGTCATTAGAGACTATACTGTCACAAGGCAGCCAAATTCAGACTGTGTACAACCTGAACAGTGTTTTTTCCTGGTATCTGCTTAAAATATATTCTTAAAGTACTTTTATGGGTTTCTCCCCTGCTCTCTTATTCAATATTCTAAAGTATTTTAAGAAGTAAAAAAAAAATATATATATATGAAGAGAAAAAAAGAGAAAACTATATTCCTAACAAGTATGGCAATGACAATCCTACGTACCTCTACGGAGAGGTCTTTTTCTTTGCATATTCTGTGAGTTACAACCGCACCAAAGACATCAGCAACAACCATTTCTGGCTTTGCAGAACCTGATCACAACCTGAACAGCCATCAGGAACTTAGAGTGTCTCACCAAATGTTTTCCGCCTATAGATCTCAAAGTGAGTTATGAAGAAAGGCAAGGAGTACTGTCCCCATTTCACACTCACACAAAGGTACTGGTTTCCAAAGAACTGAAGGGAGATACCTTGAGGAGAAAGGTCAGGAGCAGCAAAGTCATGGAACAGCACAAGGTTCACCTAGATCCCAAGCCAGAGCATGACCATCCCCTCAAGTATGTTGCCTCCTATGGAGTGTACTGTCATCAGAAAATGCCCTATCACTTTGTCAGAGCACCACCTCCCATTCCAGTAAAAGCAAGAGGAATAAGATGGAGCCCATTCTCGTTACTAATCAATTTTTTCTGCTCTGTCATTGACTTAGATGTGAACCACAGCCTGCTTTTGCACCAAATGTTACTAAAAAGGAATAGTGCCACTTGCCTGCTGAGTGCCCTAGCTCTGACTCAGCCCAGACCCACTGGATCTTTAGACCACGGCTGCTCCCTAAGGCAAGCAGGGCCCAAACCACACCACAGCACCTCTCTCCCTGTGCATTGAGCATGGGTGACATGATAATAGCCCCCATTCCTGCTCCAAAATGACCAAACAAAGACAGTGAATTTCAGTTTCAGGCTGCGTTGCATATCGTACTTCTGGTAGAAAAAAGCAAGAGCTTCCCTTAGGCTTTCCCAGGAAGGCCTTGTCTTGAAGCTGTTGCAGAGAAGACAGTTGTACAAATTGTTTTTCTACTACAAAAACATGATGTGTAGACCAACACTCTTGGCTCCAGAACCTGATGATAAGGCAGGATGTGGGAATTCCCTCCCACTCTGGCCATAAACCCAGAACCACATCCTCTCTCTCAGGAATGACCCACTTCTTTTTCCTCTGTTGCCTACTACAGACCACAAGGATGGTGGGCATCCCACTCCAGCCTGAAGGAGATTGTTTACCCTGTTATGAATACCATCCCTAAGAGCCCACAACTAGTCAAATCACAGCCCCTGTAACTGGAGTGCAGAGATGCACTCCTGCTTTCTGGGGCTCCCTTCCCATCCTACAACAGTTTTCTGCTTCTGATAGTTCAACAATGTGCTCTTCAAAACAAGGAAATATTAATGCAACCATTCTTTTGACACTTTTTAACTACACAATGGTTTTTTCTTTTCCCCATATTAAATCTGATGAGATGGCTTTGCTTAAACCTGTACACTCATATACATATTTTCATGCTGAGACAATGTTTAATAAGCTCAGTCCTGCCTAACTGAACAACTTCTATCCAGCAGGCATTGTCTAGGTAGGTTCACAAACCAGGAAAGGAATTACCTGGATACCCTTCATTATTATGGCTGCATCCTTAGTAAACAGGGAAACACAGTTGGAATTCTAACAACACTATGATCATTCCCACCTTCATATATCAGCAATTCTGCTAAAGCCCAGCAAAATTCTATGGTAAGGTAAGAAACTAGTGAGCATTCACTACCATCAGCATCCAGCTAGAAGCTTGTGCAAGCTCAATTTCCACAGTGAGTACTGCTCTCCCTAGAACAGGACAAAACTCCATGAAGAACAAGCATTTTGCAGCTGTGATGTAGTCATATTCTCATCTATTCCAACAAAAGGATGAAACCCAGAACAGTCAGAGCTGACAGTATAAATTAATCCCTCAATATTTGTCTTGCAGTTTAATCTCAAATGCCGCTAACCCGCATTTGTTTAAAAACAATCAACTGGTCTCTATTTCAATAGTGGGTTTGTATTCTCCAGAATCAATTTTCCCTATTTGTACTCTCTCCCATCCCCTCACAAGTTTAATCGCCTTGTTTAAAAATGTGCAAGAACTATAAATATCAGAAAAAGCAAACCTTTCAGCCATGAGGCTGAGTGAAGACATGTATATCAGTAAACACATTTCCTGAGTAATAGCACACTACGCAGTTTGTAAAATGCAATTACGCTGTAGCAACTCTTATCAGGAAACATATTTACACTGATTTCTTGTAGCACTAGATCAAAGAACTTATTTTACTGACCTATATCTGTATTTAATTGTACAGCAGTTTCTTACATAAATAAGCAAATTGTCTCCCTTTTTCTGAATAATTTCCTACTAATGAACAGCAGTTTTTCTGACATAGACGCTTTGCAAAGATTAATTTTTGAATGCTAAAACTGGTGTCTGAACTTCATATAACTCATTGTTAGAAAATTGCAGATGTCTGAAACACTGGCTGAGTGTAGAGGAAAGGAAGAGCAGCACACACAACGAGGCCACCATTGCTAGTAGACACTAGGAAGTGGCCTCGTCACAGAAATAACTAGATTTTTTTTCTCTTGTCTATTTTCTCTACCCACCCATAAAACTGTCTAGAAAAGCATGAGTAATATCCATCCAGAAGAATAAGATCAAGGAGCATGGAAGGCTCCCAAATACTGGTTCCTATTCCTTTAGCAGCCAGGGGTGCACCGAGTTTCTCTACTTCTCAGCCATCCAGCCTGTCTTTCATCAAGACAAGACCTCCAGTACAGCTGAAGCTGAGCAGCTGATGGCAGGGGATTTAAAATATTTTTTTTCCATTGCAATTCTTACAAACAGACTCCCTACTCCCCACACAGGACACATCACCTCTGGGCTGCTGCTCTCCATGGAGCTTTGCCCATTTAGAGGCCCTGAACTGTTTGGTTGCTTCAGCACAGACAGGAATACCTGCAAGTGCATTTGTAGCCATTGGCAGCCTTCTCCAGACAGCATCAGCTGTGGGTTTTCTGTGATTATTTGTGCCAAGAGGAACTGGGCTGAGAAGAGGAGTCACAGGGATGATGCTTTAAGGAGGACTGAGTGAGAAGATCCAAGTCCACAGAGCAGCTCAAGGAACTGGTCCTTTGAACTCCTGTTCTCCAGAGTTGCTATGGAAATTTCTATAGATTAACTTTTGTTACAAAATGCTGATGTTAAAAACCAGACATTCTTAAGGAAACATAGATGTTAAAATGAAACTTTCAGTGTAGGTAACAGCTTGTGTCACTCTAGGAGCCAACATGTGTCAAGGCTGTCAGAGTTGACATAGGGATTTCAGTTTCAGGACTAGGTGTTCTCCAGACCAGTGTTATTTGATAGAAAGAAGGCATCTTCTCCAAGCCCACTCACTGGAATAGTTTACACTTATGTATCTGAGTCTCCCTCGTACCAAGGGAGTGCTCAAACCCACACAGACACATCTCAGAGGAGAACAAGCAACTTATTTGGCCAGAGACATTTATGGAGACCCATCACAGGGCAGCTGATGGACTGGCATATGAGAAATCCAGCTTAAGCCAACAAAGGCTTTAAATCTGTTTCTCCCATAGTCCCAGTGTGAAGAACAAGCACTAGGCTATCATCTAGTCCAGAACAAACTCACTCTTTTCCCTATTTGGAGAGCGCTCCTAGAGATCTGCTTCATCTTAGAACAGCATGGGAACATTTCCCACTCAACTCTGTTGCCTAAATGTGTCCTTGAAAATGGCAGAATCAGCCGCTTCCAGGTTTGCTTTGACAAATTTAAAAGCAGGGTGGCAAAATGATAAATCTTGCATTATCTTCCAATAATTACAGCTAATTCAATATGGCTAATCCAAAAATGCAGGTCATTAGTTTGTGCTAACTCATCTTTCAGTCAAGGAGTTTTCTATGTCTGTGGCAGAGGCTTCATATATGTGGAAAAACAAGTCACCAAACTTGTTGAAGTTAATAACATCAGAAAAAGAAATTAATCAATGCAAGTCCAAATTGTGAAGGAATTCTGTGGATTTGAACAGTCTTACATCCCAGTAAAACCAAAAGATCATCTACAACCTTCACAAAACCCTGAACTCAAGTACCTCTAGTCTGTGGTTATTATGGGGAAAAACATGATACATTTACCAGCTGAACTGTGTGTGGAGGTTGATCTGTGTCAGCAGACTCTGCCATATGTGTCTGGTTTCCCTGTCATTTCCTACAGAGATGCTCACAAGACATCTATGGAGCTGTGCAGGAGAGCGTCACACAAATTCCATTAATTCTAAGAAGAGATGTGTGGCTACACTTTTTTTGAAATTTTCCATCATAACTTACCTTGTCTAAGCGTTTTGCATTTTAATGAGTGATGACACAGAAGTAGAATAAAAACTGCTTATGGTTAATATCTGAGCTTGCAGAATGTTGGAAGAAGTTATTTTTACTTAAAAGAAGGAAAGAAACTGCCAAAAGCAGCCATGGTTGGGATGAAGAATAGGTTATATCTGTACCTGCCTGTATGAAGTGAAGTTCCCTTTTAGCTTTGCTCTGGGAGAAAGGTTTGTTTGAGAGGCTGGTTTATTTACTGATTATTTTCTCTATCCCAGGATATTTCAATGTTTGCATTATGGACCCAGGAACAATATACTTTGGAGGGACAAGAGTCATTTCCTAGTTCAGGAGTTCTGCAGCCACACAGGAAAAGTACTGAAGATCAGTTGACAAGGCAATCAAATAGTTTGGACCCAATTTGCCTGAGAGTAAGGAAAGACACATAAGCTGGAAAATGTGGGCCAGTAGATTTAAGTAAATGAAAACCAATGAAAATTATTTTAGACACAGTTTAAAAACACTTACCAAATTGTTTGGGTTTAAAACCAGAAAAGCAGCCACCGTACCTCATTATCTTATATATGTCAGGCTGCCTGACCTTGCTCCCTTTGTGCAATACCTCACAGAAGTCTCTATTATTGATATTATTGAGTAAAAATATTTTTCTTTTCAGGAAGAAAAAAATCCCAGTTACCAGGACATTTAAAGAAGTATTAATTACTACTTTTGACTTAAAAAATAAAAAAAGTGATGTTTAAAATTATTTGTTAATCCATATGTGCTTTGAAAGGTGAGTTAACCAACTGATTTGGAAAACACCACCACTTATTTTCTCAGTCCACGTGTGTTCTATGGTCATTAATGAAAAAGAAAAATAATCCAATGGATGCTGATGAATACAGTGGTCCCAAAGAGGACATCGTTGTCCACACTATACATGACTTAAGCTTCCTTTTACATTGAGATTATGGGGAAGGAGAGGGTCAGTGATGTGCTGGGCTATATAATCTCAGACAAAGTGCAGCCTTTTTTTGAGACCAGCACCCAGCATTTGTAGTAACCAGGTTGTTCATTTAACATGTACTGGCTTACTAAGTAAAGTAAATTAAAGACTGAGGTGGCAACGATGATAAGCAGCAAATTTGTTTGTTCAGTAGGGAGCTGAAACGTGTCGGCTCATGCTTTGATCAAGTTAAATTGAGAGGTTTCAAAGTACACACAGGAAATGCTCCAACAGATTAACTTTGTCCCTGGAGGTTCGTCCGAGCCACTTTTCAGCCTTCTGCACTCTGTTATCTGTTTCAGCAATTCTGAAACTTTAACCTCAGAGAATCCACAGAGAAAAGTGACAGTGTTAAAGGTCAAGGGTTGACTTCTAGGGTGATGGACATAAAGTCTCAGTCCTAAGAGACAGGCTATTGGGCAGTTGTTTGCTCTTTGCAAAAAAAAAATAAAAAAAAAGGAAAAGGAAAGGAAATGGAAATTTAAGTGGTTTTAAAAAATCATTTGCTTTAAATGCAGTTAAGGTGGTAAATCATTACTGCAATTCAGTATCCCCACATGCTGAGGAGATCAGTACCTTGAAGCCTGGCTCCTGAAAGACCTGAGCCTCAAACTCAATTGACTTCAGTTCAAAGAAGGAACAAGCTTTCCCTGAAATGCTCCCCATGGGCAGGTGTTTATAAATAAACACTTCCCTACAAGTGGGTTCTCTACTGTCTGAAATGGTGCCTGTTCACACCGCAGCCCACCTCTCTGTGAGGAGGGTATTTTCACAAAGATTGTAGGAACCTCATTTTCTTTGAGAGATCAATTGGTTGAAATTTGTCAATAGGTTCCAAAGATTTTGGGGGTGTGGAAATGACGAAGATACAAGCATACACAGCAGGATTGCATAAGCCTCATTTCTGCAGGAATCAGGATAAAAAGTTGCAGCAACATAAAAATAAATAACTAAGCAGGCATAATTCCTAAAAAATGCCAGTAGCTAGCCAAAACTTCATTTCTGCTGAGGGCAAAAGAAAGGTGAGAGCTGCCATTCTCCTTAGTGTTTAGGTATTTTAGCCTGTGATATCTGCTTTTTTTTGAGAACTGGCAGCATTTCACACATAAAAACATTTCTCTGTGAAATAAGGTGCATGGAATCTTCTCATCCTATGAGGGAACAGTAAATTCTCCTGAAACTGGTAGATGAAATAGCATTTTTTCTGCTGCTAATAATTCATTTAATTCATGGCAGCAGGACAGATCTATTCATGGAACTCAGTGCTACTAATGCTGTCTTTCATCCATCGTATGAAATGTTTAAAGCTGATAAGTTATTTCACTGTTAGGGATATCAATACAAGCACAACTATACAGATCAGAGAGGTACCTACATCTGAATGATGAAATAGTTTCCATGGTCATAACACTTCTGAGTGTCCAAGCCTGACTGTAAAGGGAGCTAACTGGCAAAATCCCACTCTAGTTACTAAACCTGAATTAACTACCAGCACAGTTAGTACACAGCATCTCATGTGCAATTCAGACAACACTGTCTATAAAATCCTTTTCAAAAAAGCACTGTCTCAGACGAGTTTTCATTATATTTGAAAAATAATTTAATATTCTAAGAATATTAAACACAGGAATTTTTCAGTATTGAAGGATATAATCAGTTCTTACTTTATTGATGGCCTATGGCACCGTAGAATCAGAGAATTATTTTCTCATCAATATAGAACCAGCTAGAAAATCCTGCTGTTTGGCAAAGCACAACCCTTAACCCAGGGAAGTGACCTATTGACTGAAAAACAACAGCAAATCTTAGTGGTCTGCTAGCCCAGCTAATTTGCTCTGATACATTCCCCTTTTGTAGAAGTTAAATATTAGAAACCTCAGGTACAATCCCAGAATCCTACAAATACCTACTTCTTTCCATTTTCAGTTCAGCTTTGTGTTTAAACAGTATTGTCTTCCTATGTATCTTGTAGACTTTACATCCTGTCACGTGTAAGGTATTTCTCTTCAAAGAAGAACACATGTACAAACAAGAAATTTTCCTTTTCCCTGATAACTTGGGATGCTGACCATGAGTGCTGCTGATTGCTGTGCCCAGGGAAATATGCTGTGGCAGAGAGTATGTCTTTGGCACCGAAAAGATAAGCTAAAATTCAAATAGTTGTTGCATGTTTCCTCTCTTATTTAGTACTTTCATTTGCACTCTTCTCAACAATCCATTTGATGTTACAATTTTCCTGTCCCCTTCATTATCCTACATGAAATCCTTGTTAAAGACTTTCCTGCTGCAAAACCTAGAAACTTTCATCCTACTGCCAGTGAGATCTTAACTTAGAAAGAACAGTTATAGCAATAATTTAATTGGGGGAACAAAAAAATAACACAGCTGCTCAGCCACGCTATTCAGCACTAATTTTTCTTTCCCTTTTCAACCTTTTTACTTAAATTTTTTCACCTTTTTTTAGGAATGGAGGCATGTGGGGAGCAGAAATCTTGTTCTCATCTTTCTTGAAAACACATAATACTAATCATTCATGCAAAAGTAGTTCTAAATTTAAACAAAAGGTAAACCATAACCTGAAATGCATTTTTTTTTTAGAGCTAGCAATCACTCCAGACAATTCAGCTCAATTTCGAATACAAGTGCACAAGCTTAGCTTCTTGCTTGAGATGGATCAAAAACACTCCCAAAATAAACTTTCCTACAGTATTTCCAGCACAGCCCTAAAAAGAGACGAAAAATCTTGGAAGTCTGTTGCACCAAGGCAAGAGGTCAAAGTGCTTGTACAAACTGGTAAAGAAGTCACGTTTTATCAGTGGCACTGCAATTACGGACGTTTGATTTCTGTTTGTAGGACAAGGTCCTCTCATTGATGGAGAACCCACCAGGCATGGAAAGAAAGGGATCTTTGTCTGAGCAGCAGCACATGACAGGCATCCCTGTGACCACCCGGCTGACGCAGCCCAGGCTGCCGTGGCTCGGGCTCTCCTGGCTCTTGCTGTGTTCCACTCCCATGAGCTGGAGCCTGCTCAGCTCTTCATCAAAAAACAAACCAAGCCCAAACCAAAAACCAACCCACAACAACCGCCTGTGTTCATGGTCACAATAAATAAATAAAGAAAGAACAAACTACAGCCCCCTGGGCAGTGCTTGGCCTGGCTGTTCCCAGAACAAGCTCATTTCTAGATCTCAGCAGGTATCTTTCTCAGAGCTGAAGGGCTCTCCAAGGAAGTGATTTCTCCTTTTTTTTCTTTTTCCCTCTCAGGCATTTCAATGGGAAAGTTAAAAATAAATGAAACGAATCAATGCCTTTTGGCTGCCGCTGTTTCAGCTGATGCCTCCTCTAGCAAAACACAAGCTGATATGCCTGAGAGCTCTTCATGAGAGAAAACAGGCTTCTCCACACAAGATTTTGCAACTGCAGCCTTCCTTCCTTATGACTTTGAGTAATGTTTTGCTTCTGAATGTTTATGCTTCCCAGCTCTCAGTGAATACACGGAATAGCTCTTCTGTGCAGTGGGAAGCAACCTAACAAGCCTGAGCTACATGAGGCCACTGGGGGAGTTTACAAATGCTTGGAGAGCACATGATGAGCAAACCAGGTGGATGGTACCACTCAAAGGAGTCCTCTGATGCAGATGGGGACAGCACTGTGCCTGGAGAGGAACAGACAACAGCCCGAGGAAAAGTGGCAACTCGACTTCCAGCTGAATGTATGTACCCAAATCTGTGGTCTAATTGTGGTCTTGCTAGGTCTGGAGGAAAACCTATAGGCAAAAGAGGACAAGCTGGACTGATCTGGGTTTTACAAGGTCTGTCTTACCTTAATTAGACACTACAGGAAGTGGATGAGTGGAGAAATAAATAATAGCATGTTGAACCAATAGAGAGTTGGGGAAGAAAATAATATCTTTGTGGTTAAAATTGTATGAAATTCTTGGTTTTATATGGGGACAGAGGCACAGAAGATATTGGCTGGAGACAAAACAACATTGGAAGAGACTGAAGGTACTGAAGATGACTTTCTAGGAGAGAGAGAAGTGCCAGCAGGCAGGGAATAGAGTCCAACCCAAACAGTTTCCCCAAAGAACTATAATTCAGCTCTTGCAGGGAGCAGAGATTTAGCTCTCCCTCCAAGGCAGAAGCTGAAAGAGGGTCTGAAAAGGTACGTTGCTCTGTTAGATCCAGAGACAGCAGGAAAAGCTACGGTGTGCATGAACTTCACACTCTAGAATGACAGGGTGAACATCACATTTGTAAGTAGTCCAAAATGAAGCAAATAATTATGTGAATGATGCAAATGGCAGCAGAATGTTTTGAAAATTCTCTCATACTGGATATTTTTCTGTGGTTTTGCAAGAATGGAGTGGCCCAACTGCCATTAATAAACGACCCCTCCTATGAGACATCACGTAAGGATGAATTCAATACTGCCCTTAGGCATTTCACAAGAAGCCAGAATATATTTTTGTTGGTATGAGAGGTAAGAGGATTTATATCCAGGACATTTTAGTAAAAGGAGAAACAGAAGAAGAGTACAGCCAGAGGCTGCTGCCCTACTGGTCAAGGTAAAGCTACAAAGTTCATCATTCCACAAGATCTATCTCATGGCCATAATTTAGTCTGACAGTAGTCAAGAGCAGCCTGTGAGTGGACTGTGCAGGGATAGCAGTCCACAAAGGATGCAGCTTTTAGCAGACTGTGAAATAGAAGTGCAAGGCAGAGAGCCACAGAGAGAGCCACAACTCAGCTCAGCAGTGCTCTACGGGGACTTGATAGGTAACATCTCTGCCCCACGGCCTCGGAGTCCAGTGCATTGGTGACACAGTGCCAGCACAGCACCACTACACATGGACACCAAAGCAGTCTGGCCTTCACTCAGCACGATGTGATCACAGATTTGACTCAGAGGAGGAGCATCTTGGCTGCTGCTGTGTCCAGGAAGACCCAGGGCCAGGGGGTTCCAGTGAAGGAGGCAGTTGAACCTGGCAAGGGGATGCACCAGGACAAATGGCAAAGGGGCTCTAGTTCACCATAAACACCCTCCAGACTGGATGTTCCTCAAACGCTTTTAACTTTCCTTCAAATTCACATCTTAGGTTCACGCCTGTTGGCCAGAGTGGGAAAGGAGATGTGCCCAGTGTATCCTGTGAAGGCCATGCTGGTCAGAGTTGGGCACTGTGCTGGGCTTCTCCTCCCACAACACTCAAATCTGTCAGGCACAGGGGCACTGACAACCAGCTCCTTATCAGCACACCCTGCTGGGCCATCCCCTGGTGGCCACTAGCTCCTCCTGCTTCATCACCTCCTGCTCGGCTTCGCACCCACGGGACTTGGCCAGGCAGCACACAGGGCATGGGGCCAGCCTGTCTTCTTCCCCATCAATACCCAGTGGTGTGTTCCTCTACCTCCCTCCAAAATCCCACAGTGGTCTAGCAGACAGGGAAAGCCACATGGGGCTGGCTAGCCCCAGGCTTCCTGGCCCTTCAAGAGGAAGGCGGCAGGCCCTCTTACACCATCCTGCAATAATTTACTAGACAGGCACTAACAGCTTCCCCCTCTGTTGCAACAAGCAAGTCAAAAACAGTACAGCAGAAGCATCCATCTCTGACATTCCTGCAGGTTTTCTGTAATGGATCACTTTTGATTAATTAGTAAAACAAGTTTGAAACAGCCTGCAGGATTGTTGGTGTGTACTTGTGTCTCAAACTGGAACAGGAAACTGAATCTCTGTCCATACAACATCAACATAAAAACTCTATAGTTATTGTTTCCACTTTCACAGGGGTCTTCTTTTCTATCCATGTAGAAAAGAAAAAAATATTAAAACCGTCTTTGTTACTGTGCTAGACATAAAAATGCAAAAAAATAATTTTTTGTTCACTTTTCCCTCTCTGACCTGTGAGCACAGAGCCATTGCTTGTCCAAATGTAGCACAAACACACAGCATGCCATTTCTCCTGTAGGTTTACTGTCCAGAATATCATCAGTTAAAAACTGAGCCAAGGAGTGGCCTCCTACAGCTTGTTACCAGTTTGATACTTAAAGCACAGCTTCTCTTTGACAAAATCCCGGGATGCTGAATGTGGTACCAATCTCAGCCTGCATGGGCAACACAGGCCCTGGAGTCTCCTGAACAGCAGTATGCAGTGTGAAGAAAATGTCTTAAGATGCTCACTCAGAGACTTTTTGTTAATTTCATTTATGCTGCCCAAACCACAAAAAAAATCCCCAAAAAACTGTTAAAGACAGCAAACTTATCCTCCTTTTTTTTCTTCCCTGAGGAATTAGTCTAAGGCCTTGCACGCTTTCCCACGCTGGCAGATTGCGGGTTATAAATGCGTGGGAGTAATGCAGTTTCGATCAGTCAGGTAGGCTGGGTTTCTGTTAGCTGGCTGCATACCTTTGAGCCCTATCAGCACACAGTGATCAGTGGAATTCCTGGGATTTTTGTCATAGCATCAGAGGCAGTACTTTACAGAGTAAATACCAATGACCTGCTGTTCTGTCAGGGCTCTGTACTTACCTTTTATTTTCAAGTCAAAGGTTAGGCCTATTTATGTAAATCCTCAGCCATGGGCCAAGTAATCTGACCTCCTGGTTTTCATTCTCCTAATTGTTTCAGGTATTTTTCTTGAAAAGTTTGGTCAGTTAAAGCTAGGGATCTTTTTTTTTAAGGCGCCTTTGAAGGGCTCTAGGGGCTTTCATAGCCCACCCAGTTTGCAAAGTGGAAACATCAGTGACCTGATGCCCTGGGCACTTATTTAAAATTCATTACCAGGAAATAAGGTTTTGATATATAGCCCCTCTATGCTGAAGAATATCTTAGGGAACACATGCATGCCATTTTTTACTTTGGATTATGTGATCTCTGAAGCCACATAGAGAGGCAATAATAAATTACACTCCCGTTTGCCCTTCATTTCTAATAAGAATGTTATTCAGCTGTAGATAGTTTTGACTTTCCACATGCTGGCCACTGCTTACAAGTCCTTTGTTACTTCACGCTTGGCCATGCCATTTTATTCATAAAAGGGTGTCCAAAGCTGTAGAAAATGAAATTTACTGTTTTTTCAAGTCTTTTCTCTGAGATTCAGCCCTGCTTATATTCTGAGATTAAAAAGCAAGATGAATATCTTCTGAATAAGAGAGAAATACAGTCATTTTACTCATACATAAAGGAGTACAGCCACTCTAGATTTTGTCCTATCACCCATGGACATAGAAGCTACGTATTTCCCATATGACTAAGAATAGCCATAGATAGCTCCATTGTGGGAGTTATTCTCTTCCTTTTTCAGGTGTATTAGAACTTGAAACCCTTATCATATCACTGCTCCCACTTCTGGCTATGGATAAGCCACATAAAATGCATGCTATCACATTTCAGTATTTATTTTTCCCTATTCTTGCTCCTGCTAAGTGTCACTTTGAGGTATGCATGGGGAAAAAAGGATAATTAATATAAGAAAAATATGTTCTTTAAATGGTGCTGATGCCAGAGCTCATGCTACTGTCTGAAAGCAGTAGCTGTAAACTGGAATTTGGCTTCTGCATTTTAGGCCTGTGGGGACTGAAAGCACAATCAGAGAGCTGAAGTTTCAACTTCTGGGGCATTCATTATGCAGCTAATTCTCTAGGTGTATTCCTTTTAATTATTGGAATAGTCATTTGTCTGATCCTGGTGAAAAAAAGGGATTGTAAGAAACCAGGCTAAGTGAAAAGCATCATTTACATTCTTCACTGCTGTGTGCTATTGCCTTGAATTACAATATTCATTTTTTTCAACCCTCAGGTAACTACAGCCTCATTCTGGGAAAAAAAATCCTGCGTCCCATACCCAGAAATAAAAGAATATAAAGGAAACATTAAGGAAAGTAGGTCCAGTCCCTACATCTGAAACCCATAGTGGATAAAACACATAGGCTGAGCTGGAGTTACAAGAAATTGCTAAGGCAAACAGAGGAGAAATGGAGGCATAAAATAATGACAATGGCTGGCAAGTGGAACTAGAAGCTAAACTGTCAGAAAAGGTGAAATTACAGCCAGGCTCCCAGGCCTTCACAAAACATAGAACCCACACTTATGAGAGAAACTGTATGTTGGGACTTCTCCCCACCTTTCTTGATTTCCCAGGCCACTTCCCACACTTGGCTACGATTGCTCAATATCTCTGCAAAAACTGCAACTATTACTTACATGTCATATTCTGAAAACACTTTGACTTTCTTTGAACTAAAGGAGTCATCATTGTTTGGAAAGGCAAGTTCCCAGGTGACACCATTTGAGACCAAGATCTGAAGTCCTGCTTTCCACTAGTAACACCAAAGTGCACATTTCTATTGATACCTCTGGACCTCTTAAAGAAGAAGGCAGGATCAAATTATTACCAGACGGAGCTCTATTTCTTTTCTTACATAGATGTCTTCCTAACATTAAATGGACGTGACTGCACAGCCTACCTGTGCCCAAAGGATGGGTGATGTTGTTAAGGTTCACCACAAGCACTTTTAGCACAGGCAGTCAAATTCTCTTTGTCTTTGTCATCCTTGCCTTCACCAACTCTGAATGCGTAGCATATGTCAGGTTAAAAAACAGTTGAGAGAAGGGCATAGAATAAAATCCACGGGGTTGAGGGCAGTGAGATCTTCTCTCCTCAGGACCAACTGGCATAGGATGAGGCCAAGACACCGAAACCAACTCATTTGCCTTCCCAAGATATGTCCAAATTAAAGTTGCATCACTCCAGCTGCATGGCAGGGAGTCTTTGTGCCCTCTCTATATGCCCTTGTTGCCTTAACCTGAGAGTAAGCCATCAGGATGGTGGGATTTAAGCCTTCCAAGCTGGGAACCCACAGCATTTCACAAACCCAAATGGACACATTATGCTGATGAGTGCAAAGTCCAGTTAAAGAGTCCATACTCAGATAAACTTGGATAAAACATACATAAGAGGATTCAAGGTCTATAGGTGGATGCAGTGGAGCAGCAGGAAGGGTAAACTGCTGTAAATTGAGGTTACCCAAGAGTTTGACTAATCCAAGTCATGTCATTTACTTCTCACCGTAGCCACAAATTCCAGCTAGCTGTTGCATGCCAGTACCAGACCTTGCTATGACCCTACTGTGAGTGGGTTCAGGAAGTTAAACCAGGTAAAAAGTAATTCTGCAGGAGAAAGCGGAGGTCTTCAAGAAGTTTAGTTCCCGGAAGTGCCTGATGACACAAGATCCTGCAAAAATCAGTGCTGCCAAGGAGAGAGGGAGCAAGGTGCAGGATCAAACCATGACAGCTCTGACTTTAGATAGACCTAAATAAATTTGGACATGAGCCCTTAGACAAAGAGCTAAATTAGTCTGTGTAGCATCACAAATATTAAATAATTCCCCAAACTCCTGCTCACATTCCTATTTACACTGTTTCAGAAGAGTGCATGAGGACACGTCTTTCTAACACAACATACATTTTTCCTCTCAGCAAAAAACTATCTTATTCCACACACCTCTCAAACACATCTGCCAGATAAGCTACTTGACCTTCAGTTTCTTTGCTGGGTCTCTAACCAGATATAAGAGTTGAACTCCATGGGCTGTTCAGCAGGGCTTGAATAGCTGATCACATCTCTGCCAGCTTTTACAGGCTTGTTGAAAGACAAAAAGAGCATTCCAGTTCAGCTCAGTTGGGCTAGCTAAACCAGAGTATTCCCAATCAAGTCCAGCAGGTTTTGACTCAGCATTATTGTTCTTAGGCACATGGTAGACACAACTCTTACTTGCTTCCTATTTTGTTGTTTTGTTTTGTTCTAAAGCATTGCATCTCATTCCTCTCTCATTCCTGGCAGTCTTTCATGGGATTTTGTATTTTAAACACAGCTCTCAGAACCAACCTTCTACAGATATTTCCATTTCTCTCTGTAGTCATCTCTTTTCTCTTTAGAGACAGCATGATCTTATGTCACTTTTGACTAAAAGATACATGATCCTTGACAACATCTTGGCCTTACTCCAGAAAAAGCACACTGCTTTCTTTGCTGCCCATGTAAGCCTGCCTGGAAGTCATAGATAGAGACATAAGCCGTTTTCTGTTGATGTTTCATTTACCAGTAAAATTTTTTTAATGTACTTTCCTCAAATATCCACCTCCATACTATAAGTTTTTCTACTTATTCTTTCACAAAGCTTCTGATTTTGTGATACACAGGACTCTGAGATTAGATCAGCTGGTTAGAGCGTGGTGCTAATAACACCAAGGCTGTGGGTTTGATCCCTGTACAGGTCATTCAGTTAAGAATTGGACTTGATGATCCTTGTGGGTCCCTTCCTTCTCAGAATATTTTGTGAAATCTCTGACCACTAGTTGTGCACGTGGTGCACACAGCAGTCTACCTACACAGTGACTGAGTTATCTCGTTTAAAACACTACTGTGATTCTCAGTGTTTATGGTGGTTACTGGTATGGCACAGCCAGCTTTGTCACCTTGGTCAAAGGCAGAGAAAACATCCCATGTCCTACTGCAGATGTAACATCTTGTACACTTCCCAAACACAGACTAGATCCCAAAATTACAGAATTTAGCCTTGGGATACTTACTCAGGCCTGGTTGGGCACAGATGCACTCCCAGCACTCCTCCCCCAGCATGGCCTGTGGTCGTGCACCGTGCAGGCCTGGTCCCAGAGCCATCCCAACCAGTGTAATCCTTCCCTTCCTGTGTGCACCCAGCTTTCCATCTCCAGGAAGGCAGGGTACACACTGGTGTGCTGCAAACTGCCATGTCCACACAAGCAGACATGTGGCCAGAAGCCCTGTCTATATGTTGCCTTGCAATGTATCCCACAATGTACACACAGTCCTTGTATTCAGGACAAAAATCTTCCCTCAGAGAAGGTGTGAGGACAGCACAAGTGCAAATACTTGTGCAAATTTATGTAGCTGCCTTAATCCCATGACACAGCTTCTCTCAGTTCTTGATATAAACACTCTCCATACATCCACATGCCTTTCCTCTCTTTTACTCTCTGCCAGTGGTCTGAAAACCAGTTTAGGCTTTAAATAGGAGTTCACACACAGGAGAAATGGAATCATTTCCAGCCGTGTCTTCACACCGTTTGGCTGTGGTGTGAAATGAGGCTTCATTCTCAGGGGAGATATTTGGGTCACAGTCAGGGATGGAGATGACCTACTTCAGTATCCTTGGGAATTACGTTTACTCTCCATTTCTTACTCAAGAGCCGTGCCCAGACAAACGTATTACCGCAATATCGCCACTGTCCCAGTAAAACCTGCCAGCCCTGACTGAACCTGGCATCCCTCCTAATACCCCTGTAACCATTCACCCCTTCTGGCTGGGCTGTTGGCATGGGAATAGACAGAGGATCTCGACAAACCGCACCAGGCCATCCTTGCCCTTTGGTAAATGTGCAGGATCAGCCCTTTACAGAGGGATGTTTCAGCATATGCAATGCAATCATGTCAATATAAAGATGCAGTGGGTTTCTCTCCAACATAATTTCATCAAATCAAGAAATACGTCCTAATTCTTACAGCGGTAAATTGTCTCCTTTCCCCCCCCAGATACAGCATTAACCTTCCCTACTCAAGCAACCCACCCACCAGATTGCTGATAGCTACTAATTAAAAAGGTTTTTAACTGACTGCAAAACTGGACTAAATGAAATGATGAGCATCACTGTTACAGATATGAATTTTAATTTGGATTTCTCAAGTGGGCAATCACAGTTCATATATATATGTGTGTATATATATATTTATATATATACATCTTTACTTACATGTTTTTGTATACTACACAGAGCATGGCCGTCCTGTGTGTGGGTATGGAGAGAAAGAAAAAGCTTGTGAATTTAAATTTCACACGTCAATTGGATGATGAAGAATTTTTAATCCCTTAGAAAAAATGTTCCTTCCACAAACTAGGAAGAAGTCCATTTTCCAGGATTCCCTGAAGTCTGCCTAAGGGCAATTTCTTCCACCCTGGCTTCTGTTGACAAGATCACAGCGCTGGACCCTGTCAGCTGAGACATCGTAGTTGAAAATAGCCACAGTTTTGAAGCTCAGAGCCAGAGGTAATAAGACTTTGAAAAGAGGAGCTAGTGTTAACTCTCATTGGATGACTCAGGCCATTTCAGTTTTCTCCTGAAGAGCTTTAATCTGTTCATGTTTTCACACCCAAAACCGGAGCAAATTCAGAAGCTGAAGTCTGGTCTGGATGGCTGCAAAAAATGCTTGAAATGCAGCTTGAGTGAACCCTAGAGGCTCATTACATGGAAGGTACCCTCTTCAGTAGCAACTGGAATTATCATGCTTTTGTTAAAAAAATATAGTCCTTCTTCTTTGAAGACAATTTCCAAAACAATTTTTCACAGGAGAAAGAAATGAAAAATTTTATGAAAAGAAAAAAACCTGCAATTTGCTGGGACTTGGCAGAACCAACTTCAGCACTGCACAGACATAATCTCTCTTTATAAAGAGACAAAATGTCTCTCCAAAAAGCCTTTCTCCATTCATTTCTACACAACCATGGTTTACACCCCACTTCTAAGGACTGAGCTTTATCTCCCTAAGAAGTTGTTCCTAGCTACTTACCCGTTAAACAAAAAAACAAACATATCAAAGAGATATATTTTTTCTACATTTGTTTTCTATCTGGCTATGAATTAATTGATTTAAGCTAATAAGCCAGAGGCAGATTTTTGGTTTTCTAAAGTCTTATCATTCAAATCTCAGTTCATACAAAATGAGCAAGAGAAGTCAACTGTGCCTCGAGTCATCAGGGTTTTCAAGGAGGAGGGAGAAACGGAGATGGCTTTCTAAAATCTGGCTTTTATTCATGTCAGAGGCAAATTAGTTTTCATTCACTCTAGCAAAGCAAGGTGTAGAACCATTCCATCACTGGTCTCTTTTTAAAAGGATTTCAACAAGAGATATGAACTGCGCCTTCATTTTCAATCTATAGAAGAGTTGAAGAAGTGTTTCTTTAAAGGAAAGAGGCGTTAAGAAATGTTATTGAAATGTGGGAAAATAAATAACTTTTATCCCTCATGATCAATATCACTAAAGGCAAGGAGACTGTCAGAGGCCTAAATCTGAGACAGAGCTGAAACTCCCCCTGTTGGCATTTGGTGAGCCATGCCTTAAAACCATCTTTCCTGTCTTCACAAATCTTTGGGAATTTATTTCAAATGAACAGGTACAAATCTTCAGTTATTTGCTCCTTAATGCCAGCCAAGAGAGAAATTAGCCAGATCCCCTGAAATCTATGCCACTGCTTCTCACGCTGCCTCCCTCTTGGCAAGCTGTGAGATCTGAAAGTGGAATTATACCCACGTAACAGTGCAGGCTGGTGAGGAGAAGCTGCAAAGCAAGAAGGAAAATTAACCACAGGGTGCAGCTCAGTGAAAAATAAAGCGTTAAAGGAAAAGGAGCCTCAAGCCATCCTGAGAATCTGGGGACCAGGGAGCAGTGCCTGCTCAATGGAGATGACAGGTATCAGGCAGTGCTTTTACTAAAAGCCTGTGAATTTATCCTTGGATTCACAAGGCGGTGATGACACTACCAGTTGGCTCATCCATCACCAGAAAGAAAACACAAATAAACAAATTGATCTATGGAGCTGGTCCCTATCCAATGGCAGAAAAAAAATTAGGAAGAGGAAGAATTACAGGTGTTAGTCTGGCTATGGGTAGAAAACAACTATAAGTCATTGAATCCAACTAATAAGCCCACTCACTTTGTGTCAGGAAAGCTACATATCCTGGAGGGATTCTTCAGGGACTGAGTTTCAGTCATTCTGCCAACTGCATTCGCTGTCATCTGGAGCAAATTCCTACAGTCCTTTTTTTTTTTGCCTGTCATAATTAACTTCCCAGACCATCTCCATATACATGGATTAGGGTTAGCACAGGCAGTACTGTTTGCCTGCAGACTGAACATATGCTGTGGGTCTTCTTGTTCCTTCCTTGTACCTAATGGTTCCTCTAATTCTCCAAATTCAGAGGAATGCATCTGAGGATGCCAAAGACAAGGACGAACAAGGCTGTTATCACTGCAGAGCCGATACAACTGTGAGAAAAATCAGCACCTATTCTGCCATGTGGACCACCAACACCTACATCTGCTAACCTGATGAATATAGAAATATTACTGTTGACGTTGATGTCAAAACCACGCAGATACTGTTTGATGGTTGAGTGTTTCTAGCATTGTTTGCCATACAGAAATGTAGGCAGAATGCTGTTCCAAACATGTTGTGGAAATTACTGTAGAAAATAACATACCCATGCACAAGGCTGAGTGAGGGATTTATGTGACTGGGGAAAGGGCTGGACACCACAACCTTGTGACATGTGGGATCTGGGAGGAGACATCCCACCTCTGGGGAGATATAGAGAACTGCCTTAAGCTGTGCCCAGTTTATTCTTTCCAAGGGAGGGACCATTTTTCAGTTGGGGTCAAAATGTGTTCCTCAATGCACATTCCTCAATGAATGTGTCCTTTCCTCCTCTACAGAGTCCTACTGACCCAAGTGCACACCCTGGAGGAGTGAGTGCTCTCCACAATGACTACAGATGGCAGGATCTCATTCTGCTGTATTGACCCTGCAGTTCTGCAGTTCCTGCTGTAGCTGTGCTACACTAGCAGGAGGTCTGCTCTGATCTTTTTCTTCTTGTGAAATCATTATCCCAAGAAAAGCTAGCTAGTCATTAAATATTAAATGAAATTAAACTCAGTACATGCAGTTGTTCTGACAACTCATTTTACCGACAGCAGAATTTTGTTCCTGCTTTTCAGATAAAAATGTGAAGAGACTACAAAAGTGTTTTCGCACTGCACTAAAAAAAATATATCATTTCTGCCTGTTTGCTCATGGCAGGAAGAGTTAACTGCAGGGACACTGCCCCACAATGTACCACACCATGAGCAGAAAGCCAAGTTCAAGCATCCTTCATATCCTCACCATACCCACCACCACAGAGTTTCTCACCCCCATGCAGTGCCCCTCTGGCCTCCTCTCTTCTCAGTTTATGTTTGTGAGTCACTTGATGATCACAGATGTTACAGGTACCTGACAGAGCCCTGAGGAGCTCACTCATCAGTCCAATACTGAACTGGAGCAAACCCCATATAGAACCTTGACCATGATGGGAATTGTATTTAAACCAGTCTTTTTATGCTAAGTCATTCAGGGGGGTTCTTGGAGGTCTCACTAAGCCCCCAGAGAGTAGAAGGATGACAAAGACACAAGGGAAGAGTCAGCAGATGTCAGCAGAAAATCAGTGTTGGGTGTGGGACCACCAGTGGGTGCCTGAAGCAGGAGTCCTAAGGCTGTCACTGGCCTGGGCTTAAGACCACTTGGGGTATCCACTGTCTTTTCTCAAATGTGTTTATAATGAAATACCTACTTTTACTTGATAATTTCTTCAAATGTTAATACGTTCACCTTTATTTCTTTAGAACAAACTGTTTATACTTTCATAGGTTTTGTTCTCTTCTGAACATACTATCTGCAAATGGATTAACTTTACTTTCAGCCTCAAGTGCTTCTGTGGAAGCATTTCAGAATGAAGGAACTTTGGAAAAATAATTTTCTGGAGTGCTTCGAGAAAAATGAAAATCACATTAAGTGACTTTGAATTATTGCAATGTATTAAAGGATTTAAATGCTTAAAGTGGATTTTTTTTCAGGTTTTTTCTAACAGTTCAGAGAGAGAAGTACATAACATAATACACCTTAATGCTTTTACTACATCTTTAGTCTCAAATCAAGTTCTTGAAATTATTACAATGCTATGCTTTATTCATAAAAGGTGAAATTCATTCATTCTGCATAAATCCTTACTCATCAAGCAGGGCAATAAGTAGGATATGAAGGGAAGATAAACTTCACTGTTCAAAATAAGCAGACTAGCTGAGTGATTCAAAGCACTTAAAATTAGGCTCCTGTTCTGAATCATCTTCTAGAGAAGTCTCTCTCCAGTAAGTACAAGGGAAGTTTAGGAAGCAAGTCTCCTTTGGCTGAAGTAAGCCACTGTGAATGAGCCCTTTCACTCAGACCATCAGTTTCCTCACAGTTCCATAATGTTCTGCTTTTGGATCCTCCCCATAGCTTCGCTGTGAGGTTATCTCCATTTAAAGAGAATTTTCATTTTCCTGAAGGTTGCAATCATCCTTGAAAGGTGTCAAACACAATCAGCAAGAAAAAAAAATTGCAAACAAAGGAAAAAGAGAGAAGAGCTGAATAAACAATTCAAATATCTGTGCCGAAGGACATCGGTTTTTTGTTGCCTGTGGCAGCACAACACATGGGATCTTTCCCTTGTTCTTACTGAAAAAAGTAATGAAGAAAAATCTGCCTGCAAATATTTATTCATATTTGAAATACATTAGTTGGACCATATTTACAGTCAGTATGTATCCACTTGATCGTTCCAGCACCCACATTCTACTGAGCTGTATATTTAACAGTAAAATTCACAATTTGCACTGCTTGGTGTGCTACAGAAGCCATTCAGTCAGAGAATAGAAATGATTTGACCGCAAATTTGCAACTGTAAATATTTATATCTAAGCATTTGTAAATGATGTGCAACACAAGAATTGCCAAATCAATTCAAAAGGCAAAACTGAATAAATTAATGTGTCTATGAATTATTCATGAATTTTACCTTCTCATATAGCAAGTTCATTATTTCTATGTGTAACCAGTAAGCAGCTAATATGTCTGAGTGCATTTAAAGTATCGATTAGTCTTCTGGATACACTACTCAGAGCTTTTAATCAACAGAAGATTTCAATAAATATTAAACTTGCGTTTGGGGAAAATATGAGAAATCTCAGTTCTAGGGATAATGCATGCTTATTACAGAGTATAAGGAAAAAGTATTTGCAATTTAACCAAAATATCATGAGAGTTTTCCATAGCTATTTAGCTCAGATGAGTGTAATAAAACAGTGCTCAAGAATTAATTGGCCAGGAATCTTACAGACTGGAAAGACTGAATTCAAGAGATTTGGTCAATCTTGGGAAGTTCAATCCAAAAGACAAACCCTAAGAATACTCCAACAAGCTACACACTGTGGAGAAAAGTCATAATTTTCTTCAAAGGTCAGAGAAATCTCACATTTCTAAGGAAGAAAACCCACAAAACACACCTCTTACACCTTGGCAAGCCTGGGAAACAGTGTGAACGTCTTGGAGGCAGGAAATGAGAGCAGATCCTGGGAGGATTTACTGTTCCATTGTGAGATGGGACTCAAGGACAGACCAGGGATGTTGGCTTGGCTCCCTCACTCCCAGAGCTGGGCAGGGGGGTGTCCCCACAGCCCCCTATGCAGCACAACCTTCCTGACACCCATGTGCCACAGCCCAGGCACAACATCTGTGCTGGAACTGCCCATGAACCCAAGACATCTCAGGAACTGCCCACAGCTGCCTTTGACCCTCCTCGGGGACTGTGCTTTGCCTTCTGTTTCTGACTTCAGGCAATGGTTTAGAACAGAAGTGCTGTAGGACTACGTAATTTGTGCTCTACTGGTAGGAAAAACAAGAGCTATAGTCTCTCTGGGAGACATCTTCCCTGTTACTAAGGTGCAAACACCACGAACAAGATTTGGAGTGATGGGGCGTTTGTCAGCTAAGTCAGTCAGAAATGCTTTTAAAGCTTGGCTGAGGCTGTTGATACAGATTTTATATTAGATCGTTTTAGCCCATTATTTCCACTTGTTTTTTCATGTTTTGTTTAGCTGTGTGTGTTTGTATGAGAGGAGTTAAAAAAAAGGAAAAAAAATATTGGCAGGCACATGTAGTTACAGCTGCAGAGAAGGTCCAATCTCAGATTTTATCTTCAGAGGAAGACACCACTCTGCAGTTAATCCATGCAGCAACTTCAAAAAGCAGATTGTTGGTGACAGATTCTGGTTTATGAAACCAGATAGTCCAACCTTACAGGTTACTTTACAGTATGAGGAGGTGTGTACATCTGCTCTGCTTAGAAGTTTCAAGTACAGAGATATTTCCAGATAAGAAAAAGTTATCTCTGCAAGCAAAGCAACGAGCAGAGGGTGCAGAACAGTGAGTGTCTGCAGGCAGACAGGATGAAGAAGCTATTCGATTTTAAGTGTTCTGTTCAGCTAACCTGCTTCTGCATGCTTTGCACTCAGAGTAGAAAAGGAAACATTTTTCAGTGTGAGGAAATCTACAAGGAGTCTGGAGATGTACAGCATTACTGTGAGCAGCAGAAATGAAGGAGTCGTAGAAAGTAAAGGTCATGAGGGACTTCAAGGCTGTCATCTAGCCCAGCCCTCCTTTGATGAGCCAGGACTAAATATTGATAGGTTATACCTAAAAGAAGTTTGTGAAATGCCTAAAGGAAGATGTTAGTGTTGAGACGGACTCCAGACTGACCAGTTAAACTCATTCCACTCTTTCATCATACAGGTTGTTCTGCCTTTCTGTCTCTACTGAAATCTACCTTAAATTTCCAAAGCATTAAACCAAGTTTTGAGAGGCCAAAATAAAGAGCTGAACTATTGGCAAATTTGTGCAATACACAGTACAGAGGGAAGAAGGTTTTTCTGTTTCTGTGTGCACCAACTAGATTACATACAGATAAGGAAAGCCCTGGGAAACAAAGAAAGGTACCTGTATTCCTTGTGCTTTAAAAAAAAAAGACAGCCAGAATCTATGCACAAGACCATTCTTGGCTGTTCCACACTGCTGTTAATAAAGTGCAGAATTCAGATGAATTCAACATACAAATCACGTGTTCATCAACCTTTGTCAGTCAAGTAATTCAGATACATGCAGCCACAAAAAATTACCTTAGCCTATGTGGGTTTCCTTGGGCTCATAGGATGACTTTCTGGATGTCCTCTGAGTACTTTGTCTCTCTCCACTGAACAATTCCCTCTCACGGAGCAAGGTCAAGGAGACAAGGCACTCTACGCTACACATGGGCTTTAAGAGCTGTTACACTGGACCTGTATCAACTAATTCAAAACAAATTTGGAGATGTCTTTAAGCTGAATGCCATAAGCCAATCTTCCTAGCTGAATGCTTCACTTTACTCAGAGCTAGCTATAATGAATGAGTTAGCTTTGTAAAAATAAATGGAGCAGCTATGCAAAGGATAAAGGGCCATCAGACCTAAATGAGGCATTTATCACCAGATTACCGGTAAAGAAATTCTAAGACTATCAAATAATTTAAAACTCAACTTCAGACTAGGGTGACATTTCCATTTTTTGCATTACCATGTTGCTGACTAAACCACTGTTGTTCTACTGTCATCTCTAAATCTTCCTCTGCTGTACTGCTGCTTAGCTAACACTATCCACCTGGCATTTGTACTCCCCTTCCTAAATGTCACAGTTGGTGCATTGAACATTCTTTTGTTTATTCACCTATTTGTCTATGTGACAAATTCTCTATTCATCTCCCTGTCTGACCAAGTTCATTTTGAATTCTGATCACGTGCTCCAGAAGATCTTGCAACACCACCAACAGAAGTGTCAAATTTTAAAAGCATCTCTCCCATCAATCAAATTGTTTTTAAAAGAAAAAGGTGGTTTTGCATCTCATTGTACACCAGAGGTAGTATAAGATGTATTAGAATCCTTCCAGCTTGAAAACACTGCCTTTGAAAATAACTTCTAGTCATTTGTGAAGCTGACCGAGAGTGATTATCATTTGGCATTCCCATGAGCAAACTAAAAAACTATGGTCATATGGAGTGCAGACCAGTCGTATTTTTCATAGAGTCTGGAGACCATTCTGGGCAGGAATGTAAGGAATCTCCTGACTGAACTTGGTTTGTGAATATGTTTGAGTTTGCAAATCCCCATGTAGAAAAATCGACCACGTTCTGTCATCACTGGATCAGGGAAGAGCTCGCCCGTGGCAAGTGTGAGGAACAGCCAGAGCCAAATGTTTTGCACATTCACTTGAAGAGGAAACAGAGACAACATTCAGCTATATAATCAAAACTTTAAAAGCCCTACACAATCAAAGAAGTAAGACTTCAGGTTAACTGTCAATCCTGTTAATGTATATTAATGACAAATAACACATGTGGCATCAGTGCAGACCCTTCCCTGGGTCTTTCCAAGTCAAGAACATTTCATCCAGGTGCTCTTGTCTGGAGGAATAATCCCAGTGCAGGCTTCTCCCTTCTCATCTTCAGTGTAAGCAGTTAAGGGGCAGTTGAGAGCTCCAGATAAGCATTTGAAAAGCATGTATGTTTCTTAAAGATTTTTAAGCTTTTATTTTGTTCAAGGGCAAAGTCCAGCACAGCAGATCTCTAGGGTACTTCCTCATTTTGTTCAGGCTGAGCTTGACAATACAGGGTTTCTGGAAACCTGAAATTCCTGACGAATACCAGGAAGATTTTCAAGTTTCCTATCAGAATTCTACAATTTTGATTCAGTCCAAGCTTGAGGAAAAGTTTCTAGATACAAGAAGAACAGCTATAGAAGTCAAGCACTGATTTTCCCACTGGCATGTCCAATCCTCTGGGCTAACTCAGGTTCTTGCTGGTCCCATTGGCATAATGCTCCATATCCTCCCTTCTGTGGGGTGGCCAACCAAAGTTTTCCCACTCCACAGCTGTCAAAAGTGAGAATATTTCTCACTTGTTTTCCAAGGTGCTTCTTCGGCACACCCTGTTGTACCTCCTGCCTTCCTTGCTCCTTCCCTTTGCAATGTGTACATGTGGACACCCTACCTTTATAATCTGCCTTCTCCCTATAGTCTCATCTCTTTACATTTGTTGTTTTTTACCCAAAAATTTCCAGGTTTCACACCCACAGAAAAGACAGAATGATTAAAAACCCTAAATATCTTACGAAGAGCGAATTATTGTAAGAGAGATATCTATTGAAGTAAGTGTTCCTCTGATTTATCACCCCACTCCCTCATTCCTGTTGCTCACTCCTACTACTGAGGCAATACGGAGCCAGTAATCCCTACAAAGAAAGAGCTTGACCTTTTTATTCCCAATAAAGGATGTAGCAAGCTTTGGAGAAATATCACCAGATTTCCTTCAAATAGACTATCCTATCCCTACAGACACAACACAAGGACCCAAACCACTATGAAAGGGTTTGCTGCTACAGGCAGATTGCTACTTAATAATGGGTGCATGCACATTGATAACTGAGCCAAATCTGAGACTATTTGTTTATCAGTTAATTATTAAAATTATTGGAAAGCAATTTCAAAATCACTAAGAATCACAACCCTGATTTCAAAAAGAATCAGAACAAGAGTCTTGCTATCACCATGGATACAACCGATGTGGACTCAGGATTTAAGCAAAAATCCTGGAACTTCTTACTTATACTGTTGGACAGACAAGCTCATTTAATATTAATATTTAGAATGCATCCTACTTATAAATAAAATTTTAATCAATATGCAAGGCAAATCTGTCTCTGATTTTTATTGGAATCATGGAAGCATTCATCATTAGTTACTTTTTTTTGCTTGTGTACTGTCTGTGGCATCAGCACAATGCAACAAAACAGTGAAGAAAGCCGATGGTCATGTTTTGAAAACAAGATAATCTTGTGATTTTTTAAACATTTTGAGAGTAACTATTACTTTCCTTTATTCCCATCGAGCTCGAATGCCAAGCAAGTCATCCCTCTGCTTTAACAAAAAAACTATTCATTGACTTCACTATGACCCAAATTATAAAAATATTCAGACACTTTACTTCCAGAGATTTTGGTGAGCTTTAGATATTTGAATGCCTTTAATAATACAGATCCCTGACTTTGGTTTACTGGCAGTGATGGATCAAAAACAGTGGAATGCTGATGGGTATTTGGTCTTGTTCCAGCCTCAGCACTCCTCACGATTCTATTATCATTTATCCTTCACCGACACCTTCAGAGCTCTGTGTAAGATCTCAGCTGCAAAAGCCAATGCATCTACAGACACACAGTTCTAATTGCAGAGAGCAGGCACAACTGAAGGGGGAACAGGAATTACTTTCACTGGTGCCTTCATATAAACTTTCTTTAAAATACCACAAAATGCTTGGCTGTATCAGACTGAACTAAATACATTCGGCCCAGCATTCTGGCTTGGACAATGACCACATGTCTAGAAAAAGGTGTCCTTACACACCTTTGGTAAAATGGTTTTATTCCAACACACTTGCCCACTTTCCAGCAATTTCTTAAACTAAAAGCAGTTTTTTTCTGATACTTTTTGACAAGATCTCCTTCTGTGATGTCTTTAACTGCTTTCTGAGCACTGAAGTAACACTGTACCCTGTGACAGCAAATGTCACACTTCATAACGATGTGGAATGCATCTCCTTACAAAAAGAGTGTGCTTAAATGATGGTTCTACTTTCCTCAGGTTGATGACACCCTTAACTCTAACACTATTTTTCATAACATGATGTAAATAGGAACATTTAGTAATTACACATTGCAAACATAGATACTTCACAGAGCCACAGAATGGTTTGGGATGGAAGGAATCTTTAAAGATCATCTAGTTCAACCCCTTTCCTATCCTCTTCCAGGTGCCTTTCAATTTAGACACCTGGAGTCAAGGGCTAAGTCCATCTGCCCAGATGTGTTCAGACAATTGCAAGGAATTCTAGCCCAGAAGCCATGGTAGCTACATTTGTTCAGTATAGTATTACAGATAAAAAGTCTTTTTCTGCTTCCTTTTCTCTCCGTAAAATTTCACCTGGAACCCAAGAGTAACCTTCCGGATAACAGAATTTGGTACATTGCCATAAAACGTTTCCATTTCATCAAGCTAGTGTTTCTGGCAAAAAACCAAACTCAAACCTATTTAGTGAGGAATTTCAAAGTAGCTGTAATGAATTACTTAACTAGGCTCCCCAGGCCTTGCTCATGGTTTAATATATGTGCTGATCTCTGCCTGATGGCATTTGGCTTAGCTTTGTATCCCTGAAAAATAAACAGACGGTTTGCCAGTGGCTTCGGTGAGAACAGATTGAGGCTATAAAGAAATCAAGACAATTTCCTTCTGGAAACCAGTAGCTTTCTGTTAATAGGGGAATCCAGAGGAAGAGAAAGCAGCATGACCTGTGGAAACGTTTCATTATCTCAAAACATCCAGCCTTTTGAAAAGGAGGACAAGTAATTCAAATATAAAGATTGAAAAAAAAGAAAAAATCTCTGAGTGTGCAGCCCTGGAAGCAGCTTCTGTGGGCCAGGAGAGGAAGGCAGGGAAATGGCAATGGGCACTAAGCCACAAAAGCCCTCTCAGAGGTGGGGAAGAGATGGCTGAGCTGCACTCTCTGCCTGGTGTCCAGCAGGATCAGTGTCCAGCACCTGCTTAGCTCATACACACTGGCTGATGTGCATTTCTAGAGAGTCTGATGAGGAAACAAGAAAAGAAGGATATTCTCTGAAGTCCTCCATTTTCAATGAAATAAGGAAGCAAAATACCTGCAGTTGCTGAATGTTGGATGCATCAAATCCAGGACTGATGGTACAGCTTTTTGCAACTCTTTTCTGTCTTCATTTTGCACTAAAAATACATTATGCCATTTCCTAAAAGGTTTCACGAATGCTTCTAGTGCACTAGGAAGCTAGTAATTCTCTTTATCCTGACACAAAAAAAGTCTCAGTTCCTCATTAACCTTTTTACAGGATGTGATGTCCTGTAGTTCTGCAGAAGAGATCTTGCCTAGCTGGGGTGTTCTTGCTTCCTGTTATTTCATAGCTCTACGGGGAAATAACTGGTGGTTTCAAAGAAAAAGAAAGGAAATAAAAATGGCAAGGGAACAACAGAAGCATCTTTATTATATTTCTACACTAGGTTATCTCTAGATTGCTGTGCCATCACCTCATATTTAAAGAAACCTAAGGGGAAATCAAGCAATTCACACACAGTCTAAAATGCTGTATTAGATTGCATCTGAATCAGAGGGTATTTAGACCCCATTATAGATAGAATATGATCACACATGCACAGGCATCCTTATCATTTTTGCAGCAACACAGCTCCCTCACTGCTCTGTGTGATGGAGACCACGAGTTCATGAATACATTCAGAGCAGGAGAACAGCGAGGTGACCTCACTACTGTGTCACAGAGCTCCTGACAGGGATGGCTGATCTCACCACAAGGCAGGTCTGACCAGAGCAGCCCCCCCCTCCTCCCAGCCCTTCACCATGCTCCCCATCTCAACACTTCAGGAGCCCATGAGAAGAGTTCAGGTCTGTCAAGTCCTCCCATTCAACCCATGAACTGCACACAAAACAGGTAGATGTTGACTTTCAGCTACTCTTTGTCTTATCCTCAGTCTTCTTACCTCCTCTGCAAAGCATGTCTTCACCACCTACTGAGATGCCCTTATTCAGCTGCAATGGGATCTCAGCTCACCTTCAGGACCTCTTCTGTCCTCCCAGGAACACTTTAGTATCAGCCCAACCTATCTCTGGGTCCCAGCAGACACAACCACGGTCAGGACCTCGGGAAGAGGTGACCTCTCCATGCCCCTGCTGACCCACTTGTTATCCACTCACTCCCAGAAACCTGCAGTCACTTGGCTTCTTCCCTCCAGCATCCAAAGGAGCTTCATAAGCCAATCTGGGAATTATTTGTAGAAAGAAATCACTGATGATTGACACATGAACAACAGTTGTACTGAGTGTTGTTTCCCAAGCCAATTAGTGGCTGTAAAGAGCTGTATGAAGTGTGGGAGGTGACACTTGCCTGAGCTACATATTTGGACAATTAGCCAGTGTGTTACATATCTTTAATCTGCACACAAAGGCATATTACCCACTAACTTTAAGTAAATAGACCAAATACTTTAAAGCACCATAAGAAATCTTACCATTAATGCGACTTTTCACATTTTGTTCACACACTCATCAAATATTTATAAAACATATTCCAAGATTAAAAAAAAAAAAAAACAAAACCCACCAAACTTCCAAAATGTAAGTGCACATCCTGCTTTCAAAAAGTGCTTCACCACTTTTTTGTAGCCTTTAGAAATTGATGTGCAAGGAGGACGCTCATGGACCCCCAGCAGAACTGCCCCTTGTTCTGTAGCTCTTGCCCAGGGCAGGCTGGTGGGACATGCAGCAACCTGAGCAAGGAGCTGGTGAATAAATCACAACAGAATCCAACCCAAACATTTCTAACTCTATTCTTTATGGCTGTACTCATTCTTTCTTGTCTAGTTCCACTATTCTAATCTTTTATGGCAGGACTTTGCCTTATATTATAAATACCTTTTTACTGTCCACAGGCACAGGTAGCAGTGGATAAACATTTGATTTCCTCTCTAGCCAATGAACAGCTGCTGCCTAGGAAGTGATAAATGAAATGATAAAGCTTAATCACAGTCTTATTGTGTATTATGAGAAGAGTCATATATCAAAGCTGGGTTCTGAGGTTTCCAATTTGAGCGATTTACATGATATATTATATCTTTCTTGACCATAAAAGGAATCCGCAAAAGCCCAAGTCTTACCAAGCTGTTCACTTTATTGAGACATCCTATGGAATTGTGTGATTTTGGTATAAATAGAAACATAAAATCTTGGTAAAAGACCATAGTTGTTGTCCTGTGAAATCATACAGAGCATGTGGAGTCAAATTCCAGAAACAATGAGACTATTTTTCAAAAGGGCACTCTTGAGGATTTTTGTGAACACACACATATAAACCTGAATATTTTTAGTACATTTTGAATGCTACTTAAAATATATTAAAAAAAAACCAAAAAGACCTAAGTAACCAAACTTCTCATCCTTTGAATATACTTTTAATGAAAGCAGTATCTCATCCTGGTTGTTTTCCTGTGTTCTTTTTGAAAAATGGAAATAATCCCTGCTAACGGGCACAACTGAAAATAAACTGTTCAAACTCAAATGTTTTCTAAGTGTGCCAAGAACAGGCCATAAAGTGGGTAAAAGAGAACTAATTAGTTTATTTGCCTCTTAAAACTAAACTAACAAGCAAAAACCTTTAAAGAACACCGGTCAGAAATACTGATATCAAAGGCAAAGACTGCTGATAATCCTGGATTCTTTTGCAGTGATTTATTCCATATTTTATTGCACAATTTATAAAGAGAACTGCAGCAATTGGAGTCCTTACATTACCACAAGAGATTAGAAGATTTTCTTATCAGACAATTCAGAATTGTGATGATTCACACCTTCATTATTTCTTGAAGCACTCCAGCTTCCTCCACAAGGTACAGCAAAGGTTTTGCATGACTACATCCCTTAAACTAAACAGTGCTCATGTCATTTTCCCACGGTGCTCAGAACAAGCTAGGGGTGAAAGAGTAACCCTTTTAAGAGAGTTAAACAACCGTCATTATTTTAAAATAAATGAAGAGGAGCCCGGTTATTTACAACTATGTGCTCATGTTTTATGCATGCCTTACCTTGGAGACATTTGATAGCCCCCCAGAACTCTTTGTTAGCTGTAGTCTTCAACAATCCTTCGGTGAGAAGGTCACACTGGCCTATTTGCACCGAAAAGGTGGAGATATGAAGACATGGTATAGCAAAGAGAAATACAAATAGAAAGACACTGGAAAATTATTTTTGCTGACAGGGTTTGCACGCAAGCATAAAACCTGGGTCAGGGAGAGTCACTTCAGTTAAAAGTACGTGCCAGTACTTCTCACTGCCAGGTTAAATTAAGGATACGCCCAGCCTTGTTGTGAGGGGAAGAAAACCAGAATGAGAATGAGCTACTCACAAGGAGTTTCTTAAAATCAGCAAAGAGGAGCCATCATACTTCCAGAGAGTTTTGCAGGGTGGCCCAACCAAACCTTAAGCACAGGTCAGACTGGCCTTCAGGTCTTCAAAAAAAGATGGAAACTCAGATCCAGACAGAAGGTAAGCACCTGAAACTCAGTGAGGAAGTGTTCCAGGGAAGATTTTTCTATTTTGCACACTTTTCTGGAGAACAAGAGACCTTGAGTATCTGTGCTTGAGAACCAACTATACCCAAAAGTCTTGTTCTACACAATTGCTCCACAGCATCTCCATATGAAGCTATGTTTTGGTTCTGTAAAGGGTGGATGTCTTCTCCACAGATGTGTCTTTTATTGGGAACATCAGTGCTCCCTTGGTAAAACTGGGTGAGGGTACCCATTCAGGCTTGGAAAGGATGAAGAGGCACTGTGTTACAAGTCCTGATTTAGGGAACGTGCATTTTAACCTTGCATTTCCCCCACTATTAACTTCGAATTATGCCCCTGAAGATGTCAAGGAAGGAAGACCTCTTTCCTTTTGTAACATCTATTAAGTAATACTGAGAAGAATTTGATTAGGATAGTGGCAGTCACAGAGAAGATGCCAAGTCTGATGCCCAGACTCAGAGATGACATGCTTTCTTCTATAGATAGTCTTGCAGTAGGGAAGGTGAAAGGTCTCCCTATCCCCTACAACACACACTTCATTCAGGAGGTTGCAGTTCTGTTTTGAACACAAAATGCACCCAACCGCACATGAATCAGTGCCTGCTGGTATTTCTCCTACTGGAATCTCATTGACTTGTGGGTCTTATGGGGGCTTGGATTGCAACAAACCAAAAACACACCTCTATCACCTCCTATCCTGAGAAGCCCTAAAAGGGCCCTTCGGTGACTTTCCAATCTCCATTTAAAGATTCTTTTTAACCAAGAGTTTCATGGGTGAGATATTTAATAGAATGTGACCCCCATAGCTCATTTAGCTTTGTAGACAGTGTATTGTGCTTGAGTCTCTCATCCATTCATGCACTGGTATTACCTCATAAAGGTATTTTTTAGAAATAAAACATGAATAGGGAGAATTTTTTTTTTTTTAACCTTAGCGATTAGCTGGAGATTAGAATTCAATTGAACAGTTTAGTTAAATATGGGTTTGTGTGTGTTGATATGGCTCCCCATTGTCACAGCAGGTATGAGATGTTTGGCAGTTTCCCAGCTTGGCTCTCCAGCAGGGGTTTGCAGCAATGCAAAAAGCAGCGTCCCACCTTTCAGTAAAATAAAATGAAATGTTTCTCAGTAAATGCTTATTGAAATCTTACTGATTTTAAGAGAGAGAAATTTGCATGAAACTATTATTGTTTGTTCCAAAGCTTTAAAATTTTTTTGACAGAAATGTCTGGTTTTACTTGATTATTTATATATAGTTGGGGTTTGTTCCCCCTTCAAGATAGCTCTGAGGAAACAATATTAGAAGAAGAAATAATTAGGGAAGCCAACAGTCAGCTGCTTTCTCTGAAGAATATTGGGCAGATGACAAACCCACTACAACATTTGGCACACTATTTATGGGCAAGAAATTTTAATAGAGAAATGACACTCTGCAAATCATGCTGAAGTTGTCTGAAAGTTTCTCCTACTAAAACTGAAGGACCATAACGACAGACACACAAAAATGAAGCAACTACTGTGCTTTTCTCCTTGTCATGATAGTAACATGTATTTCTTAGTGTGAGATATTTCTTTTTCTGAGCAGTGACAACATTCATAAATGGTACTTTAAATGAGACAGACCTTTGTAATAATCTGTTCTAGATAAGCCTATCATTACCCATAAAGAACTTGTAATTTGCACAAAAATTTGTAATTTGAGAGCTTTTTGTTTCCTGCTGGTGTAACACTTTCGCTCTTTTAACTCTCAAAACCACAAGAAACACTCTCAGAAATATTCCCAGCTGCTCAGGTCATGCTCAGCTGTGCTGATACCACTGTACAGCAAACACATTCAGCACGTTAAGTCTTGATTACATGGCAAAATTGGAGACTCAAACTAACTCTAACATCTCATGCATTAGGAAACTGCGCAGTTACGGTAAATTCTGAAGCATGACAGTAGCAGTGCCACTTGCTAAAAACACAGAGGAGAGGTAAAAATACCCAAACCAGTTGTCTCTGTCCCCTGTGGTGCAGAGGGGCACTAGTGCAGTGTGGTGAGTGCTCCAGCACCCAACTTAGCACACCCTGCACACCACGGGAAGGCACCACAGCATTTCCTCGTGTCCTCTGTGACCTCCTCCTGCCACAGCTCTGCTTTGCCCCTGCAAGTCCGACCTTGGGAACAGAAAAGACATCTCCATTTCAACAATCTCAGGTCAAGCTCTAAAGGCATGTGATGAAGGAAATGCATATGCACCCTACAGAGCCCTGCAGCACAATGAAGCCACGTTTCCAAAAGATACGGATCACACGCTAGTGTAGGGTTACAAATGCTGCACCAAGAGATCCCTTCTGCCAACATCTAAGCAATGGCAAGGAAGCACAACGATGCAGGTTCAGCTCTATGTCCTGCCAGAAACCTGACTTCACACACTTGTCTCCTCTATGACCTGACTAACCTAGCAAGTGACAGCCTTGTTATAAATATCCAAGAATCATGAAGTGGTCACTTTCCCACTGTCACAGCTAATTAACTTCTAGGAATAACTATGGGAACTGTTTTATTTTGCCATCCCAAACATGGGCCTGGAGTGAATGTGTGTATCTGCCCTGCCTGAACTGGCAGAGAAAAAACACCCCTCTGATAAACACCAGGGCAGGGGGTATGTGCTGTGTATACAAGACTCTGTAATTGGGTAGAAACAGCACAAAGATTTACGCTGCCATTTTCAATTACTTGTGGTGGCACTTGTGAGCAGGGGAGAGATAAAAGAGTTCATCTGTGTAAAACCTTTGAAAAGTGCATGCATACCTCAAAAAAAAAAGAAGTGTATATAAACTGTCATTTCAGTTTAGAAAAATCTAGGCATAACCTCATAATTAGAAACAGCTAAATTGCCTGCTCTTTAGTCAACAGCACAAGGAGAAATTTATTTCATTTAATAAACTGCTCTTAATGATTACTGTTTGTTTGCTTCCTAAATCTCAAAGTAATCGTGTACTGCAAGTGCAAAATGCTGATGAGGAGGTTTGTCTCCCAAACTTGGATGAAAAAAAAATCTCTTCAGTTTTCCAGGTTGAGGCTAGCTTTTCCCTATAACTCTTCCCAGTGACCTGTGTGCCTTCTGCCAGCTCCTGGCCAAAAAAGGACCCTGACTTATGGAATGGAAGGCTGCCAAGAACATGAAACCAGCACTTATATCTCGGGGACACCAGAAAGCTGTAAACTGGCTGGATATAGAACAATTGTTTTATAATAATTGTCTGCCATACCTGCATCCTGTTCCTGTTCCAGGAGTTTACAATGGATCAATGTACCCAAAGTGTTTATACCCAGATCAACCTGTGGCAACACAGTTTTCTTGCCCTCAGCTGAACTGCCCAAAAAACCCAGCCCTGTAAGGAAACTGTTCTCTGCTCAAAGAAGGAGTACAAAAAAGCAATGATCACTTTTTATTCTGCCCGTGCAAGAATGTTGGCGCTCAAAAAGATGGCACAGGTAAGAATGGCAGCAGGGAGGCCACATCATCCATGATTTCCCTTTTGTAGAAGCTTTTAGAGAGTTACACGGTGACTTTCCAGACAGCTTTCCAGGAACTGCCAGCTGGAATGCCAATGCAGAGAAGCCACGCTTTGCATAGAGACATATGTGCACTCACATACAAACACAAAGCCTCTGAACTCACTGCAGGAAAGATTTTAACCAAACAGCAGAGTAAGTAAGGTGTGGAAATGACCTTAATTCAAAATCCTTGTGAAGATCAGCCCCTTTGATCTTACCACGGGAGCAAGGTGATCCCACCCACAGCTGGGACAAATGCTATTGCTTTCACTTCACTATCTGGTGGCAAAAAACTATTTTAAATTCATAGATGGAAAAAAATGACAGCGCTGAGAGGTTGAAGTTAGAGTGAGCCAAGAGTAGGAAGTGCTGCACATTGTATCCTAGAAACAGCTTTCAGTTCCTTGGTCCTTTTTAGTTATTCATTGTAGAAAGAAGGTTGGAAGAACTGGTGCAGACAAAGTAGATATCAGCTGAATTTTTGCCAAGCAGTCGTTAAGTCCTAAAATTTCAATCTTATTTTCATTAAAATTTAACAGTAGGGACATGTCTTGAACTATAGAAACACAAGTGAGTTTGAGCTTCAGGAGAGAGTATACGTGGACATGGGTGGACAAAACAATAGCTGGGTGGAATAGCCTGAAATATTCCCCTACCTACAGTCACAAAAAACAAGGCCACAGAAATTATGAAATTATATCACATGCTTTTTTTTCTGTTGTTTACACCAAGAAAACATGTATGTGAGACACTGAACACTCTATGATCTCAGGAAACATATCTTTACTCAGATGAGGATTGTTTCCTTCAAAAAAAGAAACTGGATTTTTTCCCTCATTATGAAAGAGAATCCAGTCATGATTTAATGGTCCTTTGAGAAAGAGTACTTTGCCTTGGAGAGTTAAACAAAGCTGAGTGAGAATCCAGAAGATTTAAAAGCAATCTTGGAATTATATGCAGATGCTGGTTAAGATATAGACATGCCTGAAAAAACATCCCACCCCTCCTTATATATCTTCTCCCTTCCAAAACATACATCAAGTTTAATATGAGGTAAAAGTTCTGGATATCCTTAGTGAAATCTAAAGTGACAACGAATTCACCTGTTTCCAGATTTGTCTCCCATTTGGAAACAAGTCAAGATTGCTTTGGTGAGAGGAGTTAGCATGTTTTCAATTTTATATCATATCCAGTGGGGAGAAAGTGATTAAAAACTCATCATTCTCTTTGGGTTTAGCTTTATCCAAGGCTGAACCTTCAAACAGAGATTCCAGTATGTAGGAGGGGAGGAAGATCTAATTGGGGAAAGGGAGAAGAATGTAGCTTGTAAATTCAGAATTATTCCATCAAAGATAACTAGATCATCTTTTCATAGCAGGAATTAGAAGTGACAGATGGCCTTGCTGCTGAACCAAAGGTGCAGAAGTCCTGAGATTCAATCTGTATATCTGGCTCTGAAATAGATTTCCTGTGTAAAATAGTGTAAAAAACCCCATTTCAGTAATGGCCAGCTTCTGCAGATTTCATCTGAAACACCTAAGACCTCACTTTTAGAAAAGTGATCTGCAAGCTCCAGTTTACATTCAGTGGGAGGGACAAACGTAAAAGCACTGTGAAAAGGCAGTGTCTTTCTCTCAGACTGGATAACAAAAGCTGAAAATTTAAAAATGTAAAAGCACTGCCAAACTGGAAAACTTGAAAACTCTGACCAACAGTCCTTCTGAGTGATGGTTCTTCCATCTGTGAAACTGAAACATTCTTCCATTTATCCCCTTTCAATATCCCGGTGTGTCCACGAGACAATATGACCTCAGACAAGAGAAACAGAGTAGAGATAACACTGATAACAATACTTAGAGGTAAGACACCTTTTACATTTTCAATTACATAACTCTGCCTTCAATTAAATCTCACCAACTTTCCTCACATGAACTGAAATTGCCTATTATGGTACTGAATTGCACTAAGCTGAATTTGAATTTTATTTCTCTGCAGATATATTTTTAGTTAGCTTATACATTTCACTCGCTTCTGAAAATGGTAAACTGACTTCACTTTTTCTCTAACATTAAAATAAATACCACCATAAAACTAAAACTCTCCAGCAACTCAGTGCTTTTGACCAGAAATTAAAAGTTCAGCAAGGATGTGGGTGAAACCAGCCCATTTGAAAATCTGCTCAGGTTCTGCTGTACAAGACTCTGAGATCCTGAGATATTCACACACACACTCAGAGCTGATGGGGCTGAGCAGGGTGTCCCTGCTCCTGACACTTCCCAACAAGCTGGGGATGCTGGAGCACCCAGCAGATGAGTTGAAGTTAAAAGTGCCTTCCAATGCACTCTGGTTTCTCCCATCCTTGTGCTTCAGCAGGGGCAGGAGGACAATCACAGGAGAAGGAGCTTGGAAGATGATTAGGAAGTGAGGGTGATCACGGGAGCAGCCCAAACCCCCAAACCACTGAATGGAGAAACAGAAATGTTCAATGAGAGCAAAAGGTCTGTACAGGAAAGGCAGCAACTGGTACAAGAAAAGGTGTAGAACTAAGGAAAGATGGTACTAGGAAAAAAGTGAAAAACTAGAATGAGTCCAGTACTTCTCCATCATTCTCATCATCACACAGTGATGCACAAAAAAACCTCCATGGGCTTCTCCACTGAGTTCCCACATAACCTCCCAGCTGATCAGTCTGTTACCCTAATTGGTAAAAGATCTCTACTTCACATCTAAATTTTAAAGATGTTAGCAGAACACGAGGGCGTAAATTGAGTTCCAGATGATGGATTGTGTTTTATCATTTTGCTGCATTTTCAAACTAGGCATTTTTTGGAAAAGATATGGTTGTGAAATCAAGTGCTGGAAGAGTTTAGTCTACGCTAGGATTAAAGGTTCTTGCGCAGATTTAATCTGACATCTCAAATGTGTATTTTGACACTGTCTTCATTCTTTAGGTATCTGAAAGTTACATGATCTCATCATGTATATTGAAAAAAAACATATTTTTTCAAGTTCATATGTTTCTCTGCATTTTAAACTGTGAAGACTTTTCACAAATGGCATACAACAGTCCTAGGACATATCTGGTGAAAATGAGCTTTTGCTGCTGGACTCTTTTTCTGCCACCTCCAAAAAATTTCCAAGCACTGCCATATTTTTCCTGAATTCTAAAGCAAAAATAAAACTCCCAAACAAAACCCCTTTTTTATTATTATTTTTGCAGCAATAAAATACATTTTCTTTCTCTCAGTGCAATTATTTGGAAACAATGCTTTTTGTAAGATAAGTTAAAAATTGAAAGATAAATGAATGGAAAATAAAAATATATGCTCCTGTCTCCTCATTATAGTTCATAAGAGACAAGCTGAGCATTTGCTGCCCTCAAGTGGTGTCCTATTTTTTTTTTTCTACAGGCATTCACGATGATCATCTTTTTTATAGCTTACATTCAGTGCTGCTTTTTTCTTTAAAGAAAATGGAAAGCTTGGAGCAAACAGATTCAGCTTTCATTCAGAAAACATGGGCTTCTAAATATAAATATATATATTTCTCTTTAAATATTGAATAAACCTTTGTTAAACCTGATTCTGGATATGCTTCATCTCTGCTCTACTGCACTGTAGAAAAGAAGGATGCTGACACACACAACCACACAAAATGTGGACTCGAAAAAAAACTAAATATTGCTGATTATTCTTTTGTGGCTTTGAGGTTTTTGCTGTGTAAAACAACCCAAGAAATGCAGTCTCAGAAAAATGTTCTTCCTTGGAAAGGACAATTCTAAATTGTAGTGGGGAAAATTGAGTTTGTCATATCTTTATAGAAGATCATGTTGAATTACTGACAATGGGCTAAAAATGAGTCAGGGAAAATGGGATTCCTATCACACTTCAGAAGTGGATTATAACTGACTCAGGAGCTAATTTAGTTGCAGCTCAAAGACAGCTGGACCAGATTCTAACTCAGCTGAAATGAGTATAAGAATTATATTTTCTTACTGCATTACATCAGAAAATACACTCTTTCCAAATATACTCCAAACAGAAACGTTCTGTAACAATCCAACAGAAACCTTCTGTAACAATCCAAATGCCCAATTACAATCTTTACCTATATTTCCAGACCAGCACCAATTCCTGTTGACTGAAGGGCGATTAAGACCTCCCTGTACTGGAGACTGTTTTATTCACAGTCTGAATCCAGGAATATTAAGGAACTGCAGAATTACCCTATTCATCAGGCTATTAATGTGTGTCATCAGACCATTCAGAGGCCACAAGTGCCAGGTCCCATGGTGGCATGTCATGCAGGCACAAAGCAAACAGATGGTGCCTCAAGGATAATACACACTCTTTGTTACAAGAAGATGCAACAATCAGACATAATGCAAAACTGGGAAATAGGAGCAGGACAACATAAATGAGAGCAAGTTCTGCATGCTTCCCTATGTCTTTGTGTAATAGAAAACATCTGCATATTAACATGAAATAACAGCTCTGGATGCATTTCTGTTTTTCTTCCTCTCCAATTTTGTCCTAATGTCCCTGTCCCTCTGACATATGTTGCAATCCTATTGTGAAACCAGTCATTTTCTGAAATGTATGAAAATAGCAAGTGGGCATGACATGAAATTACATCATCGTTTGGGACCAAACCCAAAAGAGATGTATATTGTACACTTAAAAAAAAAAAGGGAGAGGAAACAATGCAGAGTTTCGATTGACTTCTATGGTTATACATACCCTGAACTAGGAAAACCGCATCCTTCTGGAAGGTCACCTGGACAACCCCTGCTGCTGGGAGTCTGGCTGATGCCAAGGCAATGCCAGGGAGATGTCTCTGCTCTTCTGGGGAACCAGCAGGAGATGCAGAGCCTGACACAACCAGCATAACACACAGAGCAAAACGTTTGCTAGTGTGCGACTGTGCTCCTGGTGCCGCAAGCTGAGGACCTCAGCTGCCCTCTCACCTGACTTACCCCTCAGAGTCCAGATTTAACCCCGGTGTTTGGCTTGTATGCTTTTCATAGGGCTCCCCTTCCTTTCAGTTTGTGAAAGCACACTGTCTTTTGTACTTACTCTTTAAGCCATGCAAGAGCACACGTCCAGTCGCAGAACACGCTTGTCTTCACACTTGACAGAGTCAAAAGTCGCAGCAATTACACTTTGGGAAGTTGCTGGGACTGCCATTTCCCAAAGATTTTGTTTGTCTGGGAAGAAGTGTAGCACGACATAGGTACAACAGAAAAGCCCACTGTATTATGCAATGGGAAAACTTTGGGGAATTTCATGAAACAAGTGGGAAAGCTGAAGGGTTTAACAGAACGCCTGTAATTCCAGCCATTTTGTGAAAACATCCAAACATTCAACCTAAATGAAATAATAATTTAATAAGACTTACAAATACTCTAACTCCAATACTTTATGTTCCTGTGACAGATTTTAAGATTATATAACTTGTCCTTATCTTCGTCACACCACACCTGGTTTTCTGTACTAGCAGCTGTCATGCACGAATCAAATCATATGTATCAGGAAAAGAACCTAAAATGCCATCCGTGGAAAGATCAATATAGCTGAATCTCATGAGCTGGAAAAAATGCAACCCATCTCCAGAGATACCTTCTTGTAAAGAAGTCCTCAGGATCTGCAATGTGTAAGGACAGCGCTCATGGCGATCTCTGTATCACCCTACTCTGTATCTGACCCCCAAAAATGTTCATTTCAGGAGAGGAGTAATCACAATGGGGATTGTTTTGTTTTAGTTACTTGAGAGTTACTTTTAGTGGAACATAGCATGGCTAATTTTAGGTGAAGGAGAAAATAGGGATTTCCTTGTGGTGCTATCAATGTTAATGCATGTCATCCAGGACAAGAAACAGAACACACAGGGAAATCCTGGTCCTTGAGGTACTGGGGAACGATTTTCTTCCTAAATCCTTCAGTTCCTAGTTCAGGCATTGGCAATGCTGTCACCCTGGACACCTTCACACTGTAGTCAGCATTGCATAGCACTCATTGCTTCGTAGTCCTGCTCCTGTCTTTACCATCACACCCATCACTAGTTCATTCCTGTGTTGTTTCAGCCTTTATTTATAGCAAGGAAAGAGCTACAGTAAGGAGTAGGGAAGGCCTCTGCTCATCCGGACCCTTTATTTTTTTCTGCTATAACACTGACCAACCCTAAATGGAACAGTGGGATGGAAGAGGCCAAGAAACCAGCATGTGTGCATGATTAAATGGAGAGCTAGCAGAACCTGCAGCATCCCTGTAAATAATTTCCCTGGCAAGGGAAATTTCAGTATTTTCAGAGACTACGGCTCTTTTATTATTCTCTAATAAATATATGAGAAGCACAGCACCAATGGTCAGCCAGGCAGAACACACACCAGGGCAGGATTTATGATTAAACAGGCAAACAAGCAGCACCTGCATTTCTGAGTGTACAAATCTGCTCCAGAATTGGAGCAAGAGTGACAACAGTGAAGCCCATAAACAAACCTATTCTTAGGGAACAGGGCAGAGAAAAGAAAGGTGGAGCTTTTGCTGTCTTTTTAGGAAGAAATGACACAGAAGACACATGGTCTTGTCCACAAAATGCCAACCACAAACTGCCGTGACTCCTGTGACATAATAGGGTTGTAAAGAGGCCTTGAACTAGAAGCTGAGCAAAATATGAGCTGCATGTTCATGTTATTGACCCAAGAACTCACACAGCAACACACAACTTGGAGTTGTTAGAAGTTTCTTAATTAAAGGCACAATGTGTCTCACTAATTCCAGCCAACTTCGTTCCACATTTTGTTTCTGACCAGAGCCAGGAGTTTCGGGACCAGGAGAGCACCTTGCCCCTTTTTCCCCACAGCCACACTCAAAATTCAAAATGCCTACTTTGCAGCGTGCAGGCAGACCCCTCTAGGTCCCAAAAGCTCATTTCTTTTTCTTTCATGAAATGAAGGTGAAAAATACCCTGCCCACAAGCAACAGGGACAAGGAGCCTGAATGACCTCCTCTGGTGAGAAGAGGCAGAGGCAAGCACAAAAGCAGGAGAGAGTCATCCTGAAACAACTATAACTTATTGGAAGGTTTTCTTAACCCACAACTCCTGAGCTGTAGCCACTTCTTTGGGGTGTATGGAGCAACACAGCCGTGGAACTGCAATGGCAGGATTTTGTCCCTCAGCAGCAGTTCCAGGTACAACCAACAGCCAAGATCCAGCACCAGCTGAGATCCAGATACAATCACCTCCCTACAGCAAAGGACCCCCGGCCTCAGGACACCACACAAAAATGGGAAACCTGGGTCCAAGTCATCAGATCAGCAGGCACACGATGGAAAAACTGCCAGATGGGTCTGCAGCAACACACAGGTTACAGCAGGCAGCCACAGCAGCGGGGTTGGAAGTGAGAGCAACTGGAAAATGGAAACCACCGAGCTTGAGCACATAGATAGGCAATCTGTGGAAAATGCCAAGGTCAGGGAAAAGCATCCCAATTGCTTTGGGGTCAAAAGAAACAAGATGCATCAGCAGCATGAAAGCTCTGAAGAAGGTGGGTCTTGAATGAAATCACAGCCAGTTTCCCCACCTGAAAGAACAGGCAATCAAAAGTCTCCATGCTGCAAAGAACAGGAAGATTTAAAAGCCCATAACTGGGGCAGAGTGAAAGTCCATATTCCTGAAGCCAACACTGTGCCCAAAAGCCGGGCAAACAATGGCAAAGAAAAGCCCAGAAAATTAGAAGGGTGATTTAAAATGCACAGTTCTACTTTATTTCTTGTCTTCATTTAAATATTTAGTCTTACTGTTTAATAGCTCAATGATGGAAAACAACAGTGGTTCTGCATAAGACACTGAATGTGGACTGGGGTTCAATTTCTTATATCTTCTATTGTCTTATAACATCACTTTGGCAAATTATTTTCTTCTCTGCACCCCTATTTCACCTCCTAAATTTGGCTATTCTCGCATACTTAGATAAGACACATTTCCAGTCAAGCTTTCCCTTACTGTGAGTTTTGACACTGCCTGGCACAATGGGACTTGATGCTAACTTAGACCTCTAGGTACTACTAAATTTGAAAATGGTCACTTACACACTTTTACAACGCTTGAATGAATCCACTACTGCAGATGGAGCCTCATATTAATGTAGAAAAAACAGGTCATTTGGGGAGAGAAAGGTTATTTGTGAGCCACACAGAACACCACGACATGGGGTCTGTCACGGCTACATACATTAAAATGGTTATTACAGATTTAGGAGAGAAACAAGAAGCCAATGCCTTTTTCTGCTTCAACCACTATGATGGTAATGATAAGTTTTTGCTAATCTTGGTCCAAGTCTTAACATATATACATATGTATATTCCTGCCAGTGCTAATTACTGTTTTTCCACATAATTTTAGGAGAGAAGGTGCCAAGTATGAAGGAGAGGGGGAGAGGGGAAAGCAGTTGGGCTGAAGGCAGAGGAATGTGTGTGTTCCATCACAGGGCAGAGAGGGTGGTACTTCTTCTACAGCTTCACTAATTTGCCTTGGCAGAGACCTCCTTCATAAAGGTGTACAGTAGCACTTCAAAATACCACCATGGGAGACAGGAAGATGGGTGAGGAAATAAATGTGAAGAAAAGGTAACTGGAAACCAGATGAAAAAGCAATATGAAGACACAGTATGTCTGTGGTCTCCACTGTTTCTATTCCTCTTGTCGATATGTGACACTAAGTAAGTTTATTTAACAAAGAGTTAACATCTCTATAAATTAGGCCACTGTGAAGTATCTTATTTTTCTCTCACTTTGGAATTCATTTGTCTCTGACAAACAGTTATTGGTACAAGACAAATGCTCTATCCTTTCATGTCTTTTCTAGGATAGGTGAAAAAAGAGGGGCAGGTGATGGGCTAATGAACTGCAGCAGGTCAGTGAGATTCCTGATATGCTAGAGAGGGTATTTCCAGCTATGGTCCAATAACCAGAAGTACAAACAGGATTTCTGGCATTGTGGATACCATTTCAAATCAGTGCTGCATTTATTTAAAAAAAAAAAAATCAACCACACAAAACTCAAGAGACCTCAAGGTTTGCCATGGATTTAATCACTCTGTGACTGCAACCAAGTTCCTTCCCTTCCAGGTGCTTCTGTTTGCTTTGTCTTACCCATTTCATTTCTTTGGGGCTGGGAATATTTCCTTGTCTGTGTTTTCACAGAAATTAGAGCAAGAGCACTCCAGTCTTGAGCGATATCCCTTGCTGATATTTTAATACCGATACCTGAAGATTCATTTAGAGCGGATGGCCTCAAAATCTTCAAATAAGCAAGGAAGTTAAATGCTGGTTTTGGTTAAGAACACTGTGAATAAATGCAGGACTCTGAACCCACAGATGGCTCAACGGAACCAATTTAACCACTGGTAGCCCCTCAGGTGAGAAATGTAAGCTGCTTCCATAAAGAAGTTGCAGCATTTCCTTCCACACAAAGCAGCCAGTTCTGCTGCCTCCAGCAATTCCTCACCATCCTGCACAAAGCACGGCTGATCCACAGATGCTGCCGAGTCTGGGGTCAGGCAGGGAGGAAAATGGCACTGGAGCATTTGCAGGGAAGAAAAGCTAAAAGAAGAGAACAGGAACTAACAGTTTAAGCTAGAAATTTAAAACAAAACCAAACACCAACAAACAAAAACAAGGAAAATAAGCCCCCCCCCAAACCACAAAAAACCACAAAAAACCCAAAAACCATCAAAACACAAAAATGGTAGGAAATGCAGCATTCAAAGGGACCTGTCAGAAGATAAGCAGAGAAAGTTCTTTTTTTCTATTAAGCAAAAGAATAATAACTACTTCAAAGGAGAGACTTAAATATTAATTCAATGCATCCTACATTTAGTTGTTTTATGCCATTGCCAAGTCCACCTATTTTATTACCAATTGAAAAGTGGTGGGATTTTCAGCACTTAATAGTTATGAGTATAGCATATTTTACCTCTAGAGCATAGCCATAGGGATTTCTTTATTTGTGCCTCACAATTGATTCTTTAATGTGTGTAATGTATTCTGCTACTTGTTAAAAATGTCGGTTGATCAATAAATACATATGCAACAAAGGGGGAAATAATTAGGTATTACAGGCCAATTATCTATTTAGAATTTACTTTCCCATTCCAGGTTTATCTCCCTATTTTCAAGTGACTTCCTTGTACAGGTCCCATTACTTGCTCACCCCTAGTCCCAAATCAATTTCTGTACCCATTTCACTTCATTCCTTCACATGTTTATTCATTTCAATACCTTTTTTTTTTTTTTCACTTCTGACACTTTGCAAGATGTTTTCATTTTTCCAAGTGACATGAATTGTACCATTCATTCTGCTGACCTTTACAAAATAAGAGGAACCTTCACTTTTACAAGTCTCCCATTAACATTCAAAACGTCTGTGCCACATTTCCTACAGCCAGGTAAATGTGGCTGAGAAGATTAAACGGTCTAGTTAATTTGCTGATTCCAGCAGAATTGTTCAGATTCACTTAAGGTATCCACACTTAAACCAAATGACTCATACAATGAGTGAAAACCAGAAGAATTCCTAATTGTTAGCTAAAGTGTTAGTGGTAGTGTAAAAATATTATAGATGGTTTCTCAAGGAATTTTAGCTTGTTGGGTCAGCCTTTTTGGGGAGTTAAAACATCGTAACAAACCACAACTAATAACTTTGCTTTATTAGCTATTCTGGTTTTCAACTGCTGTAGGTTTTATTCTCAGCATCCTTCCTTGACCCATAGATTGAGGCTGACTAGGCTGGATAACTCTGTCAGAATGGGAATTTACTTTTAGCTACAATTTTGAAGTAATGACTGTATTTTTTTGTATTTGTTTGCTTTATTCTGAAGCCCTTTCCTGGTTCTTCAGTGCTTTTGGAATGACCACTTTTCCAAAAGTAGGTGCCTAACTCTCCATAACATCTAATAGGATCACACCTGGAAACAGACAAATTGTTTCTCTACATGTGTACGGACACTTGCAATATCTCTGAGAATATAAAATACTCCTCCATTTTAATAGCACTTTTCACAGACAGCAAAATAAAGCAGATTTTAATGCAATATGAAATTAAATTATTATTAAACAGAGACTTGACTTCACCCTCTCCTGAACTCTTAAGAAGTAATTACAGCAAAGTGCCCTTTTTTGATACAACACCAGTCAGTCTCTGGAGGATCATATGACTCTTCAGGGAATTATTTTTCTTTCCTGGAATGCCCTAAGCAAAGCTTCTAGGAGAAAGAGACCGACTGTAGTCCTAGGTGACTTGATATTCCTCAAGTCCATATCTCACGCAGACAAACATTCTAGCTGGAAATTTGGCCAAAGTGGCTCACAAAAGCCATGTCAATAATCCAGCTGTGTGGTGTGTGTCACACAGAGTCTCAGAGAAGATGCTCTGATGGCTCAGATGTTTGTGACAACACTGTGTTTATGCCCTCACAGTCTTTGGAAGACAGGCATAAACTTTCTTGTCCTGGCCCTGATCAGCTCCCAGACAGAGGTGGGGTTTTGTTCAAATTAATAGTTACAAGCACAGACATCCAGGCAGCCCTACACCCATGAAATCAAACCTGTGGGCAGAAAAATATCATTAATATGAAATCCTACCAGAAGGATTATGAAGATGTCTAGAGTAAGACAGCTGTCACAATATTTACTTTACATATGACAGAAAAAAAATTAGACATTTTTAAATTGTAACAGCTTAATTTGATAATAGCAATTTATATTAAACATGCTGATAGAAGTTTGAGAACAGGATATTATAGAAAGAATCAGGTTGCATCCAACATTACAATTTCAATAGAAATAAAATGTTATTTAACAACTCTAAAGTAAAACGAGCCAATTTACCACCAAAGCCACACACTATGAGTTTCAGCAGAAAAAAATTTTGAAACTTCTTGGGGGGGAAAAAAAAAGGGATTTTGTAGATGCCTAAATAGAACTCTCACTTCTCCAGCACAGCCAGTTCTGGTTTAGTTTGTGCTAAACACATACACATTTTCGCAAAGTAATACCACTGTCCAACACAGATACATTAAAGAGAAATTTGGGGGGAAGTCTTTGAAATAAAGTACTTTAATTTGGCAGGAGATAGGCAGGAAGCTTAATAGTATGGTATATACCACACAAGTCACATTTAATAAATTCCTTAAGTCTGGCAGGCAGGTTTGTCAGTTCAGAATGTCAGCTGAGACAGACCTGGTTTGCTTCCTCCCATTTAGCCTTGATGAAAAATATTGAGATAAACCATTTCCCTGCAGAAAAATTATCATATTGGTGTATCTACACAAACACTGATCACATTCTACTGGAAGAGAATGTTACCACAGAATCAACCTCTTCTGTTTGGACTCATCAGAAAACCACACAGAAATGGTAATAAGCACAAGCCAAACAAGCCATGTAAAATTACCACTCTGGAGGAGTTTCTCATATACGGCTCCTATTTGCCTGAGACTTGAAAAGTTTCAGGTTTTCTGCTCCAAAATAACTTCCCAGCCAGGAAATACGAGGGTCTATAAAATTGAGCACTTTTGAATACGTATCTGTCACATGCATTTTGAAGATAATTGCAGAGAAATAAAGACAAAAGGTAGTGTTAGTTCCAAGTCATCAGCAAGTATCTACCATTTATTCACAACTTTTAACTTGTATTTGGGGAAAGCCTTCTGAGACACACCAACCCCTTCCTTTCTTCCCCTGCTTTTCTACTCTCTAGAAGAAACTTCCACTCTATTTTGCCATTGCTAATGATACTCCCACATATCAGAAAGTTCAAATGGTCTTGTGCCATGAGATGTATTTTCTTCTTTCATTCCACCCTGAATAAGCAAATCCTTTGTCTGGTCTATAATACTCATGTTGGCTCAAGTTCTTACTTCCTATCTCCCCCTTAAGCACAGACACACTTTTTCTGTGTTTCAGGTCTCAAAATCTTTCCCTTAACAAACTGCTGAGAACAGGAGAAAGGAAAGAATAAAAGCTGGTTTGTTCCATTGTGGAAATCCTTCATATTCTGTTCTAAGAGGGTCTCCCACCTCAGATATTTACCAATTCCAGATGTTTCCTTGAGAAGATTAATCCTGCCCCCCATCCCCAATGAACTTAATTGTTCTATAGCATCCTGCAGGATATGGAGAGGGGAAAAAGAGAGCATTTTCTTCTTGACCCTTAGCTGGAAAACAGTTTGTACCCTGAATTTTGGAACAGACAGCTTCTCCTATGATCCCACAGTGTAAACACATGAGCTGTTCTCTGCCTTCAGACTGTCTCATTTCATTAAAGACATCAAAATGGTTTTATTCAATGATACAACAGGAATGAGCTCTTAAACTGCCCGCTTGTGTTGGTTTCTCTCCTAAATTTTCTCAACTTGCATTTAGGAGGCTTTTAAACTTCAGATATCTGCAATTTACTCTGTAAAGCAATGAAGGCACAGGAAGAAAAACAAAGTAATATATGAACAACATAAATCTGACTGGTAGAGCTAGCTGGCAATGCATATTGCATTTTTTCAGCAGGTAGACTCTAGAAATCTTACTTCATTTATTTCAAGAACTCACTGTGAACTTATTGAGTGTAGCATATATCTGGAGCCAGAATACACTTTGGGGATAGCTTTAATTAGCTGTGCTGTTCAAAAATACAGTTTCAAGAGAACCCTAGGAAAAAAAACCCAATGGTGAAATTTAAAACACTGAAGCAAGGTAAAGTGTGCTTTCGAGATGGTATTTGTTCTTCTAACACCTAAAGAGCACGCTGTGCTGTGATAGTATATATCTATTTAGCACTAGGTAATAGCTGAGGTATTTGAGCTTCCTCCAGTATTTTTAAAAACCTGGCATTGTTCCTGTACCTACAACCTATAAAACTTCTTAGCTACATATCTACTTTCCTGTGCTTTTTCAGCATACTGCTACCCTGCATCCCCTCGTGCAGGAATCACATAACCCACTGGGATCACCTGAACTCTGCAGGAATTCCCCAGCCACCACAAATTCAAACACCTTGAAAGATCGGCCAAATTTTGAAGACCAAAAGATGAGGTTGTCACACACAATAGGGATGTAAGATCAGACTTCAGCTGCCTCAGTACAGACTTTTCCTTTTAAAATTAATCTATTTCCTACTTCCCAAATAAATAACATGTAAGAAGCATATATGAGGTTATAGAACATGGCTTCTGAGAAAGCAGATGCCCCAGCAAACCACTTCTCAGAGAGTTTCAATTCTCTCTCTGTGTCTCATCTGGCCTCCATTATTTCTAGGAATTTGTTTAAATGAAGGCTGAACAGGAATTTTTTACTCTAATTTATCATGAATTGTGTACAGAACTATAATTTGTTAGAACCACTAAAGCACAGTATACTTAAACTATTTTATTTTCTCTTTTACAAAATGGACAAGAGAAATAAAGAAATCAAGAGGCAGGATTGAGTAATTAGTGATTTTGGGTTCCCAAGAGGGAAAAATTCAAAATCTGTTAACAACATCTTTTCTCTGTAAATCAGGTTCCTGGAAAATCTATCCAATTAGAAACATCCATTCAGGTGGAAACCCTCCTGTCTTCTAGATTTATAAATAAATACACAGAACTAGATCTTTATCTCTTTACCTTGCACGAGTAGAAACAGCTATTAGAAACAATTAAATTACTAACTAATTAACACAATAGCTCACCACTAACAGAATTTCTAGTCTTTCATTTAGAAGTAGCAGAGTGGAAATTATCATTCTGTTGCCAGCAGAGCACCAGGAAGCTCTTCAGCAACAGCATGAAATGCAAAAATTCACTTTCTAACCAGAGGGATGCTTTTTTCCCTCACACATCACACTAGTCAGTACTGCACAAAAGATAAATGTCTAAGAAACAGCACTACTATATGAATTAACTACAAGTAATCAGGCTGCAACTGCCTCAGTAAGTTGCCATTCTACAACTGGATATTGAACCAGTTCTAATCTCACTGGTCAGGGGAAGGAGAAATGTCACTAAAACCAGAGAAACTGTCTCTGCATGAAACAGAGGGAAGAGCATCCCTCCCTTGGTGCCTGCATCAGCCTCCCCATGGTGGATGGTGGAGACCAATTCCCCTCCACTGGAGTATGGACTGTGAAACAAGACAGTTTGGTGGGAGTGTGGGCTGGTTTTATTGGCTGTTTAATTTGGAGCCCTTATGTTTCCTACTTTCAAGAAAACCTGCATGTTTACATTTTCCTTGTTTAAATACAAGCTAAAATACACAATCATATGACACCAAGTTGCTGACATCATCTATATCATATGAAGTCATGAGAGCTGTCAACACTGTGCCATATTTGTACAAAATTAAAACACAGCCTTTTACAGAAACATCTCACAAGAACTGCTGCACAGTTCTTCTCCTTTTCTTTTATACATACTAACATGCATAATTTACTTTCCTATGCAATTAAATCCTAGCCTTTCTTTAAACCCTCTAGTTGCCCCTATATATAAGGGATTCATTCAAAGAAGTATAACTTCCTTTTTCCCAGTTTCTTGTTCAAGACCTCACTGTAACACCCTCTAAATGACAGCAAATAAGTTCCAAAAACTGCTTTTAAACTTGCACAAATTAAGAAGAAACACCACCAGCCCCACAAATTAAACAGAAACAACACCACCTCCACACCCCACATATGTTTATCTTTTCTTTATGTAAAGCAAACCCATTCAGCTTGTGAGCTGTCAAACGGCTAAGGAAGGTAAAAAATAAAGATTCATTATGCTTTGCCAGGATGGCAAGGTTCTCATCAACTAAAATTGCAGTTCTAAAAGCACTATTACCACTCTTTTTCATAAGTTTTTAAGCATTTTATGATCAGGTGGTGACTCAAGGTGGTAATCACTTTCTGTCTTGCATAATTATACTCATCTACATTTTCTCCCTGGGGCAGGGCCATCTTTGTAGGGAGTCCAGAAGAAGTCCCATGGAAGATCCCCTTTATCAGCTTTTAAAGAGAGTTTTATTTTCATTATGGCATTTAAATCACCCCTCTATTCCCAACTCAGATTCTTGGGTTACACTTCAAAGGACATAACCAGTGGCAATAATAATTCGCAGCAAAATAGAAGAGATCTGAGTAAATTCAAACAAATACACGTTCTAGCCAAAAAAAAACAAAAAAAAAGGACAATTTTCTTCTAAGTTACATGTTTTCCTACTAATTGTCTGTAATTTCCTAGGTTTGGAAGACCTGTTCAAGAAGCAGCCATGGAATGCCTCCACTGCTGGCTGGGTCATCTTTGCTCTGCAGTTTTAAAGGAAGTGGTAGATGGGGACTAATCTAGAAATGATGAGCATTAAGACTTTAAATCAAAAGATATGGTGAGGTTACTTAATTCAGTTGTGACTCTTTGGAGTTTTGCACCCATAATGACATCCAGCCAATTAAAATGGGTCTTTCCCTCATACCTTTACCTCTAGATAAATCATTGCTGATAGCTCCATTTTGTATCACTGCAAGAAGCCTGCTGCTGAGAGACCCTGAAATGAATTGCTCTGGAGCCATTCTGCACATTAAATCAGGACTTGCTGGTGAAAAAAGGGCATGGGAGTAATAGTAACATATTGTAAAAAATACTGGTATTACTAAGGGTAGCACCTTCACAGCAGGATTCTTCTTATACAAACAAAACAAAGAGATCCTAATGCTTACATTCCTTTTTTTCAGAAATGTCTCAAGCTAAATAAATTAGGTGACATTCTTTCTTAAATGTGAACAAGCGAAAACTCACCTGCCAATATTTCCGAATTCACAAGGATCATGAAGAACCATTATCTATGATATAGGAGATCTTTATAGATGTTGTATATAGTTTGGAGTTCCAATTCTACTTTTGCTTGGTTTGACATACTACTCCTCCAGCACTCCACTGCCTTCTAAATTGATTAAACTAGTGTGACTGATGGCAAAGGGGTTGGAACAGCAACACAGACATTAGTTAGACGGAGTAAAATTCACCGAAGGAACGTTTTGTGACACACCAAGTACTGCTGACACTGAATGCATACTACACTGTGCTGTCAGTTAAAACTTAAGTTGTATTTCACAAAATTACACACAGAATAGCCCTATTTCCAGTTGAGGAAAGAAGTTGGATGTCATAAAAAGCCTTCACAGGAACGATAAGGAGTTAAAGAAAAATGTATTTCTCAGAAAAACAAGAAACCTCCTCAGACTTGCAGAAATTACTGCATAGGAGTACCAGAAGGGTGGATTGTGAGGAAGGACAGCACTGGAGAGTCAGAATTTGCAGTATTCCTTTAGTGCATTATTCACTGACAGCTGAACTGCAAAGTCAGGGCACAGAGAGGGGATCTGTCGTGGTGCTGTTACAGAGGCTGCCAACACCACTCTTCCTCAGCCTGACATTGCCAAGCCTCAGGTGAGAGGCAGCAATTGACTGCACAACTGTTCTTGCTTTGCTATGCTGCAAATAAAGTCAGTTTTCTGAATCTGCTGAAGATCAGGACTGTACCCACACTGAACCCCGCACATCCCAGTGGAGCTGAGAGCGCCTGTTTCACAGTCTTTGCACCCAGGAATACAAGTGTTTATCCAAAATAGTTTTAGTTAGCATAAGATAAATTGCATGAGATACAAAGAAAACCATCTGAGCTTCTACGTAACTCCAGGAGCATGTAAGTAGCAACCCACCTTCCACCACACCAGGTACACTGACTCTATTTTAAATGGCACTTCCCTCACTGTTTTTCTAACCCACCGTATAAATTTAACAGCACACTTACAGCTACCACTACTTGAGTTTTGTGTTTGGATTAACCCACAGGTTATTTTTTTGTGGTTTGTTTTCTAGTCAGTCTCACACCCCGGCTCCAGGAGGCAGCTGGTTGGAAGAACGGAAACCACCAACAGCAGATGCTGCCAGAGCCCGGGAGAAACCTCTGCATCTGGGGAGGGTGTGCCTGGGGGAAAACTGGGGGAGAAGGCAGGACTGGAGACAACATCCCACAGTTCTGATGAAGTACGGTCTGAAGCTCAGCTGCAGGGACAGGCACCACAGAACAACACGGAATTTAGAGGGCACAAAGCACCTGCTTGCTGTGCCACCGGGTCTGTGCAACACAGTGGTAGAAAGGCAGGGCTGGGGGGATATCCAGGAGCTACTTGGTATCCTCTCCAACCCACCCACAAATTCTGGGGTCCAAACCTGAACAATAGGATGAGCTTTTCAGAAGGCATATTGAGAGATATCTCCAGGGGTGTTCCAGTTCCTAATGATGGCATTTTTCTCCCTGATTTTTCAGCCTCACGAAAATTCTCTTATTAGTGCCCAGAGATTTCAGACCTGAACTCCCATTCTCCAGCAGGAAACTAAACTCTTTGGTGGCTCTCCTCCAAACTCTGAGCTGAAGTTGCTCAAAATCTAGCATTTATTGCATTCGTTTCATTTTACTTTATTTCATCATTTATTTTTCAATGAAGTTTTAGTCTGAAAGGCAAAGAGTGTTTCCAAATCTTTCCACAGAATAAAAACTCTGAAATTTGTTTCTTTAAAAGATAATAACTAGGAATTTTCAACTATTTTTTTTAGAAATTCTTTACTGCTTAATTCATATATATTCTGTTCTTACATTATTTCAGGATATGCCAGGAACTGCATATAACTCCCATCAATTCATAAAACATTTAGATTTTTATTCAGTTTTGGAAATAATTAATGACAGCAGGAATTCAATACACACTGAAGGTTTTGCTCTTCTTTCCACTTAAAACTTCTTTCTCTGTGCTGAAAGTTTCATCATATTTTTATTAACAGTATATATATAAAAGATGAAATGAAACTCAGGCAAAATATGCAGTTTCTTTTTGTACCTTTTTATTTTTTTGAAATGTTTTCCTAAATGGAAATATTTTTTTTTAAATTCTTTGTGAAATTGCTTGAAAAAGATATCACAAGGGCATATTGCCACATAAAAAATTCATCAGATTTTTCTGACAGACCCTTTTCCGCCTAATTGCACTTGGATTTTCATGAGAAGGGCCCCTAAAACCTCACTGAGTTGAATATGGAATTTGGTTTCCTCTGTACACTTCCTTTTGGGATTTTGAGTATGCATACTTGCCCAGTATGGACTTTTCCTTTTAAAATTAGCCTGTTCTCCATTTCTCAGATAAACAAATCATTAAGGAACATCTATTAGATTGCAGAAAGTGGTTGCTTTTATTGAAAATACACATCCAGGAAAGTTGGTGCCCCACCATGTCTCTTTACGACAGTTTAAATTCTGACTCTCATTTGTTACATCCAGGCATTTGCTTCTGTGAATACTGATCAGTAAGGGCTGCTTACTTTATTTTACTTTCCTTTACCTTCTCCCTACCTTTAACAAGGTCACTCCTGAGGAACTGCAGCCCAGGGGGGACCCACGCTGGGCAGAGACAGTAAGAGGGAGAGCAGCAGGAAAACACAAAGGAGCAAAAAGCAGCCAAAAGAAGTTGTTATACACGTGGTTCCAGCCCTCACACAGTGCCCAGTGCCTTGCTGTGGGTCAAAAATAGAAGGAAGTCAGACTGGGAAGGAGGGGCAATAAGTATTTGGCTTCTGCTGAGCCTGAGGAAGGGGGAGGAAAGTTGTTTACCAAGTGTTTACTGGATTAATTCTGTTCTCCTTTTTCTCAACACCACAACAACAGAAGTTTCTGTTAATTGGAATAAATTAGATTAAATAAAAGCTCCCCATGTAGGGACTGTTTTTTCTGCAACAATTGCCTCAGTCACTTATGCTTCTCTGCCTACATTGGAAATTATGACAAAATAATACCAGCCTTATAAGCACAATAATAAAACAAAAAATAATTTCACCAAGTAAACACTCATCCCTCTGCTAATACGACTAATGTGCATGTGTTAAAATGAGAGTTTTTACAGAAATATATTTCACAACCACTTACTATGAACAACATCAGACTTTTTACACTACGACAAATCAAAGTGGACAGGGTGTTTATTCCTAGAACAGGTACTGAACATTTCTCTTAGAGATGATCAAATAAAAAACCAGATCTAGACTTGCTGTATATTCACACGAAACTTATTTTTAAGATTCAAACAGTCTTTTCTTGCTGACAGAGTTCCTTTTCCTACCTTTCTGCTTTCTTGCTTGGCATTAATTCATGACCAAAGTACCATAACCAACTCTAGGAGCTTGGCACACACTTCATCTGACTGGAGGCACACATACTACTGAAATACAGACTTCCTAAATACTGTCTTTCATTTAAGGGATCCTCATGGTCTGAAATGCATATTTGGTACGTTAGAAAATCAGACTCACACGCACTGTTAGGCTGAAGACCTTAAAATTTTCTATCCTCTCAGATCATTTCTCGCAAAAGGCAGTCAGGCCCAGTTATGTGCAAACCAGACTGAAGCTGGAGCTCCCAGGACTGACCACCTGCAATGGATTGTCTGCTTACAGGAATGACCCAGGCACAGAGGAGTGAAGGGTGTCAAAATCCCAACCTACAGGGCAGCAAAAAAATGTGCATTTTGTCATGGTTACAAAGCATTGATCCAGGCAGGATCCTAAGGCATGAAATAGATCCCATTCCCACCTCTCTCCTGGTGGAACAGGCTGTCCAGAGAAGCTGCCCCACCCCTGGAAGTGACCAAGGCCAGGTTGAATGGGGCTCTGAGCAACCTCATCTGGTGGGTGACATCCCTGCTTATGACATGTGGTTTGGAACAAGGTAACTTTTAAGGTCCCTTCCACCCCAAACCATTCTATGACACTTTACAAAGGCAGAGCCTGCATGAAGGAACTTTTCAGATGAAAGTTAAAATCACACAGGTCTGGATCAAAACAGGATTTGTCCACTGCCTCACAAAAGCTTAAAAATTATTCTGCACAATATTGTTCCTCAAGCTGGAAAATTGGATTTATTTTCACTACAGGACTATGCACAGGAAGGGAAAAGCCCATCTTCCCTGATAGATCCAGCCAGGAAGAGGTGGAAGGCCATGAGTACTCCACAGTTTTGGGCACCACAATATAAAAAAGACATTAAGCTATCAGAGAGCATGCAAAGGAGAACCATGAGGACGATGAAGAGTCATCTCCTGATGAAGGGGAAGCCATATGAGAGAAGGCTGAGGTCATTTGGTCTATTCAGCCTGGAGAAAAGACTGTGCTGCCATTGACCAACAGTACAAAACCAAACCTCCATCCTGAACATCAAACTTGAGCATGAGCTGAGGAAACACTTATTCCCACGACTTACACCCATTTGTTCACTTTTCCTCCTAATGTGAGCTCATCTAAAAGGAAGAAACTTTAAATCTTATTTGTCAGTATCTAGAGAGAAAAGAGGAGGTAACAAAGAAAAGAAAGCAGATATCAGTAAGTCAGAGAAAGCTCTTTTATTGTCACACAAACTCCTCTAAAATTTCCTGGAAGAACATCCCATTAGTTAACTAATGGGTTTCCTACATTTTTGTACCATGTTCTCATGTTTGTTTCTTTTGTTTTGGATTGCACAAAATAAAATTCTGCTTCCCCAGCCAGTAAGGAATTAACAGACACTGTAAACCGGGTCATGAAATTTGTATTTACTCATTCTTGTCATCAACTTGATATCCTCCCTTCCTCCTCCCATTCTCCAGGTTTATGAAGGAGGCCACTATGTGGCAGCCAGTACCAAAATCAAATTTATGACAGGTCACCAATGTCCCAGTGAAAATTTATCATGGCATTAAATACCTAGAGAGCAAATATTCAACTATTTTTGCTGCAATCACAGATGGCAGCAGTGAGAGAGAGATGATTACTTGTATTGTTGCTGAAGGAGCCCACTACATGGAGGTGCAGTCAAATGCTGTGTGAAGGATCTTCTCTCAGTTCCCTTTGAAGGGAAATATTTTGCAGGATAACAAATCTGAAAAAATTGCTTTATGAAGTTCAACTTAAAATTACCCTTTTCAGTATCATTCCTTTCTTTTAATGTGATATTTCCATATTGTGTATTCCCCATAATTCATTATATGACTTTTATATTAGAAAGGTGAGTAATAAACTTACTCTTACATAGTAGTGAAATAACTTTTAATACCTTCCATTACTCCTTATGATGAGCACTGAAGCTGATATAATGGTAACTCAGAAAAATAAACAAGTCCACAAAATCCAAAAACTACCATTGTGAAGGAGACTCATGCAGGGAAAACATCAGATGCTGAGTCAGACAGAACATTAGAATAATTAATCAATTAAAAGACCCCAAAGCGTACCTGTGTCTTCTCATTTCTGAAGTGTGAATGGTGATTTCCCTCTAGAAAACTCTAAAAGAAGTATCCAGAGAGCTCCAAATCCAGGTGCACTGCATCACACCTCCCTCTACATCCTGTACAAACATGCGAGTCTATGAAAACGTCTTTTTTCTTGTTACAAATAAGCCCTGATTGACTTCAGCCTCTTTAGCTGTGATCTCATCTCACCCAGCAAGCTGAGTACATTTACATGTCTGATCACTGTTTTGATGGAGACAGTCAAGGAAAACACAGGCTTGTCCCACAGCTGTGTGGCTGATTCAGTGGATGGCACTTTCTCTTCTGAGTCAGCACCGAGTCACTGGGGGGGCTCAGTGCTATGGGATGGAGTATTTCCAAAGAAGTGTTTCAGCTAAAATACAAATCAAATTCCAGCTGAGGACTAAACATAGTTCTTTTCAGGCAGGGCAACAAATGCAGCAGCTTTACGTGAGTAAAAATTCAGAAAACCAAACAGTCTTCTATTTCCTGCGTGACAAAGAAACTATATGATTTCATCAAACTATGAAAAAAACCCAACTTTTACATCAGACAGTGACAATGCTCTGTCTTCCCAGGGGATAAGTCTCCTCATCACTTCCACACACTAGACCTCTAGTCTTACACCTCCCACCCACATTTGCCTTATCAAACAGAGCCATATAAAAGCCTTTTATTCCATCATAGTTCCTCTTCCCTTTCTGCAAAGTGGAGCTGGAAGCAGTGGATGTGTGGCCCCATGCAAACCCAGTTTTCCTCTAGAAAAGCTGCAGTAATGGGGCAGGATGTGATGTGAGGGTAAGGGTGGGAAATGCTGCAGAGCTCACTCAGCAGTTAAACCCTTTCCTGACTTAATGCACGTTTTTGTTCCCACAGAGAATCTTCTGAGGAAGCACCGGGCAGAAAGGTCTCCATGTACAAACTCCTGCACGAGTTCATCTCTCTGTAACAGCCTCTGTGAAAAATTCATTTATTTTGTTGGAGTTCAGATTCCCAGACACTGAATAGTACACCAGACCCACAGGCCTTTGTCCACTATACCTGCCAGGAGAGGAGAAATTGCTTCAGCTTTCTTCTGGTGCCTGGGGCCAGACACTCTGCTTCTGTCCTGATTTCACCTAAGCCCTTCCATGTGCCCTCCTCTGGAATACCCAGCTGGAGTTCTCATGGGGCTGAACGTGGGCCATCCTACTCCATTCAGCCCCAAACCCTTCCTTTCCCCACCACTCTGTCCTTCCTGTGGTGGGCACCAGCCCATCACCAGCACAAGCTACATGGTCTGGCACCACAGCACCTTGGCCACTGGCCTCCAAAACATTGACAGGTTTCTGAGGAAAGCACAGAAGGTTCCTTTAAAAGAATAAATTCCACAGGGAAATGCACAGGCTCGCAGCTGTGAAACCTTTGTTGAAACCAGGCAAAGTTGAAGAGGGTACAGATGTTCTCACTATAACTGGTTTCAGCTCCTGCTTTGTCTGATGACCCATTTCCACAAAGTCTTCCCTTGCAAGGTAGGGAAGCATCCTGATGGTCTGCTTATTCCAGAGCTAGCTTTAGGTTGACAGGTAACAAAGCAAACGTCCTTAAGGAGACTTTTTCATCACCTCTAGGCCCCACTTTACATATCTGGTGTGGTTGCCTAACTGTATGTTAGATTGTCATGTATTTACATATATTTACAAACTACATGTGACTTTCTCACCAGTGCAGCTAGGATTGACTGGAAAGCATGCTCACTAATCTCCAATTTTAACTCAGTAAAATCTTTTTCCATAGGAAAATGCCAATTCCTCAAAAATATGTATATATATTCTGCAGGAACAGATCGATTAAATCAAATCTTCTAACACACTTCCTAGGGAAACCTGGCTGGTTTCCTGCTAGTTTTCTGGCCTCCCTGGAAGCCTCCCTGGTGAGCAGCACGTCTGAGTTCATGGGCTCCCTGCTGTGATCATCATGGGCAGCCCTGTACTTTTCTATGTAAAATTGTGAAATAAAATCTTTCTTCCATTAATTAAATGCCATTTCATATTCTTGCTCTGTGGGAAGTGAAAAATTTTGAGAGACTTAATTTCAACACAAAAAGAATGTGAGAGTGGCCATAAACTTGTCTGTTTCTCCCTCTACAGGAATTTGAGGTTCTGATGAGCCCTTCTTACACATCAGAGCTTACTCCATAGCCCACCTCTGGCTGGATAAAGACAACTGGTGGAAATCCAAAATTAACATTTGCAAAAAATTAAGCTAACCAACTGTTACGAGTTTAACAAAAAACAGGAGCCTGTGTTCCCAAGAGACCAACCCTGGAGAGCAGCTGGCAATAAAACTTGATTGCATGTGGAAGTGGTTAGGAAAACAAAACAAAACAATAATACAACTTCTGCACGCAAACTCAAACTTCTAATCTCACCCAGGCCTTGGGAAAAAAAAAGCAAGTAGCAAAAAGAATTCAATTGTTATGCTGCACTTTCCAACTGTGAATCTTAGAAAGTTTAATAGAGATGGTCCTGCTTTACAAATAGAAAAGCGCACATAAAAATTAAGGACGATTAGCAGGCCAGTGGTAGGTTTTCATACCATAATGCAGTTTTCATAGACACAACCCAGCACCCAGCCTTCAAGAGTTTGTCAAGATGAGTTAAACATTTAGATTCTCAGGGTATAAACCCTCTGCTCTTCTTCAGTCAGTCGCTGCCCGTGAGCCCTGGACTGTCTTGCTCACACTGTCCATGGACAGAACAGCCACTGAAGATAACACAATTTCCAAATACAGCAAGTTTGTTCAGCTGGGCTTACACCAACATGATCATCTTCTCCCTTGTAAAAGCCAATAATTTGAACTCTTTCTCTTCAGGAACATCTTCTATGGCTGGTTTCTGCATCCCTCCAGGTGAAGATGCAACCAAGACATGTACTTTTGCTCTTCTACCAACCTATGCTACAACAACTCATTTCCTACATAGAGAAATGACAGAGAGGTTTGTCTTTGCCCATCTCAGAGCAGAGTCAGCCCAGAGACCTCTGCCCAGGATCCTAAGGGAACATTTTAGCTGCAAGCATTGTAAATCTGTGCCAGTATAAGATAATGTTTTGGCTATCTCATTGAGGTGATTTGCACAAGTGTATGGGTCTTTCGTGGCTGCTGTTAACATTTCAGGTTAGGGCTGTAAAAGGTGTTGAAAGAAATGAATTACAGATCTGGTCATACTGTTGAAATTTATGTAGGAAGCAAGAGAAGCATCTGCAAACCACTGAAAAAGAAGTTTTGAACATAGAAAAGGGGAAAATAAAGTAGTTTAGCAGGCATGGATGGAAGATAGGAGGAGGCTGCTCCTCCTGCTGTTTTCCACCATGCTACCTACACCACTGCTAAGCAGTGTAAGTGCAAGGAGCATTTCCATATCAAAAGGTACAGAGCAATTCTCTAAACCTCTCATGCAGAGAACAGTGTGATTAGATTTTATATGGCAAGAAACAGACTTCCAGAACAGATTAAAACAGCTCTTAATAAAATAAAGCTCTGCCTTGACATAACCTTGCTACAAGCATGACACATCCACCCCTTCATATAACAAATGCATTAGGGTAGGCGTTGAAGAAAAGCTTGGTAGCAAAGACGAGCAAATTGATTTCTATCCTGATTTTTTTTTTCTGCATTGAGAGTCATCACTTGTTGGTTTTGTTGCTGCCATTTCTTTGATGCAATAGATGGGAAACTCGTGGGAAGAGAACCCAGATTTTCTTGGTTCCAAGCCAACACATGAGCCATCAGATCACAGCACCTTTCTGCACAGAAAGGGCAGTTACAGCACAAGAGAAAGGTCCCCTATGGAAAACAGATCAGAGAAGAAACTCAACACTTATGAATTTTGTTGACAGAATTTTGTTGTTCATTTTTTGTTAATAGGAAGATTTTTGCAGGGAGGAAAATGAAGTGGATTGAAATGGCAACATCATTTTTTTTTTTAATAATTCTCAGCTTATTTAAAAGCTTACAGTTTGCACTGCTCAGAAAAGTGGCAGCTCCAGCAGTAAAGCCATTCTCCAACCCTAGACATTTATTGTACACTCTCTGTTGTTTTAAAAGAAAAATGTCTTCCACCAGAGGACACGCAGCCTCTGAATGGGAAGGAAGGGTTCTACTGCAGCCCTAAAAAAGTATTATTTTTTAAATTGATAGACCTACATAGAGCTGAGGCAGGGCAAATTAACCATTAAGATCTGTGCTTTGAATGGTGCATTATTTTCATCTGCAAAGAACCATTTCACACCTTTGGGAGTCACAGATCCAAATTTTTTTTTTTAAGTTAACACTCAACATGGCCACCTTTCTCACAAAGTGGACTTGAGATTAGATAGGCAGCACTAATAATTCTCAGACAGAGAAAGGAACCAAACCTAAAATTTCTAGCACTCAGACAGCACTTAGAGTGCTTTGAGAATTGAGTGTTCAACTCAAGCAAAAGGAGCCACAGTGCCCAGTCAAAAAAAAAAAGAAAAAGGCAGCCATGGAATATCTTGTCTTGTAATTTCCAGTGAAACTCCAATTTCCTTGGTGTCAAAAGTTAGCACTTGCAAAACTTAATATAAGAATCCTTTGCACCTTCATATTATATGGGAGTTCCTAAGTTAGGAGCAGATGAGTTTTGCAAATTTACATTTTTGGGGCTTCACTGCTTAAGGTGCAGTTAAATACTTCTCATTGCTACTATTTTAATGAGCATATTTCAACAACTAACAAGGCAACAAACTTTGAAATGTAGGCATATGGGCAGCGTAGGAATTCAAGTGAACTTCTACGGTTCTGTGGGATGGAACAGCCTTGTGCCACCAAAGGTGAAAACTGTTAATGACTAGAAGTCCAACATCTGTTACACCACCTTTACACACGTTCATGTGAAAACATAATCCATATGAAACCCTGGTAGGAAGCAAGGCCTTGTGAGCTCTGCTCGGGCTGGTAGGATGCCCTGACCATCCCTGCCTGGCACATGCCCAGCCTTCAATTTCACCTGTCAAATGAAGTAGGGCTGCACAGTACTTCAGTAAAATACCAATCTGACACTATCACAGAATCTTATCATTTTCCTGCTTCTAAACTACATCACTATTTAATATTTTAAGGACATAGTATTTTGTAAATTAGTATCTATTTCTATTTTTTAGTTTTTTCCTGTAGGGATAGAAAGCTTTGAAAACAAGACCATTGCTGAGACTTATTTTGTTTTACCACCACCTGCTTTACCACTACTCTGTCTTATAAAAGGACACGTATTTGTTAAGAAAAAAAATGTGCTGTTCTGAATTTTATCAGTGTTCACTGTGGTAACAATAGTTAAAAATTTCAGTATCAAGCAGAAACAGAAGATCTCTCTCACCTTGAAAAATTCGTATGGGATTTGGTATAATTTTTCTTTCGAGACTTCTACACTTTTTAATATACAAAACAAATGTCACAAATCCATTGTCCTCATTGGAAAGGACCCTGCCTGACATCCCTTCATATCTGAGGAACAGGAATTGTTGAAACTTGATAAGGAGGCTTAAGCCAGAGGTCATTCCTCCAGCTAAGGTGACTGTATTGGTTGTGGTGTGTAGACACTTGCACAGATGTGTTGTTTGAAAACCTTTTGTGACTTTTTAGTGCAGCCACACCAGTGCTGGACACTTGTACAAATATCCCTCCCTCAAAGAAGAAGAAACTACACATACACCACTCTGCTGGTTGAAAAGAGAAAATTACCATATCCCTAACTTAGTTAAAAAAATATGCAAAGGCCAAGCCCTGGGAGAAAGTTGTAGACACTGAATTAACTGGCATTTGCATGGATAAATTTCATCTTGAGTATATATTCATTAAATAAATGTGGGTGTTGCTCACCTGACTCAATATAGACCCTTTCATTTATGCTATTGCCCAAGAACTATGTTACTATGAACTGAGAGAAACGGGTACCTCTAGGGTACAACTTCTCTCTTCCTAAGGCAGAAAGATAAAGGAAGTCAGTAAATCACACCCTGCAATGCCTGTTCTCTCCACTGACCATAACTGGAGTCCAGGGAGATTAGCTCTGATAAAGATATCCTTTTTTTGTAGACATGAAGAACATGCAAGACGATTCCCACTATAGCTAAAGGCTCCAAGAGACCACAACAACTACTTACTACATTCATAGGGCAGAGCTCCTCCTGCTCCAAAAGCAATCCCAAAGGCTTTTTACCAGACTGCCTGTGTGGCAAAAGGTTGGATGACTCCTGGTGGATACACCACATCCTGTCACTGGTCAGGAAGAAACCTGAGGACTTCCAAGTCCCTTGAGGACAAATTACTCAGAGAAAAATCTTTAAGGGTTTTATTATTATTATTATTTAAAATACGAGTGCCTTAAAATAGCATGACCAGGAAGGGTGGATTCAGGGAGTTGACATCTGACAGACGTTGGTAGTTAAGAAAAACTCTTGAATCCAGCCCAAAGATTCACTGACTGAAACAGGCTTGACACCCAGATCTAACCAGGGAAACAAATGCCCAAATCTCTCCATTCCCTGGTGCCTGGGTGCCAGATGTGTCAGTGTCTAGTCAACAGCACAGAGGCCACAAACTACTTCCTCACTGTCACAAACAAAACCCAGTCCTGCCATGTGTCACTTAATAAATGTGCCTTTCAGTGCTTAACGTTGTGGTTCCCAAAAGAGCCCAAGCAGCAGGAAAGGAGGATTAGTGTCTTTCCAGAAAGGATGCAGCAGTGAGTCACGATCTCAGCACTGCTGTGAGTCACTTTGACAGAGCTGCTGACTGGCTTAGCTACGAACATAAAGCGACAAAACATTCCCTTTGCATTAGAGATCACGGGCAAATCCCCAGATCCAGATTAGAAGATGTCTATGGTCCAACCCTGTATCCAGATAAGAACTTCCCCTCTGCTTCTGCTCGTTTTCATGATGACAGGAAGTAGAGAGGAGCAGAAACTTGACAAAACTGGACCACAGATGTCTTTGCAACTCTTCCCCATCACCCACTGAAGCAACAAGCTGTAGGAAAGTCCTGACTTTCCACTTTCTGTGGTAGGTGCTGCTTCCTGAGATACAGCCTATGGCAGTCCTTGACAGTCATCCCTGCACCTCATGGGAGAAGCATGGTGCCTGTGGCACAGGAACAGGATTACAGGGAACAGGCAGGTGATTTCCTTGCCTTCCAGTGGGCAGGAAAAGCCATCCTCATTGGGACAAATGTCTCATAAATATCTCTTTGCCTAATCTAGGTCAAAACATCATGCCTGGGCTGGAGGCATCATCTTCCCTGATCAGAGGTTGGACCTTCACTGGAAAGCCCTCAGTTTTCAAGAACCAATGTCACATAACTTCAGCCCTGGGCTTGGTAACACCATCTCAAAAAAATCTGATTCTAAAGACATCGCCTGCTGAGCCAACCAGACCATTCATCCCCAGTCCTTCCTCTCATATGTAACAGAGTAAAGTGAAATAAAGCAAATAAACCCAGAGGTTTCCCAAACATGGGACTTCTGAGTATGGATAAATTAGTAGTTCATGGTGTTTAGATGGAGATCAAAATTACACAAAAGCCTTTTCATTACACAAAAGCCTCAAATCACAAACAGTACCTCAAACTTTCAGATTACATCTTTTAGTGAGTGAGTGAAACTGAGCAGGGAAAAAACCATTCTCAACTAGTGAGAGACTTACCAAGATGCATTATCCAGTTACTTCAGGATGCCTACAAATTGAGAATCTCTTCATTGCATCTCAAAGTCAAATTCCCTTGGAAGAGGAAGGAAAAGCTTGAGTGAAAGAAAAGAACCATATATCTAGAAAACAAAGATTTTAATTCAGATTGTGCATAAGCTGCATTTTCCAGCTGTTCCTGTCAGTATTCTGCTGCCAGAAAGCTCCAGTTCTTTGACTCCACTTCTGAAATTACTTTTTAATACAGAGTTTATAGAAAAGACAAAGGAAAGAGCTGCTAAAACCTTTTCTTTACTATTTAATTTTCAGCAAGGTACATAATAGTTGAGAGAAAGTGGTATCCAAGCAACAGGTTTGAAAGGGGTAAAGCATTAAAAGATTGTTCAGTCAATTGTCTTAGCCTGAACATGCTGTTAACTGGCATAATTGTCTTTGATGCAAAACACTAACTTTTTATAGATATAAATAATCACAGTATATCCAAAAGCTATACTAATAATGAAGAATACCATCCCTTAGAGTATTTTTCTCACATCCACTGCACACTTACATATATTTTCTCCTCTAGCCAGATCTAAGAGAAATTAAAAGCTGCCTTCTTGACACAATATATTATTTTAATGTTCAGTTAACTATAGCCAGCAAAGTGATATCTCTTCAGCATTCAAAACATACTTAATGTCAGAGCTGTCTGTCTGAATGGACTAAAAATAATTTTCTGCTCTTTTATTCCCTTAGCTCCACTGAACTAACATGTCTGAAAGATCATGAGTGGGATTCTACATAGGCATTATTACAGAAGTAATAAATAATGTAACACAATACTAGAGAATCTTTCTGATCAGAAGAATATATGTTAACCATGGCCCAAGTGCTCCCATGTGATCACTGAGTCAAGGTTAGGGCTGATGATTCATAAGCCAGAAAGAACAGTTTTGACTTTCAGAGTTTCCAAGCTTGGCAGGTAGTAAAAAGAAATCTCTCTATTCCTGCAATGAATACCATTGATGGAAAGACAGCAAATGGATAATCTTAGAATGCTGTATATACAGAACTGGGCAACAGTCCTGGAAATATCCATATTTAATGAGTACGGTGCTGTTCACACATGTAAAATGTGTATGTATTTGGAGCTTTAGGCTTTGGTTCAAAAACCAGAAGTGCACCTTACGACATGACAACGCTCCTTCAAAACTGCCACAGATGAGGCTGTTTCCCATACAGATTTAAAAATGAAAAACTTCTCCCAGAGGAAGGTATCTGGCAGTGGAGAAGTGAGCTGCTGTAAGAGAGGCAGCAAGAGAGCATCAGTGAGGAGCTGCAACCACCAATCTTCTCTCTGTAATCCAGAGCTACCCTGGCAGAACCTGAGCCTTCACTGTGGCAAACCAGCTATTCTGGCACAGTTTATGAGAGCACAGACATGAAGGAAGGCATATGGCATCTGCTTGGTTCCTAGGAGAACTTTTTGTCTAGAAGCTCTTCCTGTCTTCACTCCCCTGTGCCAGAGACATCCTGGCAAAGTACTATTGGGGACACGATTTTCCATTGCTCCCAGCCTGGAGACCAGCCCGTGCAGCTCAGGACTGGAGCACTGCAGGGCCTTGCCAACCTCACCACCTCAATCCTTCTCCACTTGGCACCAAGTCATTCAAGACACCTCCCTGGTGATTTCACCAATCCTTTATGAATGGGGCAGTTGAAAAATTGCCTTTTGTCTTAAATAGACATAATTTTGTGTCTGTCTTACATCAATATGCGAAGTATAAGGAATGAATTACACTTGGAGATTAATCCAGAGAAATGAATTGATCGTGGGCCAGGCTCACAGCTACCTCTCATTCTGTTTTGGCTCCAAGATGATTTCTGTTTTCCATCCAGCTAGTTTAAGTCAAACTAAGCCTCAAGGCAATTCATGATAATCAATTTGTGTGGCAAGCCACTTTTTTTGGAAGAAGCTGTCCAGAAAAGGTTCTTTTGTGTGGCATAAAGGATTTTCTTCAGTCCTTCATTCTCTCTTTAAGTCAATCTTTCCAATAACCTTCAAATCTGATACTTGGTTTAAAGAAGAAAACACCTTAAAATGTTCCCCAGTATAAAAACTCTGTGACAGTTTTGATCACTGTTGAGTAAGGACGTTTTCAAAATGCAAATTCACAAATGACAGATTCAGCAAATCTTGCATCAGCCTGACTGCAAATAAACCTGTTCACAAAATCAAGTGCCTTTTCTGGCAAGAAAGATAGTTGAGGAAGAGTTGCATTACTTGTGTAATGTACATTGACACCAACCTCCTAAGGCATATCAGTGCTCAATATCCTTTACACAAACACATCAACAAGGAAAGAAAATATTGTCCATTGTCAGAGATGAGACACAAAGTTAGAAACAAAGCTGGGGACAACAGTGACCGTGGAGTAGGTGACTGCAAAATGCAGATCAGTAGCAGGGGCTGAGGAGAGGGACCCAATGGTCAAGACCACACACAAATAAAGCTGTATAGGAATCATAAACTCACTTTGCCATGTGATATCAAAAGGTGCAAGAACAAGGAAAGTGTTACCAGATAGCCAATAGCTGCAAAAATGAATCTGTTAAGACACACTCTCTAAAAAGGTTGTGGAAAATGTATGATAACAGTAAACTTGTGTGTTCATCCTCCTTGAAACATAAGGAACTGTATGTTCTGAGTTCAGTTCTCAGTAATTACCTTGGGGGTACAATCCAGACACCCTTGTTTTACAAGTCAGTCTGAAAAATGTTAGTACGATTCTTTAGTGTCTCCATTACACTCAGTGGCTGATACACTGATCTTTCAAATACAGTCTTAAATATATCTTTAAATATAGTCACAAAGCTGCGCATTGGTAACTGACTTGAGACGCAATTTTTCTGTGTTGATTGCAAAGTAACTTTAAATTAGAACTCCTGTTTTGTGACTGTGTTCTTTGTTGAACCATGAAATTTATAATTTTTTATACAATTCTGAAAGCAGATATAAAATAATACACAAAATGGATCCCTCAGAACTAAACACAAACAGCTCTATCCTAAGCCAATAACCAATAAGTAGTTGGCAGGTGCTGTTGGAGCTTGCCACCTACACACACGAAATTTGACAGTGAATGAAAGACAAGTACTGTACTTGTGTTCAACCTCAAACCCTCCAAATTCACTGTTGGGACTGACATTTGGGAACAGATTTTCAAAAAAGCACTTAGAAAAGCTAACTTTTTCTTTTTTTTCAACAATACAGTACAATGAAATATTCGAGAAGCTCAGCTGTACTTCACTCAGCTCAAGTGGCACACCAAACTTTCTGTGCTAAGAGAAGGAGCATATAGCAAAGGCTTTATTGTGCAACTGGGATGTAGATGATAACCAGTTCAATTCTCTCCTACATCTTAGATATCCGACCTGGTTGCACAAGCACCTCTATCTTTGAAACACAGAGATCCCAACCTTAAAATAATAACACCACCTCCCAGCAGTGTTGTGAAATAAATATACACAATCTATCATGCAGCTGTCAAAACTATGGCAACAGAGTGAATAACAGTATTTTATGTGGATTCACAAGCTGACCTTCCATAGTCATACTCCTGACAGATTCTTTGTTTCAGCTTACAAATTCCCTTTTCTTCTTTCTTGCTTTAGGTGAATACGGTTGACGAAGCTTCCCTGAAGTGTGAGATCTCACATCTTGCTCTTCAGGCTTAATTAAGTCTCTTAGGACTCCTGAACTTTGAGAACAACCCAGTCCCACAGAATATCACCAGAAGCCCAGAGCAGCCCAAATCAAACCTCTGTGTGAACACGATGAGTCAAGTCCATTTCTGCAGCTCAGTGCAGTAACGATGGCAAGGCTGAGACAGGGGAGAAGTGCCAAGGGAAATGGGCCCACTCAGGTTTTCCAGCCCCACATGAGGCTGTTTGGGCAGGGAGTCAGAGGAACAAGTGCACCAGGGCATGAGGCTCTGCTGGTTCAGATAACAGAAACCAACATTCTCACCATCATCTTTGGCAGAAAATTAACATTTTGCTTGCAATAATGGTTATTTCAGAAGCCTCTTTTATTTCCTAGCTCCACATAAGCCCACACTCTAATTGTGCTTCATTTCCTTAATGCAGTGTTAAGTCTTCAGGCTCATTTAAAGGCTGGAAAGAACATTAACTGCTTTGTATGTATTTTCAGGAGACATTTTGATGACTTTTTATCATACAGCTCAGTTAGACTTTTCTCTCTAAAAACAACTGAGTTGTTTACATGATTAAAATATGAGTTTTAAAGGCCTTAAAGCAGTGGATAAACTTGTGGCTAGGAATAACAGAGTTTGGGTTTTTGGAGACACAGGAAATCCAAAACTGTGCTATGGTTTAAAAGCTAAAGATAACTTTTACTAAGAAAAGGTCACTGGACCTTCATAACCCATCTATGGGTCCAAGACTAGAACCTACTGATAAAATCATAAATATTCTTTGACAACCTCAACACAATTCAGCTCTAAAATTATCTCATACATATGAATTTTAAAAATCTGATCTTTTATTAGTGATTTCTGTCAAATGCAGCAAATTCATTCATGTTTATGAAAGAAATAAATTGTATTTGAGTGGTGAAGAGATACAATAAAACATTAAACTTAAGACATAATTGAAAATATGAGAAGTTTAACACAAAACCAGCTTAACACATTTTGTTCAGATTTGGTAAAGCACAGCCTCTTCCTCTGCAGAGCCACAAAACTATGAAAGAAACTTAAGGGGCCAAGCCCACAAATCATCACTCAAGTATTAGTCTCCATAATGCAAACAGTGCTGTTCCTTTTAGGGATTACTTTCAGAAAACAGAATCTGACAGTATAAATGGATACTAAGCAGAAGTTTAGCTAAAGAAGTGTTAGCACAGCTTCAAAACACAATCAAGTTGCAAAGAATACCACCAACCTTTATATTCCCCTGGAAAATAGAGGAATGTGTCTCTCCAGCAGCAGCCTACAGGACCCATGAAGTACCAGCAGATGGTGCTATGAAGGCAGGCAAGTTTCAAGTAAAAATCAGCTTTTATGAATCTAAATTTGACAATACCAGCTAGAAAATATCTTCAGTAAAGATATCACATTAACATAATAAACTCCTCCTTCCTTCAGAGAAGAATGCAGCACAATAAAAGGGCAATTTCCTCCCTAAATCATCTGCTTTCAGGTGATGCTGCTTTCATTATAACAGTACTGCTTTGTTTCAAGAGCACAAGTGCCAGTCATCACACACCAATCTCCTCCTTACCCATCAAATTGTCTTCAAGGCATCATTCCTTCTTGATATTTCACAGATTTGCCTTGGAGGCTAGAACAGTTCAAGCCATTCCTTCATGAAACCAAAGACATTCTCAGTGTTGTCAGAAATTGTGAAAAATTTGGGTACATGATTCCAGTGCCTCCTCTTATCCTTTTATTTGCATAAAATAGCACTGACTGCACAAATCTTACATTTGATTTTTTTTTTAATATATTCTCTATTTAACAGTTTCCAGAGTAAGAATCCTCCTCACAGCAGGGTTTCAGCATGTACAGGTGCAGTCACACAGTTGCAGAAGTGGAGCACCACTTAAAATGAGACTGCAACAGTGGAAAGCTGGAGTGGATCACTAGAAGAAATTGGCAATAAACCAAATCAAGCTATTTCATTTCACTTACAGCAAGTAAGACAATCGGTGTTATATCAATCTAATAGTTATAGCATGAGAGCTACATGATCAAGATTGCTATAAAAATGACCATGGACTAAAATGTAGTTCTAGATGCTCCTCATAGAATGAAAATGCTTCTATCTGATAAAAATAATAATTTTTTAAAATCTGTCTTCATTAACTTCTACCTTTGAAGCTTCATGAACTGCTACATGAGCTTTCACATTTTACTCTTGCCTAGCAGGAATAACTAACTTTCAACCACTGCTCTCCTGGAGCAGTAGCCTGAAAATATTTAGATCTCTGCTTTTTCTGGGTTTGTCTAAACAAAAAGTTTTCTCTGGTTTTCTGACAGCAGATAGAGAGGAGCCAAGTCCCAGCACACTATCCCTGACCTACCACTTACCAGCCCTGGGTCCCAAAGTCCCCAGTGGTGCAGACAATTTGTCTCCTCGATGGGAGTAGGGGAGGGATCCCCATCACGGGATCTACACCAGGATACACAGTAGGAACATGCCAGGACCAGCCAATGTGCTCACATCAGCCTGGGCAAGACTTACTATTCCAATACAGGAAAAAACAAAAACCAAATGCAGAACCAAACCCAAACAAAACAAACAAAAAAACCCCAAACCAACAAACAAAAAAAATCCATACCCCCTCCCCCCCCAAAAATAACCAAGCCCAACCAAAACCCACCCATAGTTAAAATGTAGATATTTGATGTACATTTCTACATTTATTTATCAACAGAATTTTATTTCATAACATATTCTCTAAACCAGCAGGCAGATCTCCGTAACATCATAAAATAAGGTGTGATGTTATTGTGGTTTTAAGTAGCCAGAGTTTTTTATTAGCTGGGGGGGCTAGGAGAGAGGCTTCTTTAAAAAACTGCTAGAGTTTTTCTCTGCTCTAAGCTAGCCAAGGTCAGGCAACAATGCCTCTGTGATAACATATTTAAGAAGGAGTAGGAAAAAAAAAAAGCTGGGCAGAATATCATGGCCACTTAAGAGACAGGAGGGTGAGGAGTTTGATTAACACCAAGGTCAGAGAAAGGAGAAAGAGAAGATGCCTTAAACACTGGAATAGGGCCCCAGCAATCTGCGAGGAATCATAGGGGCGAAGATTCTNGGGGGGGAGAAAGGTGTCTGTAACAACTATCAAACTGCTCACCCTTAAACTCTTAAGCTCTGATTTTAGTAGTAGTTGTAGTTGTAGTAAATTCTTAACATTCTAAGTTAGAGCCTGTTTTGCTTGTGTGAAGTAGTTAATAAACAGTTGCTTGTAATCCTTATCACAAAAGTTAGGGGTTTTTTTTCCCTTCTCTGAGAAATTCTAGATCTATGTGTGGGCTCTCGGCTTTTAGCCAGAGTCAAACCTTGACAGATGTCTGTGCTTCTCACTTTGGCTTAGGAATCATGTCAGCTTTAATTAAATATTTAATCATCAGGTGCCTCTCTGGGGACTCAGAAGACCTCAGTTTCCTGGCCCCACTCAGGTCCTTTTTTGTCCATGATGAGACATCCCAGCTGCCAGTGGGGAGATGTGTCAGCAGCAGAGGGGAAGGAAGGGCAGTGCAAAGCCCTGGAATGACCAGAGGCAGCATTGCTGGGATGGGGCAGGGACAGACAGGGTTGTGCTGAAAGAGAGGAGTGAGGCAGGTCTGAGCTGCAGGTACCCGAGGCAGAGCTGCTGAGGGAGTGTCTGAGAAGTGCTGTGGAGGAAGGTTTGAAGGGTGGGAAAGAGAAGGGGAATTCAGTATCCTGAGTGGGTGCAGTCTGGGAACAACTGGAAGCAAGTAACTCATTACACCACACCACTAATCCTAGTTAACAACCTTGGATATCAAAGTTTAATTTGTGTAGGGTATGAGCTTGACACTCTTGGTTGGTTTGGATAAGCTCAGGCCTCCACTGCTTGCACACAGGAGTGGGATTTCAGCCTCAGCAACTGTGGCTGACCCTGACTCAGGTCAAACCAAAGTACAAGCCTCAGACACTCAATTTTTTATATAGGAACCATCTCTGAGATTGACAGAAGAATTTATCAGCAATGTTTCAGTTTCCTCTTACAATTTAGTTCCTACTCACATTAAATACTTGTCACTTCTCTCTTAATTGATTTATGATCAACATGAGAGAAGCAGAGAACAACCACGCACCATTGCACCAGGACACACATTTATTTGCTGAATCAATAGAATAATGCATCTGTTGGTTTAGCACTCTTTAATTTCTATGACCATTAAATTCTCTCTGATGCCCTGCTTGATTTTCATGGGAGCTTAAACCAGTAAAGAGCTGTGCACTCTGAGCCAGGTCTATTCTCACTAAGATTTCTTTATACTATTGACTGTAAAATATTTATATCTGTTTCAAAGTGAAAGGTCAAAAATTATCATGAGGTTGTTTCCTCCTAGTGAAGCACTAGTTTCCCACCAATTCATTGATTTGCATGCAATCTTAAAGTTCCCCTTGCTTAATGCCTTTGTCGATTCCAAACCTTTCATTACCCAGATGAAGAAAATACATGATCTATCATTTGACACTGCTCCTGTATTAACATTCCCATCATCTCCACTAGAGTTAATTATCTACATTTTTTTCTCTTGCACTAGTGATTAGAGACAACCACATTATAGTTCATGTTGTAGTATTGCATGTTAGATATTATCTCAGCTGGAACTGATGCAATAAATTGACATTTGCTTCCTGCCTCTGTTTCTGGGTGAAGGCATGCATTTGGACCATAGATCAGCCTTAGGGTCTCATTATACACCTTTTCCCCTCATGAATACTCTTTCAACTCTTCAGCTATAGCAGAAAAGTATTCTTTCATCCCACTAGAACATTCTACCTTTAGTCCTTATTTTATTTTCAATCCTCTGTGACATCATTGCTACCAACTTCTACTGCTACAACAAATCTCTCCAGCACAAAAACCAACACTTTCCCAGGGACATGATACAGAATATGATGAATTTAATTCCTCTTCTTCCCACACCAAAAAGAAAAACCCTGAAGTGTGAGCAGTAGGCAGTGGATTTAGGCAGTTTGCTCAATAAACAAGAGGAGCATTTTGCAGCTGCAGAGCACATTTCTGCTAAGGGTCTCAAAACATAAAATAAGCTTCACAAGAGCCTTGCTGAGATAGGGTTATGTGAGGTTCATTTAATTAAGGTTTAGTTGATGAATGAGAGTAATGTTTGGGTTTTTGCAGAGGAAATCATGACAGTGACAAACAACCATATTTCTCATTCATTATGTGAAATTCGTTATGCTTCTGGAGTAGAATTTTATAATAAGCTGTGAAGGCAGTCATGGACAAGCTTTTTCACAACAGACAATGTCCAAAAACCCGCATCTCTATTTTGTCAAACCATAATTGATTTCATATCGACTAATGGTGTCACAAATTTCTATCAAGGCACTGAGGAGCAAAACACACCACAAAAGCAAAAGGAAGCAATTGTGTGGTAAATGAGTGACAGGATTATTGAACCAACTTTATCTGATATTTCATGGGAAGATGACTTGCCATTCAGGCAAAAATATATGAAAAAAAAAAAGTCCTTAAACTAGGAAAACAATCAATTAATACACTCACGTTCACAGACGGTTTAATCAAGTGTAGCTTAGATGATTGAAACTGTAACTGTTTGCTATCTTGAGTAAAAGACATCAAAATAAATCTTCAGCATTAAATCCTGACATGAATAGGGGTATTCTAATAAAGCAAAAAATTACAATACAATTAGTATAGGCATTTCCTGACAATTCAATTAGCTTAAAAAAATTTATGGTTTTATGCAGATCACCAAAAATCTATCAGTTTTAGGAGCTAAAAAGCAATTTAAATTTACCTGATATGTATACATCAGGCAATATACAAATTCCAGTAGCTCTATTGCCACAGAATATTACCAGATTACTAATAAAATGCATGTTGATAAGCACACAAATAGATAAATGCATATCAGCTAACTTTTAAAAAATATTTAGAGACTTTTGAAAATGTCTTTGATCATTTCATGTAATGCTTTCATGTAAGGCTGATCTTCACCTATACTTATGCTACATGGTATGTCTGCTTGTACACACCCTGCCTAAACTGGAAACATCCCCAAGAGGGAAAACTTCCCTTGTAAATAAATAACAATCTCTCTCCCCTCTCCCAGTATTTCTGTTGGTATTACCTGAGGAAAGCCTGTACCCACTAGAAACAAATCTATAAATCCATCTGGGAGCTCCCCTTTTCCTTCCAAAACATCCCCTGGGATGGGGAGCTCACACCCTGGCATCACAAAACACTCACCTAGTCCTGCAAGCAGCATGGAAGAGCTGGGGAGACAGAGCATCATCTTTCTGACTTGGGTCAGCAAAAGAAACTGGGGCTTTCCAAGTCCTTTTGGAAAATGGAAAGCCTTTGAAAGAGTGAAAATCTGAGAAAGATCAGGTTCTATTGCATTGTATTGCATGGTGGTGGCCTCACCTGTCCTGATGATCAAATTGTCCTGGGAGATTCACGCCACCACCCCTTAAAATGGAAACATAGGACTAGTGAGCTGCCCTGCAGGCAGATCAAAAGTGTTTGACTAAGGTAGTGGAAATACAAAGTTTCTTGTTTTCTACAGAAAAAAGACACTTGAATCTCAATAGACTGCAGAGAGTGTTAAAAACTGTGGTAATGAAAAGAGGGAAAATTAAATCATAGAATCATAGAATGGCCTGGGTTGTAAGGGAAATTAAAGATCGTTTAGATCTAACCCCCCTGCCACAGGCAAGGCCACCTTTCATTAGATCAGGTTGCTCAGAGCCCCATCCAGCCTGGCCTTGGACACTTCCAGGCATGGGGCAGCCACAGCTTCTCTGGGCAACCTGTGCCAGTGCCTCATCACTCTCACAGTAAAGCGTTTCTAATATCTAATCTAAACCTGCTCTCAGTTTGAGACTATTCCCCCTTGTCCTGTCACTCCACGCTGTTGTAAATAGTCTCTCTCCATCTCTCTGCAGGGACCACACAGGGCTGTGTTAGTGCTGTCCAGTCAGTTGAGGGCTCCCACTAGTGTTGCTCTATTTCAGTTCCATCACTTGGACAATGAGCTAAAAATAGGGGATTATTACAGAGAAGGAAAAGTACAGTAAGAAAAATCAGCTGCCATAACGCTGAGGCTCACAGATAGTTTCACACTTGATTCATCACTTTTAATCCTGATACATGCTGTCAGTTCCTCCAAGCTTATGCAATCTGGAAATTTCTTGTTGAAAATATTCAGATGCCATCGGCAGCACCTACTGAAGAAGTGCAACACTTTGTGAAAAGCTATCAGCAAGGTAGGTTTTAGTTGGCACCTTCAGAATGGCTTTGGTAAAGGATATTGGTCTGATTTGTCACCACTATCTGTGGCTCCTTTTAGGGGTATCCATGAGCATGCTGCACCTGCTCCTCAAAATACATGGTGTTGGGGCACAGAAAGGATCTGAAGCCAAGGGGAAATCAATCTGGCTAAACATTTAATGTGTGAGGTTTGTTGGTTTTTATCCAAATCAACACTTGACGTTGAAGATCCTGCTCTTAAAAACAAGTCATGCAGAACTGGCTGTTGGACTGGGCAATAGAAGGGAATGTTAGAAAAGGAAGGTTCTGACAGCAGAGTTAAAGTTGACACATCTGGAAGTAGATATTTCCATAACTGACAGCTTAGGATGGTTTGTATTATACAGTCAGTCATTTGTATTGCTTAATAATAACAAATTTCGCCAGATATTTTTGTGTAACACTGAGCATTTTGACTGTTGGAACTTTTGTGATGTTCCAGCAAAGTCCACCACTTTAGAATGGTATCTTGTAACACACTGAAGTACATCCCTGACTTAATTTTCTTTTCTAGAAAACATGATGAGCATTCAGATAATAAGTGCTACTAACTGGGGAACTATGAGCTTTTTGGTCTGTGTGTACAAAAATTGGGTATCTAAATAGGAAGGGACCACAGGAAGAAATTTTTACATTTGGACTAGATAAAGATGTAAGGCACAATTAACTTGTTTGTATTTTCATTGAAATCTGCATCTAGCCTGGCAATTTCCAGGCTCATATCCTGCATCCCTTATTAAATAGATACTTTATATTTGTTCCCTGCACATCATGAGTGGCTGGTATGACCTGGGAGAGCAACCAAACTGCTTTCTGATAGCACTCAGGAGACCACTGAGTAAATTGTAAAATACCAACTATTTTACATTTAAAAGTCAGGGGAAAAAAGCCATGAGGTAAATCCACAAGAGAGATATTTCTGACTCTTCATGTCTCTTAGCACAACCAAATGCACGGCTCAGAAAGAGAAAGCTACACAAATCCAGATGAGGGACAAACACTTTTTGTGTAAACATGCTACATGATCCACCTAATACATGGTCAATTTTCTGATTTTTTTTTTAATTAATCCTTTAATTCAGGTTTGTGCACATACATACTTTTAAGTACTTGGTATTCACAAAATATATTAGGACAAATTACCTGTGGGACAGCAGTTAGGTAAGAACTAGGGAAGAAGGTTTGACTTTCAAATTCCAATTCCCTTTCTCAATTAAAAAATGGAATTCTACAAGTAAATGTCAGGTCAACATTTACAGCATTGATACTGTAAACGCTGCTTCATTTATTTTTCTATCAGGGATATTAATTTTAACTTAGTTATTAAAACGATGGAAATTATTTGAATATGTTTAAAAGATGAGAAGAAAGAAGACTTCTGGGCCCCTGGAAATCCATCAGCTCTGCCTGGGGCAACCTTTGGACATGCCAAAATCAGTGGTAAACATATATGACCTTATTACTGGAGGGCTGGCACTGCCCAATATTGAGGACCAATAATCTTCCCAGATGCCCTGCATAGGATGCAGCCTTTACTGCCTCGATGAAATTACTTTCTTTTAAAAAGTTTCCTGCCTCCTAAACCCCAAAGAAATGCTGATTTTTCTCAATAAATTTAGGCCCCTGACCAATGCTGATTTGAGACAGTCAGAGCTCTTTTTCTTACTTTTCTGGAAGCTCTCTTAGAAAATAAAATAAAACATATAAGTAGATTTATGGATGTATTTGGCATTGCTGCCAATAATGAAAGTACAAGCTTCCTTATGCCTCCAGGCCTACCACACATCAAGTTTTGCATAAACAAATAGTAGTTTCTCTTTTAATCTTCCTGAACTTGTGTTCATTTAAAGTTATCCACTTTATCAAAGGTGAGTAGGTACCAGATTCTTTAAAAAAAAAAAAACAAAAACAAAAAAAAAAAGAGCGAGAAAAAGGTCATTCTCTTGGGTTTGATTTTAAAAGGAGGGTGAGTAAAAAATTATGCTGAATTTTCATGGAAATTAACCTGTACAACTCTGAAACTTTGCCTTGACACTTCTATGAGTGTTAATTTATGTATATGTGCTTGAGCATACATAGGCTACTAAAAAGAAATAACATGCACAGTTGATGTGCTGCTATGCTCTGGCATAAAGCTCCATTGTTTTTTGATAGATTAACTGAAAGGGATGATGTTATCACTGAACTAAATCAATCCTACACTATTTTCCTTTGTCCATATCTTTACGATAACACATGCCTTTGTTTTCAAAATAGATCTTGCACTCTTTCCTCTAAAAAGGGGATCAAGAGTAATTAGCCTTGAACTTCCAAATCACTGTTTCACAACCTTTAAAGGGATTTTTCAAGTTAAAGAAGGTATTTTCTTGAGACCTTGTTAGGTGTAACAGGGTTTCTCTTTACAACACCAGAGCAACAAAAAAATATATTGCCAGCAATCATTTCAAAACAGGAATTGTGGGCTTTGATGACTAGACCCTAATTTTTTTTTAACAGAGGCAAAAACATTACTATAGAAGATTTAATCCTACCGCAACAGGTGTGCTTTTCCAAATCATCTTGCCCTTCACAAGCACTTTAAGAGTACAAAGACAGAGGTGTCCAGAGTCAGCACGAGTTAAAAAACAGTTCCACTCCGGAGCAACAGGAGGAGGAAAAGCCTCCTCCTGCTCCTGCCCATTCGCCCTGTCCCCAGGAGGGGGAAGCCGAGCTCCGCCAGCTGCAGAATTAAAGTCGCAGTGGATTAGAGTGAAGTGTGAGTAGGATGCTTTTTCCCCAACGTTAACTCTTCTTATGCTGCTCCATGAACGGAGTTATTCTGCTCCGAGTGTCTGCTCCCAGGACGCCCCACCCTGGGCAATCATTTTTCTACGCTCACAGAGAACGCCCTAAGTTTTGGGTCAAAGAGAAAAAAAAAATTTTTTTCTGCGAAATTTTTGTCGTGAGCCATAGGAAGATGAAGCTGAGAGGAACCACACTGCCTTTCTGCCTCTCACCCGCACAATCGCGCTGCTCAGAGCTTTAGCGAGGAGTCAAGAGCCCAAGCTCGTTTCAATTAACATGAAATACAACTGTTCTGTTATCCAGGGCCAACAGCCCGTCTGGAGAGCTCTTCTCCATGATGAGGAGGACCGTGCTACCTTCAGGTAAGACCATTTTCACTGCTGGAAACGAGCAGGATGATTCAATTGCCAGAACACTTTCATGCCTTTGGAGACACCTCGATCCCTGGGAAGGAACAGGCTTCCCGTAGTTCCACATGGCACTGCCAGGGCATCTGTCCCGGCACCGCCGCCACCTCTGGGCAGCCAAATCCTGCCCTCGGACGGCAGGGTTTGGTCTGTGGCCGGTGTAAGGTGTGAGCAGCACACAGGGCGTGGGATCCGGCCCAGGAAACGAAACCTTCTCATGAAGCACCAAAACCGCAAGGCAGCGGTGACTGAATGTGCATCTGCAGCGTGTAAAACCACCAGTCCTGAAGTCGTTACCTACAGCTCCAGCTGTTCCAAGGATGCAAAGCCCTCACGACTGTTTTAGGAGCTTCTCCGGCCTCGAGGAGCCCCGGAGCGATAAAGGACATGTGTGGATCATTGTGAGAAACGACTGCTCACCGTAAAATGCAAATTGTTTTATTGGGACAAAATTCAGGAAGCGAAGGATTAACACACCCGGGTGCATCCCAAGGCGAATGCACACCGAACTATAAAATGTAATACATTTTATACAATTTTTCACACAGAGGGCGGTCCTCAGCTTGTGGTAAAAAAAAAGAGAGAGAGAAAAAAACCACATTTCTAAAAGCATTCTTAACTTATCTCTAAGCAGAAAGTTACATTTCAATGTCAATGGTTGATATAGGGCTCAAATTTTATTACCCCTTGTCAAGTGGGTGTCTGGCAAACATCTTCTTAAACAAAGGTCTTTAGAGTAAATACAGGTTTCTCTACACACTCTTATCCCTAACTACCTATCATAAATTCTTAACTCACAGACAATGCTACATTGGTCTGCTTCTAATCTAACTAAATAAAATATTTATTTAACTACTTTTAACTACTGTTTAACAAAAATATGCGATATGCAAAATACAACTTTATACTTTTCACAATCATGTATGTGAGGCAGGACAGGCTGCCTGCAGACTGGGAGAGCCTTCCCCACGCTCGGGAGCAGCCCTGCTGCCAAGTGACTCACCCTCCACAGCTTCAGACCTGTCCTCCTGGGAAATCTAAACCAAAACCTCTGACCAAATAAGTACAAATTATTATCCTCAGCGGACGACTTCAAGCACTCAGACAATTGTGCAAAGCAATTTTTTAATTCAGAGCAGAATCATCTTGAACGGTATCTGCCTTGATCTGCCTGAGGGCCAAAAGCAATGTCCTTTCCCTTTTGATAATACTGCAAAAGGTGAGCACACCTGACAAGCCTGAAGGTCAGCAAACAAACATGCATTAGAGGCAGATATTACTCCTGTAACACTAAGGTATGCACACAGACCTGCTCCCCTTCTAATGCATTACAGGTGTCCAGGTTCTCTTGGAATAGAATGTTTCTAATAGAGTGTATTAGCCCTGACTTTTTAATTCATCCTAGTTTCAAGCCTTCCTCAAAATGACCAAAAACAAGCAAAGCAAAAGACATAACCCCCTTTTTTTTTTTTATATCAAATGCCTGGAGAACATTTTTTGCTTCCTAGTTGTCTGCTGTGCCTTTCTGTACATTTGTGTAATGCACAGAGTTTGGGGTTTTGTGGGAAAGGCAAGTACACAGGTAGTATACAGGATTATTGACCCAATACTATTGTTGTTTTTTTTCCTGCAGAAAATAAAAGAAGCCTCCTTATTGAGTATGTCTCATCAAGGAGAAGAAAATTAATTCTGTGCATGCCAATTTTTGTATAAAATTAAATAAAATTTGGCACTGTGATTTATATTCCCAATATAGAAACAATCGCATGAATAAGAGGGTTTCTAAGAATCTACATTTTTTAATGGTATACAAGACTCACTGTAACTGCCTCCATTCCAGAAACATATTTCCCATCAGGAACTGCTGAATATTTTCTTCCACATTAATGCAATTCAATGCAAAACAAATTATTCTATTAGACTATTTTTTAATTATGCCTGTTGGAAAAATCCTCACATATATGGAAGCTATGTTAACACGATGCAATTCAGTGACTGTATCCATGCTCATTTCCCTGCCAGTGCCAGTGTCAATGCCAATAACAGTTCTGTGATGCAAACTCTCCCATTTGATTCTGTGGCACAGTAATTAAAAATCTGTGACTTTGGATAATGGAAGTTATTTTTGTGCTAGTCCTTCTACCAATACTATTTTTTCAATTAAAAGTGGGTCAATTTAGATTAGGTACAAGAAACGTGTTTTACAAGTGTTTTTAAAGTGATTTTGTGCTCAGGAAATTACTGGACATGGCACTTAGTGCCATGGTCTAGTTGAAAAGGTGGTGTTTGATCAAAGGTTGGACTCGATGATCTCACAGGTCTTTTCTGACCTTAATGATTCCATGATATAACGAAGGTAGTGAAACACTTGAAGATGTTGCCCCATAGACATGGTAGATGGCCCATGCCCAGAACACATTCAGGGTCAGATTGGACGTGGCTCTGAACAACATGACCTAGTTGAAAGTGTCTCTGCTTGTTGCAGGAGGTTGGACTAGATTACCCATAAAGATCCCTTCAACTCAAACTATTCTATGATCCCATGATTCCATACCTTTCCTGGCTGTGGAAAGACTGTGATGCCAAACATATTAACCCTTCATACAGGTATATTCTTCATCATGAGGGTTTTTAGGTGCTGCACAGGGTGTCCACAGACAACTTGGCTTGGGGTTGGCAAGTGTGAGAATAGCACTAGAGCCAAAGCACACAGTCCCCTTTCTCCCTTAATTTATTTTCAGGGTCTCTGTGGAATGACTTATGTACAGACTTGATTAACGTTATGCAAATTTTAGCTCATACATTCTTTCTGTATTTGCATTTTTATTAATCAGTTTTGTGTGTGCATTTGACTGTAGACAGCACCAGATTTCAAGAGAGGGAGTGCTCTCTGCCATAGTGCCACACCTCCAGGATCCTGTGTTGCTTACAAATACAGAGAACATCCCAAAATTCATCTCAGTCTGTACCTGGACCCCACTGAGACCCATGGCCTGAAAAAGACCTGGTGGAAGCAGCTGCTTCGTGCAGTCTGAGGCCTTGTGCTGGCTTTGAACGTCCCAAACCTACAAAAATCTTTACACTCATTAGAAGTGGCTTATTCTTTCTCAAACAACTTCCACTGATGTATCTTTCCACACTCAAGAAAGAGGATTTGGGAGCCTCTTTTCAGGAGCTCCGAGTCAGTGAGTCCTTGTGTATCCTTCACCCTTCCCACCTCCTCACAGCCTGGAGTGCACCCCAGTGCAACAGCTCCTGGCTGGTGGGGGCCACTCCTCTGGGCATATGGGGATAATCTTGATTTAAGAGGCAAGAATAAGCAGGTTTTTGCCTCTTTAAAGTACTCAGTCCTTGAAAGTGCTCAGACAACCCGCTGCTTCCCCACATTACTCGTGCTCAATAGTTTGAGTTTGGAGGGTAGGTCCTTCCCAACCGAAGCACATCTTGTCCTTCAGGGTGACAATGTTTTCTTTCCTTTAAAGGCTGCCCCATTTTATTTCCCTGTTCTTTAGGCCTCTCACCTCCCAGCCTAGGTAAGGACAGCAGCCTCTGCAGTTCCTCCCCAGCCAAAACATCAACCTCTCATTAGATTAAAAATGAAGGATGGGTCTCAGCTTGGACCTACCCAACATTTGAAGTAGAGGACCTACAAGGATGAGGGAGAGAGCAAATGGCTAATGTAGGAAGCCTGGAATCCATCTTTCACAAATTAAACTCAGCATATAACACTGGGATTCAAATCTGAACTTCCTTGTAGCTGTGGGAAGTCATAGACAAAATTCTTGGCCTGAGTCTGTTATGGATTAGTTCTAAGTGATTTTAAAACAGCATATGTGCAGCCACGGAGTCTGTGCATGCCACAGGCATCTGACTGTGTTTCTAGTTTTGATGCACTAACCATTGCATATGAACTAATAAAATGAAAACACTCAGATTTTAGTGCCTTGTGTTTATCACTTTACAACATCTATTTCTTCAAGAATTTAAATACTTTTATGAGAACTAGGTGATCCTAATTACAGTTCTTTGAAGCCAGAAGCAGCTCTGTATCTGATTAAAAGAACTATAAATCATCCAGGCAAGTTAAAACATAATAAATTTATTCCTGCTATTACAGTATTATTCGTTGGAGAAACCCATCCCCACAGAGTTAGGATGCTGATTCTCAGAAAGCATGAGAGACATCTGCTTATGCTGGCTTCAGCAGAAGTCTCATCAGAGAAGGGGGCCTCCCTATCTACCTCACAACACAAAGATTATGTCTAATGGCATCACCCTCCCACATGCTATTAGCACCAGGCTGACATTGTAACCTAAGAACTGCACAAAATTGTGTATTTTTCTCTTTTAAAAAACACAGGGCTTGACCATAATGAGATATCATGCAGATAACACCCAGAACTTGATGATGGTAACAACACATCACCTGTTCAGAGGTGACCAGCCTGGGGGTTTATGTATGTTTAAGAGTCCTCCAGGCACCTACACACCTGTTATTGTAACTATACTTGTCATGTATTTGAAGCCAAACTTGGAATTATAGTTTGGAACCTCTAAGAAGCAGCTAAAATGTGAATGAAATGGGTTGTGATGAATTCAGTGGCTTAGTTCAAAGCTGCTCCTGTAAGGCAGCACCAGAGAGGTTGCTCAGCCATATGGGCTGAGGGTCTAGAGCCAACAGAGTGGACTGTCTCACTGCTGGTTCTAGTTTTTATGGTGAAACAGCCAGATATTCCCACCATCCTCTTAGCTTACTATAGAACAATAATGCCTAACCTTTCATCTATAAGTACTTTAGCACCATATTAGGATCTGATCCTCTGGTTGACCAGGTCCTCTAACTTCCTTGGTTTGGGGCTTTTAAAATTTTTCTCACCTGGTCGAAAACTTCATATTATTGTCCTCAGGCTGAAAGAACCAAAGATATTTATTGAGATGGCAGAAATATTAATAATATCCTAGACAGGATTGCATCACATTTCCTGCATTCCCAAATGTGGTTTTTTTATTTTTGAGGACAAAAGTCTTCCAACAATCACATCTCATAATAAATGAAATTATCACATAAACTGCAAAAATGTTCCTCATGACTACCCTAAGCTTGGTATACAATGAAAATCCTGTTAAAACATTTTGAACTCTTCCTTTGACAAATAAAATATGCTTATTTTAATTCTTCAAAGCTGACAGAAGACAATAAGGTCACATTTTTATTTGGCTAAATCACAAGTAGACAATGCTTGTTTAGGCATAATCATGACTAAATTTCAGTATCCGTTTCTACCACAGTCACTATAAAAACACTCTTTTGCAATGTTTTAAAACACATGGTAAACATTCCTAATACAATAGAGCTGTATTTGATAACACTGTCTGCTGGCATTCCAGAACTATGGACCTAAGAAAGTCTTCCCTGGTTTGGATTAATAATTCCCCCAGTGCTACAGGAACTGCTCAATCAACATTTGCAAGTATGTGGTAGAATCCATAAGGACTGTATCCAGCACTGAGCAGAACAGACTGCCTCTCAGGTCAGGGGCTGCCCCAAATTTGTGAGATTTCTGAGGCATTTCACTATTAAGTCCTGGTTCCAATCTCACTGAAGTAAGTAATATCTTGTTGACTCTTAATGGCCTTGATTCAGCTCTAGACTGCAACTTTGCTTCTTCATATTTCTTTCATGGTGCTGTAAAAAAAGACACCTTTTTCCCTTCTACAACCATATTATTGTCTTTTTTTGACATGAGGTTGAGATTGATTTTATGTTATTTCATTAGCTATGCAGAAATGGTGTTTATGCTAATCTTTGTGATTTAGTAGACCACTGAGATCTTGATTCTATAAACACCTTATTGAAGTAGTCCCTCTGAACCCTGTATATAATCAGTTATAAACCCTACTTGCCTGGAAGATGGAAACCTCCATCAGTACCCATCAGGTCTTTTACATAAACACTAGCAAATAAAACTATTTTTCATTTTAATATTTTCAAACACTTACCTACGCAACGATTATTTGTAACTAAGAATAGCTGAATGTGTCTCATTCTGAGAAAACCATACAGGATTGTGAAACTGAGAAAGGAGCAGGATTACTCAGTCCTCAAGTTTAAAGCTTTATTTTGAATCTAGATGAATGAAGAGAAAAATCAGCCCGCAAACTTACTTGAAAGTATTTTATCTTGTTTTTAGTGGTATCATTTCAAAGTTTTTCACATCTGAATAGAAACAGGATAATAAAAAGAAAATATAATCTCCTGAGAGCTGACAGGAAAAGAAGAAGTCAGTATGACCAGTACAATTTCATTCATACATTACTGTTTTGTTCTGGGCAACCACAATTCACATCCAGTCTGACAATTGGTGAGAAGCAAACACAGAACCAAAACAACTGCATTAAATTATAACTATGCTATTATTTTACTGTATAATTACTGGAAATAATTGCTTCCAAGACTTGAGGAAAGACCATACAAAGCACTCTCAAAGCAAGCACTATTGCCAGCTGAGAGGAGACTGAGCTCTGCTGGCATCTTTTCAATGCCAGCTCCAGAATAATTCACCTTGTAGAGCCTTGTCCCTGGCTCAAAGTCTGTCACCTCCTCAGCAAAGCCTGTTGCTGAGCCCTAAGTGCAGGCAGTGACCAGCCTCATAGCCCTCTCTCTTCTCAGCATGCTACACCCCATCAGCAGAGTAATAACCCTGCCTGTCTCTGAATGCAACTTCAAAGGCAGCCCTGCCATACAGCCATCCATGTATTCAACAGCTGGACCTCATCATAGTGCACAAACCCAGTCAAACACCATCAATTTTTATAGCAATCTCATAATACGCTTTTTAGACATTTTCTCAGTCTGCCACTGGCCAGAGAAAGTTAATCTGGACACATGACTCAGACAGAAAATGCTCAAGGCCATGGTACTAGAGCGACAGATCTCCTCCTCCGCAGGACTAGTTTTCCTTTTGATGATTTTCCAATGAATTTTTTTCCTTCCAGTGGGAACAAGAAGAAGGCAGATAGATTCTGCTTGGGCAAGACCTTACTGGATTGACTCCACACAAAGCCATAATCAGACCATGAACCACAGACAAAATTCTAAGTAACAATCAAAACACACTGTTAGAGGGTAACACAGGAAAAAATATGTCTAGGAGCCATGGGGATATAAAGAGTCCAGACAACTTACTGAAGTATGATATTGGCTGGAAAAAAAAGTTACTGGCACAGAGTCTTTTTTAGAAATGGAGAGACTCATACCTTGGTTAATCCCCAGGAGGTAGTAAAATTACAAACACTTGTAATACATGTCACATATATATCTGATATCATGGTCTAAATAGCAGAACTTTCAGGGAGATAAATATGCCAAATATTCTTAAGTGCTTTCCACTGCAAACATTCCCATTCAGAAGGGAAGCTGCCCATCAGTCTCACAATGAAATGATTTTTGGCACTCAGACACTCACAGATCCTTGCAGCTGGTGGCTCTGCTCATGTAGAAGTGTGCAATATTCTGTTCAACATTTTGCATGGTGTCACAGAGTACATACTACACCATTTTCATTGGTGTATTCACAGCTTGTTCTGCTTTTGTGGTTGTGTGGGTGGACAGGCATGGGCAGCCCATGCGAGGAACCTGTATGTGTGTGAGAGCAGGCAGAGGAAGTCACTGTGCATGCATGCTCTGCTGAGACCCTTCCAACTGTGATTCCAGGAAAACCTTGCATGGCCCTGGGTGGAAAAACAGGTGTTTGGGTGGTAAAACTAGCACGAATAGGGAAACTGAACACTCTTGCCTCACATGAGCTCACACTTTTTATTCCAGCAGATTAAAATCTGACTGAAAATTGTGGAAACAAGTTAACTTGGCTGCACCAGCTGCCTGGCTGATGAGGACAAAAAAGGTCCTTTGGCCTTGAAGCCCATATTTTGACAGAGGGTATGAGGAAGCAAAGTAGAAAACTGCTTTGAGGTATGCATGGTGGCTGAAAGCAGCCAGAGACTGCATGAGAAAGTGAGCATGTGAAGTCAAAACATGGAGTTGCAAAAATTGAGAGAATCATAATCAAGTCATTGGCAACAGCAGGTGCTGTTTTCCAAAGAGCATAAATAAAAGGGGACATGGAGCAGGGGCTTAGAATAAAAAAAGAAGAGTGTGTGTGAAATCCCCAATTCAATTTCTATGTGTGCAGTCTCATTCATCCATCGCCAATAGAGAATTAATTTTGCCAATAATTAATTACCCCAATAATTAGTGACCCTAATAAAAATTTCTGTATGGCATGCAGAGAACAAAGTAAGAGATAAGAGTGTGCCAAATTTTGAGTTGCCTCAGTGACGTGTGCTGTGTTGCCAATGTATTCCTGTGGTTTTCATTCCCACTGCTTTCTTTTCTTATCTCCTGTGCTCCTGGGTGGAAGTTCTCATAAAGGAAATGGTCAAGGGAAAGATATAGCTTTTTAACAACATGCTATCTTATATTTCTTGTGGACCCATGCTGGCCTCATACACATGTGAATACATATATGCATTTCCCTTGCCATACTCCTGATATTCTGAAAGCAGAGAACAATGTGGATTGCACCTGCTGCATAGATATGTGAGCAGCATGCAGGAGTACTGGGATTCCTTCCCTCCACTAAAATATAAAAATACAATTAATGCTCAATTTGGTCCATTTGAAAAGGGAAAAAAAACCAACAAAAATAGAAAAAAAAAACCAAACCAACCAACCAAAAAAAAAAACCACAAATAAACAAAACACAAATAAACAAAAAACCCCACATAGCTTAAAAACCCCCAATACTTTCTCTAGAACAGTCTTATGTGCTGTAAGGGCAATGCTCCTTTCTATCAAGGATGAAATATTATGCACTGAGTGGGGGTAAAAAGCACGAGGACAAGGAAAATAATCCCAACCTTTCTTTTAGTTCACGGACAAGTTGCCTTGCAAATTTCTCCCAGAAAGTTCTTAATCATTTGCTGTCTTGACTCTCACAGCCAAAATACACTAAATATTAGTAACAGACATTAAACAAACACAACTCTTCAGGGGGATGTGGGACAATACAAACTCTTAGGTGTCCTACCTTGGGAAATAAAACAGAACTGATTGGAACAAGGGAAACAAGCACTGCTGAGAAGCGACATGTCAGTCCCAACAACAGTCACTCAGAGAAAGTCCAAACATTCCTTAGCAGCTTTTTTCTCCTAACAAAACTCCCAAGGGTCTGAGAGGGAGGACAGACAAGGGCCACAGCTGCACATACATCAGCAGTCCTTTACTCAGGGTCTCGTGTGCTGAACACAGACAAACATGCTCATGTGGGGAAAGAGGAATGCACATCTCTGCACCCCAGCTGAGGTAGAGCAGCAGCAGGCAGCATGTTAATCCTGCTTGTTGCAGTATAGCAGACCTACATCCTGCCAATATAAATTTAAAGAGGAGACTAGAAAGGATTACAACTCCTTATTCACAATACAGAGAAACAACTCTTAACAAGTGGTCTAGAAATCTAAGCCTGTAATCTCTTAAACATTCAGAACAGGATCTTAAATGATCTGGTGCAAGTCATCTCTCAGCAAACTCAGACCTCAAAGGCTGATAGACTGCATAACTCTTTCAACAACAAAATAAATATTTGCCTTAAAAAGGGCAACATTTCCTTGTTTCCACTTAGAGTGTGAACTAGCACACTTAAAAAAAAACCTTCTTGTACAACCAACACCATTTCAAAGGTATGTACTTGAAAAAAAATTACTTTTAAAAGATTACTAGTCAAGAGAGCATATTATTTCTATTTTTATAATAATAAAAATAGGGATTACCTCAAGTACAATTTTTTTTTCTGAGGCATAGTAAAAGTGTAAAGGTGGTGGAGGAAAGCATGAACTCAGGCCCATCCTATTTCTCTTTCTCACAAGATCAGTTCCTACAACATTTAGCTTGGAGCTTAATTTGGGTTTATTTATGCGCATCATCTGGTCTTAAAAATGGGTTTACCAGGGTTTTGTATATCTGCCTGCCTCTCTGTTCTTCTTTTTACATTTTCCACTTAATATTTTAGAAAGAGCCAGTTTTCTAACATTGCAATGAAGACAGCATGTTCAATGCCCTGCTAAGAACAGACAAAAGTGTTCATAGACTTAAAATTTGTCAGATGTGCTCATCTCATTTTCTCTCAGGGAGCAGAGGTAAAGGACCTGATTGTGTACCTTTAGAGACCCTTTTGTACCCACTCATTCATTGTACTGCCGTTGCATCTGGTTTCTACTCCACCATTAGTAGCACTGCTGCATGGGTGAAGAACAGTAGGTCACGTCAATAATTCATGAAACTGCAGAAAAGCAAGAAATATAATGAAAGTCAATGTCCACAAACAAATTTCAGAGCAATGCTGTGGCACAAAACTTATCAGATGACTGGCTAAGGGAGGAGGCAGCCAGTTTAACAAGGCTCTTCATGCCAGCACTGAAATGAAAGGGAAGCCAAAGACTGGAAGCAAATCCAGGCCACTGCTATGGGAGAGTGAGGAAAAAGTTGTTAAGGGTAAGAATGATTAGCTATGCAAATGAATCCCCAGCTGACATGAAATGCTATGTGGGTCTGTTTGTTTTGGAGGCTATAGGTTAAACCAGGAGGTCTTTTGGAGGCAATGCTCTAGTCAAGCTTTAGATGGAGAGCTCAGGGCTCTTTGACTCTGGTGGCTTACAGAGTCAAAATAGCAGGTTTAATGGTCCTTTTGGCCTCAGCAAGGTCACTGTGTCAAACACAGACCCCAGACAAGACAGGAGATGAGTGGGGTACCCATGGGGGCAAATATACCAAAGTCCCCCAGCTGTTGTTGCCTCTGCTACTGACTTTGGGATCAAAACAACAGTGTCTGAAAAGAGCCCTGGTGGAGGTGGTGTGGAAGTCTGCCAGCCTTGGGGACCAGCCAATTCTCTTATCGTGCTGGTGCAGCATACTGAGAAAGCAAATTCAGGTGTTTTAATTTGTTCTTTGCAGCAAAAGGAGTTTTGTGGCTGAAACCACCTGCCCCAGGAGCTGTGGCCACGTCAGGTCCCAGGAATGCTGATGCCTGGGGAAGCTGAAGGGCTGAAACCAGACAGCAGAGCAGGGGGTACTCTGTCCAGAGCTCTCTTGGACAAGGTCCCCTCAACTGCCACCAAGTCAGGGATTGATATTTGCTTTGCAGTGCTGACTGTGCAACAGGACCACCCAGTTGTTAGTCTGTTGGCTCTTCACCTCTTAGCACTGCAAGCCTGTACCCCCTGTTCCTCCACTGCCCAAAACACTGGGGTCCCAGTCTTCCCTGGGATCAGGCTCTCGTACAGACCAACAGGGTTGGAGAGAGTCCCCCTTCTCAGAGCTGCACAAACCTGGGGGTGGCCACAATGGTCTGATGAGGGCTCACATTGGCTCTGAGAGCTTTTGGAGAGCACTGCCCCATGTAGAGCAATTGCCTGGGAGTGTATTGACACATGGCAAAGTTCATCTCCTTTCCACTGCTTTCTGGAGTATTTCAGGGAAGTAGCATGAGAACAGGAAGTGTCCACAGAACAGCTGACACCCTGCCAGATCACATTCTTCTTTACTCCAGAAAAAATCATATCTGTGCTATTAAAGTCAAAAGCTCATCTTAAATATCATCAAATTATGGAAGATCATGACATCTTTTCATAGAAAAAAGCAGTGTCTCCAAAATTTCTCTTTCAGAAAGGAAAGTCAGAGCAAATTACGTCTGCAATTTGTCTAGACAAAGATCACATTATTGCCTTCACTTGTCACAGGAGCAGGTACAGCTCTTTGGATGTAGATCTTACTTTCCAAATCTCTCTCTTTTTTATTCTTCCTTTCTCTCACACTTTTTCCTACTAGACTCCACAACTAAGAAATACATCAGATGACCACAAAGGGCAAAATAAATGGCAATCCTGACAAACAAAACTGAGAAATAAAAAGTCACTTATCTCAGTCTGAGCTGTAAATTCTATAGCAGTGTACATTGCTTCACCAATGCCTGTGTGCATTACATCACACCATCATCAGTGATGGGAAGATGACAAAGAGACCATATTGCAATAATAAGGACAAGTGCAAGGAAAAAAGAAGTAAAGATGTCAGGAGAGCCAGAATTAAAACATTACAAAATATTACATGTATGCAACCAATGCTGCAAACAGTTCAGCACTGGTGGCTGAAGGAAGATGTTGGAGAGCTGAGCAGCAGTAGCTGAGCCCTGCAGTACTGCTTCTTATTTACTTTTTTGGGACAAGACCTTCCCTAGTGTGAATAGAAGAAATAAGCTGCACATCCATGGCTGCATTTCATGGTATGACAGCACACAAAAAACCAGACAGTATTCACAGGTAGACCCCCTCACCTGTACTCATCATATAACTGACAGCTAATGACATCCCTCTAACCTATTATGGAATCAGTTTTAACACCATGACCACTACATCTCCCCAGAGACTGGGCTTTTAGGGGAATTCAGCCAAACCACTCATCTATCCTACAAACATGTTTTCAAAAGCCCACACACCACACTACACTGTATCTACACTTTGTATTGCAAGTGGTGTTGGAGGGAATTTTTTGAGTCATTTGATGGCCACAACAGCTTCTTACATTAAAATTAAACTTCAGTTCTCATCAAATCCTAGGAGCAGTAACACTTTTTTATCAAAAAATTCAATAAACTACATTAAGTCAAACAGATTTCAGTTCCTGTTTCTCACTGCTTGGCACTGTATCATATCCTGTTGCATTATATGGTTTCCTATGTGACTGTGCCATGAGGAGGAATAAAGGCTTCTCTAAATTTTCCAATTCTAAAGGCAACATTAAAACATTATTTTAGGTATGTGAAGGGCACTGTTTTGCTCTGGCATTAATGTACCCAGGAAAGCATATGTGTTTTTCTTCAAGGAGGAATATTTTCATAGCAGAGAAAAGTTTCCAAAATTTTCTAGACTGTTTAGTTCATGGCAGCAGCTTATAAGCAGGACAGATGCATATTTTTTTTCTAATGTAGTATTAAGAATATTGTACCTGTTGTTCTTAAAATGACTTTCTATAAAGTCCATTTAGATTATCAGCTTTGAACACTATCAGTTTGCAAACCCATGCTTACTATGCTTTATAATTTCAAATCAGAGCTCATTTGCTTTAACAATGTAATGTTAATATAATCAAAAGCATAAGAAAGTAACAATTAGTTCTATAAAATGGTTGATAATATTTTTTATTTTAATCTGCTTCTTAAAATTCTTGATGTTTGATGAGATAGAAAGAAAAAATCTTTAATTTGTACAACAAATACCTGTACTGCATTTTATACTTATACTATACTTATACTATCTATGTCCTTAGAGCAAATTTTAGTCTTGAGACTTTACAGAAGTGTATTTGTATTTGAAAAATATCTCACCTGTTTTGCTATGGCCGAGATGGCTCTTTAGCATTTTCTCTGAACAATTCATTAGCTCTCTTCACAGAAGATCATGATGATCAGAAACACAGAGATTTTAATTGCATGACATTGTATGAATCTAATCTTGCTACAGCTTGGGAAGGCTGAGGTTTCAAATTAGTTTTGGTAGGTTCTATATACCTTTATGCCTTAGTTCAAACAAAAGATCAGTCAGTTTATGCTTCATGCTCTCTGTAGAGTTTGCCAGTCACTGGGATCCAGGTTTGGCTGGGATAGATTTTTTTAATTGCTCAGAGGATTTTCAGTGTGTTGTCTGTCATGTGGGATAAGAAATGTTGTGTTGAAAATGTTGTCCTGAAAACCAACACCTTTCTTTTGGAGAAGGAAAACTTCTGCTGGATAGTTTCAGACAATCTGCTCCTTTTTTTTCTTTAGCTAAAGGCATCTTCTTCTGACTTCATTCTGAAGTCAGAATTCTTCATTCATTTGTTTTTCAGCTGTGCTCACTTCTCTTGTCATTCCTATTGTTGGTGTAGTGAACCTGGGCAAAAGAAAATAATCCTTCTCCAGGAGGCATTTCATGCTCTAAAACCTGTGAATGTCATTTCCACAAGCTTCTTTGATGCATCATTTTGTGTCCTTAGCAAATGAGCCTTTGCCACTTGTGATCAGAGCAAAGTGTATCTGGCAGAAATTAAGCAGAGGAAAAGAGCAGAGGGCAATTCAGGTACAAAGACCACTCTTCAATTTGGGATCACTCCACACAGGACAAGGGGCCCTAAGTAGGAAAGGCTCAAGAGACATTTTCAGCTATTACATTCTGTAGTCTACCCTTTTTTTTTCCCCAACATACCCATGCACAGTGAGAAATGAAAAGTATTTTAAAGTTATTCCCTTGGTTTTCTTAAGACAACAGGAAATCAACTATTTCAATATGCACAACTAATAAAGAACTGTGAATACCAATGCTCTTTTCTAACAACACAACTAAATATAACATAGTCCTTTCCTTCTGTGGATAAAAAGAAATGAATTGCCATTGCTACCATGCACACAGAGCATGTGTTGTCCAAAACAGGTGTTTTACAGGGCTACAAGTTTCTCCTTTTGCATGGGAGAGTCTTGGAATTTGGGTGTTGAAAGTGATATTTGGACCAATGTCCTGAGTGCCAGGTGTGACAAAATGTGAGACAGAGAGCAAACAGACAGGTTATTGTTTTCTCTTAGTTCATCCACTTCTGCCAGGAGTATTTCTTGGCAGTTCTTTTCTTGCATAAGGCCAAGATGACCATCTCAAAGGATCTTCTCTGAATCACAAAACATTTTATTTGCAATCACATCTTTTCCCTTGTTTCATCACCAGTCTGTCCTCAGCAGTCAGAGTTACTGTTTTACTCCAGATGTCTCCACTAGTCAAGGAAACTACTTATGTTTGTGCACTGTCCTCCCCTCATCCTCTATTTTGAAGATGCAGTGTCTCTTCCATTTACCACTTCTGCTACTGTCTCTGTAGACAGAAAAATAATGTTGGAAAAGTGTTATAAAATCTTTCCTGCCTTGTACCCATACATACCCCTAAAGTTGCACAAGTGGCCAGAGCTGCTGTGATTTTTCTCTTAACTTTTCCCTCAGTTCCAAGTCATGCTTTACTAGCTTTAGTGTCATGCACTGAAATCTCCCCAGTGCAAAAGCCAGAGGTTTGTGGAGACCATTCCATAAAGGTGTGGTATATTTCAAGTGTCACAGCATTTCTTTCATGGATTTCTGATTCCAAGTACAGTTGAAGTTCTCCAAATCATATACAGCCATGTCGGCCCTTTTTCCCTGAGGTGTTAAATTTGTCTGAAATCTTCTTTTCTTCTATGTATATAGAGGTATATCTGTCCTTCAAAAAGTCCAGTCACTCTCAATAACTGAAATCTCAATAACTGTGTTAATGAACTCACCACTGAAGGTGTGGGTTTTGCAGATCCACCTGTCCTCCTCGAGTGACACCTATTTGAAAACAAACAGCTCTCTGGCTCTCTTGTATGTAGATACTTCTCTGTCTCACAGCCCAGAAACACTGCAATATTCTTTTCCTTTTCTTTTTTCCCCAATTCTTCCCAGTGTTTCTAGTTTCAAAGTCCCTAAGCAACGTATTTGCCATGCACAAGCTGTAGGAGTTAGTTTCTTCTTCTGACAGCTTTAGATGCCTTAATTTGTGTCAACTGGTGTGGCCACATAGAGAGGACAAATTAGCTGTCAACAATTAGGTTTTTTTTTTTAAAACACTCTAGAAGTGTGTTTTAAACAGAAGCTGTTTCTGTCTGAATTTTTCTATAGACCTACGGTAGTAGGTAGGAGTTACATCTCTAATAAAAACTTTCAAACATCCTTACCTGTTATTTTTCATCTTATCTTTGATGTGATACTTGAAAGATCATGTAACTGAGGTCTCTATTTTGACCCTATGTCAAATTCCTGACATTGCTAGCAAGTAACATATTAACAAATCTGTGTCTAAAAGAATAAAAATACGTGGCTATTCGGTGTAAATAGAAGGAACCACATCAGCTGCAATGATCCCCCGCTGCAGCTGCTTCTGCTGTTTTGGTTGTGTGGAAAGAAATAGGGGAGCACTCCTCCAGAAACATCTTATATGTAATGGCAATGATTTGACAGTAAGTTAATTTGCTGTTATTAACTATAGGGTTGTTCATTGTGTGCCATATGAATGGAGTCACTGGCAGAAGAATATCCTTGTATTTCAAGCCCTCTGAGGAATTCTGCAGATAGTAGCAACTTAGGACCTGGCTAAGGCTGGGCCTTAATGAAACACCACTTAGAAGGCAAATAGAAGACAAAGTTGCCTTATAGATTAAAAATTCATCAGGGATTTCAGGCAATGCAGATTCAAAACCTCTCAGTGAAGAGGTTTGCACCTGACCTGTCCAAATCCCAAAGAGTCTTGTAGCTAGGGAGTGCCTTTTTTGCTTATTGAGAAAATCCTTTCCACCAGAACTGGTGAACATCTCTACACATTATGGCTGGTCTTATGCATCATGCATGAAAAAAAGCAGTATAGAAACCACTGCAAAGAAGAGCAGAAGAGTGCCTTCAAACTTCATTTTAGGCAGAACGAATTTAGATCCAGGTTTGTAAAAAATCACTTAGAAAGTTGAGCCACAAGTATTTACCATCAGGAAGCTTTTAACCATGAAGAACGGATGCCATGCACATCCCAGTTCACCTAGTGCCTATAGTGCCTATTACTGAAACAGTACCTAAAATATCAAAAGAGTAGTTCCCGAACTAGGATATCCCATCAGGAAATACTTCAGTGTATTGAATTGGCTGCTGCAAACATGTTCTGGTTCAGCTGTAATTCCATGACAATGTTTATCTTCCTTTAAATTTAGCGTAAATTTAAGCATACCCTCCCAAACTGGTCACTAACTCCAAGTGTATCAGCGATACACAAAGAGACTGGAGTAATGTAGCTTTAAGATCCAAAACTGAGAGCTCCCTTCTTGCTGCTGGCTGGCAGCAGAAACGGCACCGAGACCTGCAGGTCTTGCACAACCCCGGAGTTTCATGTTCATCGTGTACAAAGGAACTGGTTATGACCAGGGTGACTAGAACAAAGGAAAAATAAAACACGAATGTGGCAACTTTAGCCACGGCCGCTGTGCCGTTTGCTTGCAGCACGGCCGTGACACAAACGCTGGCAAAGGAGTCCTAGCTGGGCTGAGGTGCCTGACAAGAAAGGAGCCAAACACAGCCACTGTTGTGGAGCCAGAAACGAAACTGCCGAGACTGTGAACCACAGCTTTCAAACAGCCGAGTGGTGCTACAACACCCCTCACCAACGCGACTCTGTCACAACTCTTATCTACGGCACCACCAGGTGCAGCTGTGCTCTCTACAAATCCCGTTCAGCTGTTTGCAACATAGAAGTATATAATAAATATATTATTTATGTAATCATAGACCGAATGTATTTTGAAACACAACTTTCCCTGGGTCCCTGGACCCCTGAGCGCAACCAGGTGCAGTACCCAGCCACTCCCTGGGGACCTGGCACCAGTGTCCACCTCGCAGGGCCAAAAAGATGCCTCTCTCTCTGTGCCATCTCAAAAGCCGGCGCTCAGCCCTGGCTCCCAGTCCTTCCCAAGCCGTGCCCGGGGGGGGCGATGCACAGACACCCTCCCCGCGGCAGCGATGGTTTTGCAGTGGCCGAGAGCCCCGGCGAGGTTCTGGAAAGGGGTCTGTGGGGATGGGCGAGTGCCCGAGACCCTCTGCACAGCCAGGACGGGCAGTGCCGGGAGTCCTGGGCTGGCGGTGCATCACCTCCGGGCGCACGAAAAGAAAAAAAAAAAAAAGGCGGAAATCCCCGGCGGGAGGAGGCGTGGGAGGGAAAGGGGAACGGCCTCCAGCGGGCAGCTGTCGGCTCGGCTTAGCTGAGTTTAGTTTTGCTCAGTTCGACACGGCACGACTCGGGCGCGATGAAGCCGAGAAGGTGAGTGGTGGTCGGGGGAAAGGGGAGCTGCTGCCCTCTCCATGCGCAGGGGGGCACGGGGGGCACACGCCGGCTGTGTGTCCCTCCGGGACAGGGATGCGCATCCCGCTTAGGGAAAACCGACCTTCGCTGCTGCAGCGGGCAGGGAAAGCTCTGGCGGGGGTGGGCTGCTTAGCTGGAGTCGGGGGCGAGGGGCTCCCTCCCGACCCCGGACAGAGGGTTGCGACCATGACGATGCCCGGCGGCTGCTCCCGAGCGCCAGCGGGTCCGCAGCGCTGCCGGGCGCCCGAAGTCGCGGGAGCGGAGCCGAGGGAGGGGGAGATGGGTGTTGTCAGAGCCCCCGTGTCTGCCCGGGCAGGGATCCCTTGGCCGTATGTGGCAGTCGAGGGCTACAGGCAATTAACGGGAGTTTTATGGAGGTTTTTAACCGAGTGTGAACGATGGGAGATGACTCACCTGGTTTCTATTGCCCAGGTTAGCGCTGCTTTACAGCGGGAGCTAGAAAAGCTCCGCAGGTAACTTGTTTAGGGCACCCGCTGATGCGAGAAGAGCCGGGTCGCTACGAGTTAGGAGATAAAGTGGATCTCAGCAGCGGAGCAAGAACCCCAAAGTTGTTATTGCAAGCATGGGAACATCTTTTACTTGGCTAGGTTGTGCTAGAGCAGCAACATTCCATGGCTCTAAAATGAGTAGTGATGGAAAAAACGCTGGTAAGAAGAATAATCTCATCAAATAAGAATTAATGGAAGGGGAAGTGCAACTTTCTCCTGTTTCACATAGGATTTTGAAAAACTTACAGAAGTTGAAGGTGTGGGAAAGAACTGGAAAAAGAAAACAAATTAAAATATCTTTAAAAAAATTTAAAGAGAGAACCTAAGAAACTAGTGCAGCTACACATGCACTTACTGGAGCTCACTGCTAGTGTGGTGGACAAGGGAGCTGAGTGTCCATAGAGGGCAAAAGAGAGATTTCTCTGCAGGCAAGAGCATTTCTCCCTTTTTTCCAGTATGACCTTGGAATTAATGCTATTCCAGAGGAACATGGTGGGTTGACACTGCCCCTATGCTATCAGAGCACAACCTCTTCCAAGTAAGAGGATGAGGCTTCTCTAGATCTGTCCAATCTTGACTGTGGCATCATTTATGAAAAAAGAAATCGGGACCTGCTTTGTATGCATACATATGAAGAATCAGTTCTGGCTATCTGAATGTTTGTTGCATTAACAAGTGCCTGCCAGGGGAAATTCCCTAAGAAGTCCCATCAAGATAAGTCAGTTACTGTTTCTCTTTAATTCAAATGAATTGCTATATCCATAGTTTCCAATTTGGGTGGAGAATGATAAAACAAACACAGGCACAGGATTAAGAAAGACAAAGGACTACATTAAACTGAGCTCATCAAGACAGACCTTTACAAGCCTGGCACAAACGTGATGACTCCTGCACAGTATAAAAATACAGTAGGAATACAATACAAAGCCACGGGCAAAAGTCACCAAAAGTCACTCTCTGCCAGAGACAGAACAGAGCAGAGCTGCCTCCCTAGAATGTTCAAGTACACTTACTTGGGAGACTTCCTTTAAGGCTGATTGCAGATTTACTAAAACAAGTAATAGAACAGAAATATTCTACACTGGGCATCCACTGAAACTTTTGAAATCTCATATATGAAACCATTTCAAATGACACAGAAAAGAAAAATAGAGTGTTTTCTTCATAAGTAATACAATTCAGAGAGCTCCTCCCCTAAACTTTCTCCATCTCAGTCTCTGGAGATGGAGCTTCAAGTGGAGGTAGATTTTGTATCAGGAATGTCCTCTGCTTTCTCCATAGGAAGCCAGATATGTTTGGGAGGACTATCATTTTTTTAGGAGGCAAGTAAGAATTAGAGATGCTCCTCCACAGCAGAGGACACCCAAGTGGTGCCCAGGCAGCTGGTATAGGAGGAAAGGTAGGCAGAAGCAATGCTGTGCCTGGGAAGTGGCCTAGGAGTTCCTGTGCTTGGCTGGACAAATGAGCAGAATCTGTGGGGAAAGTGCAGGAAGCCCAGAAGAGAAAGGGGATGTTGTAAAGCACACCTGATGGGGAAAAGTGAGGTGAGAAATGGCTGCTGGGCAGTGAGCTTAGTTTAGGGGTTGGAGGGAGGCAGAGCAGGGTGATTTCGGAGGAAGGCAGTGAGCAGGCTGAGTGGGAGAACTTGATCCTGGCTGGACATGAACTGCTCTTCTCATTGCCTCAGCTCGGTATTGGACCCAGATGAGGGTTGAGAACAACCAGGGAAGGGGGCCAGCTGTACCCAGGTCGTGGGGCCTCACAGTCCTGCTTGCAAGAGTGAGCTGGTGACAAGTCAGTGCTCATGTCCCTCTGCCCGTGAGCTCAGCTTTGCCACCTTATAGCACCTGGGGCAATATCAAGGTGGGCAACTGCAGCCACACAGCTCTCCTTCTGAAACCTTTCCAGCACATTCCTTTCTTTTCCCTTCCCACAGCACTCTGGAGGATGGAGAGCACAGTATGTAACCAGGCATGGTGGTGAAAGGCTATTTGAAAGTAACTCTTAAGAAAGTGCTGTGCATTTATCTTCCTTAAAGCCCTATGGGATGAGAGTTAAATTACTTGAGCTTTATAGACAGGTTAAACTGGGTTTTCCTACAGCATCCATTTCCTATAATACCCTTGGGAAATTCCTGCATAGATTTGCCCCTCTGAAATTCTGAATTCTTTCCAGCAAAACCTTTGCACAGCTCCTCACTATCAGCACGGTTCCTGTTTACACATTTTTATTGAGTGCACAAACCAGTGGGCAACATGGTCAGCTGCTGTTTGTCCTTTAACCACATAAAACCATAACTCCCTGAGTTTCAGCAGAAGAAAACCCCGAGATTCAACCTGTGCAGCCACTCTCCTTCCCAGTAACCCAGATTACCTTCAGGGCCCATTTGTCCAGCAGGTCAATCCAGTTTGTTTTTCACAAGATAGGCACGGCACCAGCTTCATACCCCCTGCTCTGATTCCAATATTAGTGCATTTTGCTGCTATTCATGGCCTTCGCCACCCACCCACAGTTATGTTGTATAAACAGAAGTTTTGCAGCTGTCAAAAATGCAAATACTTAATGGGGCATTACACAGTAGCAGCACCTAATTTACCTACTTTTACCACTGTACTGAAACAATCAATATAGGGTTTATTGCTTATTTAAACAACAGAGGTACTAAAGTCAATCATGGAATAATCTTGTTTGCTTTTTGTTTTAGCTACGGATTTGTGTTACTGCTCCTTTATCTCCTGAGAACTGGTAAGTGCAGAACACTTCAGTTATAAATGAAGCTGCCCTCTCTTGAATATGTTTGGCCAAATTCACAAAGTAGTTGTAAAATATACAATACAAACATCTGCCTGTTTTCAACAAGGTACTTAAGAATTCTTTGGTGTGAAATGTTTCTCCGACATGAATCAGGGCAAGAAGAAACAACCAATTTTTACCAGTTTTGCTGCAGAGAACAGCAAGGGACCTTATGGCTGGTCTTGCTCAGATTGCTTTGCTTTCTTCAGAGACATCCCTGTGTACTTACCTCTGACAACAAAAGGCCCTATAAGTGGAATACTAAGGGCTGTTGATAAGCAGATCTAATACACCAGGATACTCATAACTGGAATTATACATCACAGTATCAAGTAGCCAATAGTAGTAAGTCTTTTATTACAGTTCCAAAATATCCCTTGCAAAACAATGGTAGGGTTAAATGACATCAGCTGGTGGTATTTAAATGTTTTTAGAGTTGTCTCCCCTCTGTCCTTGCTTAATCACTGAGAAGAACCTCAACAAAGTCATCGAGGAAAATCCCTGGCCCCAATATCAGGACAAAATGTACCAGATTCAGTCTCAATAGATGCCAGCTGGCCTGTTCTTGCAGAACACCGGTGATGGAGGTTTCCCCATCTTCCCAGGATGTCACTTTGCCTGCTGTTAAAAGGGGTTTCCCAAATTCTAAGCCACAGCATCTGTGTTGCAGTTCAAGCCTGTAACTTCTCATCTCACCCAGCAGAGCATAAGGGCCTGGAGAATATCCTGCAAGTACTGCCTCTGCTTCAGGGGTATTTTTAAACCAGGGTGCTCAGATGTGTAGACCTATTTATGAGTCCAGTGCATCCTCATAAAGACATGTCCCCCTTTAATATTGACTCCCTCTCACCACACCATGCACTGTTTCTGTATTTCCAAACCTTCCCTCCTGTCATCTTTCCCTAAATCATCCACCCACATAATCCTTTCCCTCAGATGTGATCTCTGCCATCCAACCCTGTGCCTGACCTCCTCTCACCCCCAGCCTGACACTTACAACATAACACTGCTTTGGTGTCAGCAACCAGTTGTCCCAAGGAGGTTTTGGCTGCCGGGGTGAAGGAGAGCTGGTGCACCCTCAGCAGGGAAGCTGCAGGCAGAGCTGCCCTGGCCCTTTTGGGCTCACTGACTTGTGCTTTCTGCATCATCTGTCAGCCAGGTCACGCCTTCTCCTTGCTCAGCAGGGGGAAAAGCTGCCTTTCTCAAGTTTGGAAGGCATGAAAAGCGTTCTGAAAGCCAAATACGGTCCTGATATACTTCAAGTGACCCTCGAGTTTTAAATGTCTAATGAATGTGTCACTGGAGGTATCTGGGCATGTTGGTTTGCCAGCTGAGCGTGTTTATTGAGAGAGTGTCACTGATAGTAGCAATAAAATGTGACTGCTATGACAGGCCCACTTTGAGAAACACTGTTTTTACTCCTCTTCTTAATTTTTTGAGTCTCAAAATAATGGTAGCACTTTTTCTTATCCATGTTTCCGTTTGTTGTGATTTACCTGGTGTTGACATTTTTCTTAATTAAAACAAAAATTATTTTTAAAGCATTAAGATTTGAATACGTGTCTGCAGTCAGTGGGTGAAGTGAAACATGCAGGTATCCACAGGGCTGGAAACACTTAAGACCAGTTGGTTCTCAGAGAAAAGGTCCCTTTGGACAATATACAGACAAATGGACATTGAGAGAATTAACCAGGGCATAGGAATGACTATGAAGTGAGCACACTCCCCCATCCATTATAAATACTAATACTGGAGTCCATATGTGGTAGAATATACTTGAAAAGAATGACTTTTTTTCCACATAACCTACCTTTCTTTTCTCTCTCTTTTAATCTTGTAGTTATTTCACTAGAGAAAACGAACATCGTCAGTAAACCTGGAGACAACGTTACTCTAAGTTGCATTTATAACAAAGGAGACTTACAATTGAAAAATCTACGGGTGTATTGGCAAATAGCTGACGAAAACTGCCCGGTTGTTCATGCACTGATCTCTGGTCAAGATGATCACAGTAATCAGTGTATTCACTTTAAAAACAGGACTCAGTTATTCTGGGATAGATTGAAAAATGGTGATTTTTCTCTATTACTACTAAATGTCAGCCAGAGTGATGAACATACCTACAGATGTGTAGTACAGCGGAAACTTGACTTTACCAGTGTGATTTACCAGGCTGAAGTGGATCTCAGTTTAGCAGGTAAGAACTTGTGGCACTTGCACATATTTGCCCAAATTCTCATTTCAGTTTTTCAAATTCGTGCTATTTCAATATTATATTTAAGCACATCCTTAACTTTGAAACGTACTTCAGCCCTTTGCTGAAATGATGTCTGCTTAATTAAATGTTACAGACAGGGAATCTAAACCTCAGAGAATACCTGTAACAACTGTTTGTCCAGTGTGTATTTCTTTTCATCTTGCTTTTTTTTTAATATAAAGCCTGGGTGACAGCAGCTTAAGAAGTTGCTTTCTTCCTTTGGGTTTGGCTTTAGCTTTCTGCCCTTCCAGTAATTCTCTCGGCTCTCTGGGCTTACATACCAAACCTGCAGGTGTTTCCCTTTCAAGTTACGGAGGTCGTGTGAAACCCAGAAGTTCTGCTTCAGAGCCCATGTCAAAATTTTGTCTTTTCAATATATTTCAAAATGTCGACGACTATTTCTTCTTCTCCTGCTCTCCAGCTAGTTATAGCCAACCAATACTCAGTGGACCAATAAGAAACAGTGACAGCACTGGAGAGGAGGTGACTTTCAACTGCAGGTCCGGTAATGGATACCCAGAGCCCAAAGTTTATTGGATAAATAAAATGGACAACAGTCACCTGCTTCCATCAAAGCTAGAAATCATCCCTCACGCCGACGGCACTTACAGTGTTTTTAGCACCCTGAAGGTGAAAGCCACTTCTAACATGCAGATAGAGTGCTCCATAGAAAATGAAATGCTGCAGGAAAATCTATCAGCCAACTGTAAGTCCCTTCATGCTGCTCCATGTCTTCTAGATGGCAGGAACATCAACCAGTGTGTCTCTGTAGACACACTTTAACAAGGACTATGTATTAATTCTTTAGTTCCAAAAAGTGCTGAGAAGAACTCAGGTTTTGTTTCAAGCTAATTATGCGTAGCTGTGGAGTTTATGTTCATTTCTTCCATATGGAAGTGAATACCCCATCAAGTGTATGATGCCAGCAGCACTGAGAAGTTCTTGCACCTGAGTCAGTCAGCTGGGCTTTACCCTTTAGTTCCTTGGGGACATGATGACTTGGGGAACAGGTTGTTTTTTAGGAGGCACCGTACAGATCCATGATTTCTGACCCCCTACCCAACGGCTTTGCAGCACTCATATTTACTTTCTACTCTGCCTAGTTTCAAAGTACAGCTTTCAGTCTCTAAAACTCAAATCAATACCATGCACTATTTAAAACAGGCTTGTGGTAAATGGGTAATATTAGCTCAGTAAAACAATACACCTAATAGCACAAGTATAATAATTAACTTATTGGTGATATGAGTGATCAACAGTAAAAACAAGTATTTAGCCACTCAACTCTTCACAGAACCAAGAAGTCATTTAAAAAAAAAAAAAAAAAAAAAACAAACAACCTGTAAAGTTAGAACTATGGTACCACTGCTGGAGTTCATTATTTCCAAAAAACTGTGTAGAGAAGCTGTCTGAAATTGGAAGGCTTATCTGGAGGTGGCTTTTTGATCTTATTGTTTTTCCTGGTTCTATCCCCAGCCACACCTTTCTCTCACAGATTTCTGCACCCTGGTGCAAAGAGATTGGATTGTTTGCATAAATGTAGCTGGATATCCACAGTTTGTGTACCTGAACACCCCAAGGAATAACATACTGTGAATTTAATAACACTGATCCCACAAACATGATACGAATGTTACAAATTATATATATTATACCAGGAACAAAAATTGTACACACAGGCAAAAGTTGCACAGTAGAATATTTATACGATAACATAATGTGCTGTTATCCCAACTTAAAGAAAAACTGAGTAACCTTGTCATTAGTTTCCTAATGGCATTCCATCATACTGTCTTTTGGAGGAAAAGATCTACATATTACTATTTTTTGTTTGTTTTTAAAAGCAGTATCACACTTAAAATAGAGAGGTGATTTGAAACCTTCAGTTTGCAGCTGTTGGTGAAGATTCTTCAGTAACTTCAGGGAAAAATGTTTTGCTCAACTTTTCTGAATATGGTCAGATTTACATTACAGATTCAGTATAAATGTATTTTCAGCTGAGTCGAGATACAAGCCCAAACATACAGTCTCCCAAGGCTGGCAGGAAAGAACAAAAAGGAAGAATGATAGATGCAGTATGATGACAGGAAAGAGTGAACTGGTATTGTATTACTAGATGTTATTAGCTAGTTATTAGGAGATGTGCCTTGCTCAGCAGGAATCACCAGAATCACAATTATATCAACACGAATATAATACAATTATAAGTAATATAAGTAATATAAGAATAGAACACAATTATAAGTATACAAATACTTAGTCCTTCAGAATTTTTTTTGTGCATGTAAAATGTGAAATAGTTTTCTGATATGAAATGTGAAAGTTTATGCCTTATTACATCCCTTTTCTATTTTATTCTAGACACGCAGCAGAAGCAAGACAATGGCACAGAAAAACCAGAAAAAAAAGGACAAGTTGCTCAAGCAGCTGGCATTGTTTGCATTGTCATTCTGACAGGTCTTCTAACTGTTTTAATCTTCTGGCTGTGGAGACGAAGATCCTCCAATCTTGTGTCCTATACAGGTAATGAGACACTTTGTTTGCATGACCAAATCTTAAGAATTCTTTTTCACTTGCCAGCATATTTAATGTTATCCAGTGTGTCACTGGAAGGTACAACTAAGCTGCCTGCACACAAAGAAATGCACACTGCCAGAAATCATGCTGTTATCAAAAACCTGGGATGCCCTGGGGAGGACACATAGTGCCCCAGAGCTTGTTAGTCTTTATGGTTTTCTGCTCTTATGCCTCAGCCTCCCAGAAGTTAACTGCTGGATGTGAGAGTAACTCAGATTTTGTGCCTGTTCAGGCCATAGTTTGTCAGCTGGGATCTGTGCAGGCTGTTTCTGGACAGATAGAGGGAATCCTGCTCTGTGGAATGGGACCAAACAGTAGCAAAATCTGAAGCAGAAATCAGAGCATAAGTAAATCCTAAGAGCTTTAGGGTCACTGTCTGGACAGCTAAGGGTCAGGATGCCACTAGGATCAAGCAGCTTTCTACATGTCAGAAATACAGGTTGTCTCATTGTCACATGTGTGCCCTTGTGTTGCTGCATTTGCCCACGTGTGTGGCATCGATGCTTGGCATGACAGAGCAAAAGGTGAACCAGACTGAGTCTGCCAACATGTCTGAGTACTTGCTGTGAGCCACTTTGCAGCTACTCGGGAGCTAACATGTAAGAAAAGGGAGCAGGGACAACCACACTTTTTGTGGACAAGGACAATCCACATTTTCAATCCATGCATTCAATGTTAGCAAGCCTGGGTGCCTCGGAAAAGAGCAGGGGAAAGCAGGGTAGTGACCTTGTGAAGTGCAGCAGCTGTTCTAGAAGTCATGTCCTTCCTTCAGAAACAACCCAGGAGTGGTACAGGACTGTCCCAAGACATGGAGCAGGACTATTGCTTCAAGCCCAAAAATCTGTCCTTTCTGAAATGGCAAACTAGAAATGCAAAGAGCATTTAGCACATTGAACCCTCAGCTTTGGTGGGTGTTTCTTAATATTAATTTTGTTTGGATAAAGGCTCTGGTTATCTATCCTACCTGCTTAAATCCATGCATTTGTTTCAACAGACGTCCAAACAAATGAACAGCGAGGAGGACTCAACTGTAAGTATTAAAAATATATTACAGTATTTGTCTCAGGAGTGACTTAACTTCAAAACTTCAGTACTCACATTCAGCACAAAGCCTTTAGGTTAGACTTTACTGGGTGTTACAAACTCAAGAATGTAAAGTAGTAGCCCTACTTCTCTCAGCTCCTTCCTTGAACTCCATAAGTGTTGCAAGAGGCAGTTTGAGAGTCTTGGTTCCCAGGATTTCCTTCAAGAGTTCATAGAATCACAGGATATTCTGGCCAAAGGACATGACAAAACAACTGGGAACATGGAGCATACAGGCTAAAGCCACCTTCCCTCTCCTGTTCTACAACAATGCTGAAATGTCTTTGCCATCAAGACAGCATCAAACTTGGAAAACATGTTTTAAATGCTGATTTTCAAGTCTGACGCTGGCTATTTATTGTTTCATATCACGTCAGTGGCTATTATCAAGTGGTTGTTCCCTGCTTTTTTAGGCATTACATCCTAGAAGGTCTTTAAGGATACAGGAACATTATTTGCTTCATGTCTGTGAACCTGAGCCTGTATGCATCCAATTTAAAAAAAAACCAAACAACACTTTCCTTTCATAGAAACCTTCCCCCTGCTGTTCAGACCTTCAACATGTTCATATTTTTTATAATCAAGAATGCAATATTGCAGGCCAGCTAGTTTATAAATTCATTTATCATTTATAGTAGGGGAAAAATAAAAATAGTGCAAAAATATGAAGATATATTTGGAAAAACAAACTCAGCGCAGGGGACTTAGGGCAGCATAAAGAGGATGAAATATCTGCCTATTTTATATCTTATTTGGCAGTTTCTCCTGAAACAAATGACTGTTGCCCATGTGTGTCTGCAGAACAGGCAGAAAATTCTGTGGTTTCACAAAAATTATGATAGTTAAAGCTTAGTTTGCTGTAGCAGATACTGTGAATATTCCCAATTCACGATGTCAAGCAGAAACAAAATGACCCTTAAATTAAAAACAAAAATTTCTGGAACTTCTTTAGTGGTCACAGAAACTGGGTCAGTTATTTTCCAGACTCCAGCCTGATCCCAACAGTTGTGTATGTAAATATCAAAAGGCATTGCATTGTGTCCTGCAGAGCATAATATTGAGAGGAGGGTGGATTTTCTCCTTAAAATGAAGAGAGTTTCTCCTTTTTTCCCTGTGAACTACATTAACATAACACAAGCAGTTCAAGTTAAGGCAAACTTCTTCTCCAGACTTACTTATACCAGGCCCTACTGGATCAGGTCCCTTGATTTAGCTCGTAAATTGAAAAATCTCTGTGACATAAATAAGAGTAAATATTTATATTGGAGGCTGCTGTAGCATGATTTGTTCATTAAGAACAAAACAAAGACACTTGCCTTCCAGACATCATCTTTTCCTTCCCACGTCTCAGCACCATTTGTGGAAGAGGAGGTGGGATACCTGTTTGGTGGCTCACTGCTATCAGAAGCTGTCCCACCATCTTTTGGGCACCCCAATTTAAGGGCAACTTGGACCAATACCAGAGAAATGAGAATGATGTAGGGACTGTGATCTCTGATGAAAGATTGGTTATGTTTGTTTAGGCTGGAGAAGGCAAAGTGGATTAAAGACACAATAACAACCCTCTTCAGAGTGTCCTTAGAGAGGATGGGACATGTTATTTATTGTGCTAACCCAGCTGACACAGCACTTAAGGCACAATAGACTTAAACAAATGAGATTTAAGCTAGATGTTAGGAAAAAATGTGTAATGGTAGTTGAGCACTGAGGCAGAGAGCTTGTCGAGGCCTGTCAAGCCTCCATGAGTTTGTTCTTGTTCTGTTTTTAATTAACAAAAGAGAAAAACTGTTTTTGTCAGAAATTATTTAGGAATATAGCTGGCACTACCTTGGGATAAAAGATGGGCTCTTGGAGAAATTCTAGCCTAATTCAATCATCATTTTCAAGCTGGTTGTATATGGTAGATGGGGAATAAGGCACTGTGGAGGTGCACCCAGGGGAACACTGCCACAGCATTTTGCTTTTCAGTACTGATGTAAATGCCCTTCTGTTTCTGGCAGTTTTGCTCTACAAAGAAGGTCAGATTTTTTCCATGGGCATTGGCAATTCTGAATACTGCAAACCAAAAAGAGACTACAGAAACTAGCTTTGCTGTTACAAATTAAAAAAAAAAAGTTTGGAAAATGTGAGGAAGGCAGGTTGTAAAGAAGAGTAACTTTGTGGTGGGTTTGGTCTCTCCACACACCCATCTCAGTCAGTGGGGCAGGATGGTCTGATGAGAGGAAATTCCAAGCTGGAGCTGGAATTGCTCTCTGGAGGGATCCCTTCACTTCCTGAAGCTGGTTTCCCTCGACCACAGACAGGATTTGTGCCTTTCATTTCTCTGTAGTTCAAAATGAACCCAAGGTGACACTGACATCCCTCACAAGGGAGGGGGATGTTAACAGGAGAGAACTTCTTGCATTTGCACAGAGAGGTATTTCCAGACTTTGGTATAAGGCCAGAAAGCCCCCAGTGTTTTGGGTATCCAGGCAAAGACAGGACTTCACCCCAGCCAGTTCTCTCTGAGCAGTATGAATATGTCTTTTCCATAGCTTTGCAGCTTATTCCACTGATTACATAGGAAAAACAATGCTAAGGACGTGATTCTTTCTAGGGGAATTTGTTTCTGGTTTTTGGTAGAAAGAAGTTGCTTTGTTTTTACAGCACCTGCCTAAGTGGAAAGTCTGCCAACAATTTAGGCAGCTGGAAATGTGTCAAGAGAAGCATCACTGTCTCTCAGAGGCACCATTGTTTGTACTACAAGGGACAGATTTCTGCCAAGAGAGATGGCCAAAAAAAAAAAAAAAAAATAAAAGCTTCTCCAACACAAGAGACAAGAAAATCTGCTGGATTTTTGTTCCAGCCACTGACTGTGTCCACACAACAGCCATGTCACCACTCCAGCTCACCACTTTGGACAGTCCTCTGTGATTGTCAGGGATTTGAGCACCTGCACTGGGGAGAGCAGTAAGCCTGGGACTCAGCTGCCCTGTGCACTGAGATTTGGTGACTGTTCAGTCTCTCATCACCTTTGAAGACTTTGTTAGGAGCAGAAGCAGCTGCATTTCAGGAGCATGGAAAGTTCTTGGTGAGTCACCAATGACTACTGGATATGAAGAAAGGCAGCTAAAATCAAGAAAACTGAAAGACTCTGCAAAGTGATAATTATGACCTTTGCCATGTTTTTCTCTCTACAGTAACATCCTTTCATTGTCTGGTTTCACCAGCTGTATATTATTGTGTACAGAACCAGGCAAAACATTTTGACCCAGCCCTTGAAAAATGATGGGGTTAAGCACTGAATGTTTTAACATAGGGGAATATGCCTTCTTCAAATGCACTTGTTAGCAACATTTTCCTTTTTACCAAATAGTCTACAAAAAAGGGGATTTCCAATTTTGCAGGAGCCTGTGTGTACTGTGCAGAAGAACAGGCTGTGAAATCTGACCAATTAAAAATAGTACTCTCTGCTGTGTTAATGTCAGGTTACCTGGACTTACCCTTTTCAGGATGGAACAAAAACTGTGGTCAAGCTCTGCTTGATTCAACTGAATCTTTACTTAAGCACTCCCCCTTGGCTTCCAGGGAGGATTTTAAACTGAACCTCTCATCCCTCCACCCACCCAACAAAAAAAAAGTGCAGACTATGTCAGGCTGTTGTCCATAAGTGTCCAGAAAGCCAAGAACTGGAGTTTCCTTGTGCTACTGTATGTGTTTGACTGTTTCAGCCCCAGGAGAAGTCAAGAGAAACTGACTGAAAACAGCAAAGCAGTAAACTTTGCTGATGGTAGGAGGTTATGAAGGAGGAGGAATCTATACCCAGGGGGGACAGGTTCCCCATTTTGCCATGAGGGGATGGAGATGATAATTTTAAATTGAGCTCTGGAAACTCTTGGCTTCTCCTGCAGCAGTAGTTAGGCTAAAATTGTACCATTTCTGTGAATGTCACAACCTTCTTTGTCCTTGCTCTGTGTGTGTGGGGCACTCCAGTGTCACCTGTGAGTTGGGACATTGATTTTTCATATCAAGATCAGCTTTCAAGTCCCAACCAAGTGAAAATTTTGTTGTCCTGTTCTTCCAGCACATGGAACCAGGCACATTTTGCAATAGTGCTGCAGTTAGCATTTATCAAAGCAATACCCACAAGGAGGCTCCAAGCTGGGTAGCTGTGCTTCTCTCACGTCCAGGAATCTGGATGTTAGATATTTTCTGAATCCAGATTTAGTCTTCAGAGAACCCTAAATAGAATTTGCTTGAAGAAAGCTTCAAAACACCTTAAAAATGTGAATAGCATGTCTGCAGATGTGCAGGGTTATCAGTTCCTAATAGTTCAGTAAGAAGTCCTGCAGACCTTTCCTCACTATCACCTGAAGCTGTTTTGTGCAGCTTCTTTGGTGCTGCTGTAACTGACAGAAGCCTTTTCTGTAAACAGTTTTCCACTTTTATATTCTGCAATTGCAAGAAGCTGTAACAGTTCAGAGATGTAAGAAGTGACCTACCAGTCACTCCACAGTGTGTTGTTAAACTAATCTAGACTGATTGGATTCTCTTACTTCTGGTCTACTTCATGGATACATCTAAATGCAAAAGCCTGTTCTTGCAAAATCTGTGCTTTCAATTGGTTTAGGGTTCCAGCTATTTTTAGAGGTAAATAAATCCTAGATGACAGTTGTTTGTTACCATTCAAAGGGCTCTGGAATTTTGTAATAACAGAGTTTTTGTCTTCACTGCCATGTTTATATTTTAAATAAAATCCATTCATTCCTCTGGATGTTTGACTAAATCTATCAGCACTCAAAGATAAGTCATTCCAAGCCATCTCCCCCAACCCAGGTGGCAGTTTTACTTTCATCCACACCCCTCAGGCATACAAGCACTCCTTTCCAAAGCCCTTGGATGAGGGGAGACCAATACAACATGGACTTGACAACCTTTTCTTTATTTTGTCTCACATAAAAAAATACCTTGAACAAACTTCATGAAAGCCATGTAGTATCCTGAAGGCAGCACTAAGCCTAGGCTGATATATCCATTTCTCATCCAAATATTCAACCCCAAGCAGAGCAGAGATACAACACTCCCACTTTCAGAACTGAAACCAGCTCATTGCATTGTGCTGGGTCAATGTTGTACTTGAGCACCAGCATCCCTCTGTTTGCCTTCCCTAAAGGTAACAGCTCACATGAATTTCATGTCCTAGGCAACTTAAACACATGCACAGGAAAGCAACACCTGATGCAGCTTTGGAGCAAGAGTCTAAAAAATGGACTCACAGAAAAGTGAAAGGCAGTTGTTGTGGCATGGCTGGTAAACCACAAATGGAAAGTCCCGAGAGAAAACTTGTGTTGCTACTTAGTGATCTGAATCCATCTGTCCCATAGTCAAATTCGTTTTTAAAATCTTCTCACCTGTGAGAGCTGCAATATCTCTTTTGCTCAAAAAAGTCATTCTCTTTTTCCACTTCAACAACCCTGACTCCAAACACTTTTCTCAGTAGCCCCTTGTGCTATGCCAAAGAAACTTTAGTAGTTGCTTCTCCAACTTGCAAAGTGAATCCTCATGTTTGTAGCAAACATGTGCAAAAGTTCAGGTTACCCAATAAGGGTAATCTCTCCAACCAATCTTTTCTCCAGAACAAGAGAAACTGCTCTAAAGTTTCAGTACAGCCCAGCTCCACAGGGAGAACACACCCCTACCACCTACAGATGTTAATTAGGCTCTTGGGACTTTTCCTCTCAATGTGTGATGAGCATTAGGACC
>WEIV01011815.1:15354-45498 GCA_013390005.1 Calyptomena viridis | reverse complement strand
GAACCCTAAATAGAATTTGCTTGAAGAAAGCTTCAAAACACCTTAAAAATGTGAATAGCATGTCTGCAGATGTGCAGGGTTATCAGTTCCTAATAGTTCAGTAAGAAGTCCTGCAGACCTTTCCTCACTATCACCTGAAGCTGTTTTGTGCAGCTTCTTTGGTGCTGCTGTAACTGACAGAAGCCTTTTCTGTAAACAGTTTTCCACTTTTATATTCTGCAATTGCAAGAAGCTGTAACAGTTCAGAGATGTAAGAAGTGACCTACCAGTCACTCCACAGTATGTTGTTAAACTAATCTAGACTGATTGGATTCTCTTACTTCTGGTCTACTTCATGGATACATCTAAATGCAAAAGCCTGTTCTTGCAAAATCTGTGCTTTCAATTGGTTTAGGGTTCCAGCTATTTTTAGAGGTAAATAAATCCTAGATGACAGTTGTTTGTTACCATTCAAAGGGCTCTGGAATTTTGTAATAACAGAGTTTTTGTCTTCACTGCCATGTTTATATTTTAAATAAAATCCATTCATTCCTCTGGATGTTTGACTAAATCTATCAGCACTCAAAGATAAGTCATTCCAAGCCATCTCCCCCAACCCAGGTGGCAGTTTTACTTTCATCCACACCCCTCAGGCATACAAGCACTCCTTTCCAAAGCCCTTGGATGAGGGGAGACCAATACAACATGGACTTGACCACCTTTTCTTTATTTTGTCTCACATAAAAAAATACCTTGAACAAACTTCATGAAAGCCATGTAGTATCCTGAAGGCAGCACTAAGCCTAGGCTGATATATCCATTTCTCATCCAAATATTCAACCCCAAGCAGAGCAGAGATACAACACTCCCACTTTCAGAACTGAAACCAGCTCATTGCATTGTGCTGGGTCAATGTTGTACTTGAGCACCAGCATCCCTCTGTTTGCCTTCCCTAAAGGTAACAGCTCACATGAATTTCATGTCCTAGGCAACTTAAACACATGCACAGGAAAGCAACACCTGATGCAGCTTTGGAGCAAGAGTCTAAAAAATGGACTCACAGAAAAGTGAAAGGCAGTTGTTGTGGCATGGCTGGTAAACCACAAATGGAAAGTCCCGAGAGAAAACTTGTGTTGCTACTTAGTGATCTGAATCCATCTGTCCCATAGTCAAATTCGTTTTTAAAATCTTCTCACCTGTGAGAGCTGAAATATCTCTTTTGCTCAAAAAAGTCATTCTCTTTTTCCACTTCAACAACCCTGACTCCAAACACTTTTCTCAGTAGCCCCTTGTGCTATGCCAAAGAAACTTTAGTAGTTGCTTCTCCAACTTGCAAAGTGAATCCTCATATTTGTAGCAAACATATGCAAAAGTTCAGGTTACCTAATAAGGGTAATCTCTCCAACCAATCTTTTCTCCAGAACAAGAGAAACTGCTCTAAAGTTTCAGTACAGCCCAGCTCCACAGGGAGAACACACCCCTACCACCTACAGATGTTAATTAGGCTCTTGGGACTTTTCCTCTCAATGTGTGATGAGCATTAGGACCCTCACCACATTTATTAGATAAGATACAAAATCACTGTAATCCATTCCCCATTTGAGGATTATTTTGGAGCTCATGGATCAAGTCTAGAACAGGGCTACAAAGATGATTAGGGAACCGAAAAACCTTATTTGTGAGGAAAGGCTGAGGGAACTGGGACTGTTCAGCCTCAAGAAGAGATGACAGAGGGGACCTCATCAATGTCTGTCAGTGTCTAAAGGGAGGGGGCAAAGGATGGACCAGGCTCTGCTGGGGGGGGGCAAACAATAGGACAAGAGGCAGTGGGCTTAAACTGATGCCCAGGAAGTTCCACCTGAACATGAGGAAGAACTTTCCTGTGCAGTGACCAAGCACTGGAACAGATTGCCCAGAGAGGGTGTGGAGTTCTTCCCTGAAGATATTCAAAAACCATCTGGACACAGTCCTGAGTAATACACTCCTGGGGACCCTGCAAGAGCAGGGAGGTTGGACTAGAGGACCTCCAAGGGTCCCTTCCAAACTTACCCATTCTGTGACGCAGAGAGCACCCCACATATTCTTTGAGGTGATCTCCTCTGTATCTGGCATTCCTGGGAATTACAGGCTGCAGACCAGTAGCTTTTGTCACATTCATCTTTCAAGACACAATTAGGAGACAACTATTACTTTCAAACATAAGAAAAAGGCTTCCAACACTTCTTGTGTTATCAGCACCACTAATAAGCTAAAGTACTGTATCTGAGCCAATGCCTCATGCTGCAAAATGGCAGCTACTCATGTGACCTTACTATTAATCACAAACTTTTTTTGTACATTGTTAGGAAAGAGCCTGTCTCCCATTTTAGTCTGGCACAGAAAATTGCTGTGTAGAGATATACCAAGAGGGAACCTTAGGCTGACCTTCCAACTCACCCAAAATAGGTCCCAAGAGTTTAGTAATAAATTACTGATTTGTTTTTTCTGTGATTCCAAGAAGTGCTTCTTAGGATAATTTTGTAATTGAAAGGCTTGGACGTGGCAGTCATGCTTGGAGTCACACAAGGCTGTAGCTGACTTGTTGCTTGCACTCACATCTCCAGCATGCAGAGACTTTCTTTTGCTGCTGGACTGGAAAGTCCACACCTTTGCAGCATTCACCCTAGTAGACATCATAAGTCAACAAAAGCTGTCTGCTAAATTTGAATAGGATCACGTTGCACAAAAATGAAAGAGGAAAAAGATAAGACATGTCTCAGTTCAGACTGGAAATCTTTTAGCAATCTGTCAGTAAGTAGCAACACTAACACAGCCATAATGAGGACAGAGTGACTGCTAACATTTCCTTCTGCCAGATCTATGTGCTACATGTCATCCCTCTCATGAGGCTGAGAGTATAGTTTCGAAACAAGATCAAATTTGCTTGGAAAAACATTTCCACAGCATCATGCTGGACTAGAAGCAATTCTATTCCTCTCAATTTACCTCTTAATCAGTCAGACTTACCATGATTGTGTTACCTAACTTCTAAATACGTCACTACTGCAGTTCACCTAACTAAAAATAGGTCAAAGGTTAAAGGTGCAAAACATCTGAACTGTAGCTACTATTATAACAAGGCAAACAAAGTATCCTTATCACTTTATTGGGAGTCTTATTAACCAGCTCAAATTAAATTGAGTGTGATTGAACTTTGAAGCCTTATGATAAACCTGGTATTTCAAAGCCCTTTCTTTGGTTTCCATACATATGCTTATGTTTTTATCTGGCTCTACCTGCAGCACAGAGGGTTGCTGTCTTATTTGAGATACATTATTGAATTCTCTTACAAAATCATGAGAAAAATCCAGTCCTGTGTGGGCTCCTGACCTACTGAACAAGGCAAGAGGGCTGGCCTGATAACAACCATCCTTTCTAGAAAAATTTATTGACTGTTTCCACACAAGGTGAGGCAGGGAGGTCTCCAGCACTCCAGGCACCAGCTGACACAAAAATTGAGCCCAGAAAGTGAAGGACTGGAGAATTTGAGGAAGGGGCTTTGGAGACAGGTAAGTTTTGAGGGATTCCTATCCAGGGTGAGCTGTGGTGCCAGGTTTCTGCTCAGCAGGTAGGGACCCCATCAATGTCCTGGAACACCAGGGCACAACTCAGCTCTGAGGGGTAAGTGCCTTTGAGCAGGAAAAAAAAAAATGAAAAACAGTAAGTAAACAGATCCCAAACTTTACACAACTAAGTTCCACTTAACTTCAGATTATTTATTTAAAGTTGAATTTCTCATGACCGTGAGGCAAACAGCTGCCTGCCATGGTACATAGAACAGTTTGATGTAGCTGAGAGTAGGAACAGGAAAGAAAAGGGAAAAAAAATGAAGATATTTTAATCTGCTCCAGCCCAGTCCTCAGGAGATGAAGCTCTGTGGAAGAAATATTTATTTATTAATTTATTTTTATTTGAAGTAGCCCTTAAGTAGAGCTCCCATTAACAAACACGTGCTCTGGCTGGCTGGAATTATCAACCACAAAGCCCACTAGGCATTCACATTATGATTCAGTGCCTTTCATTAGCATTTTTGGCAACATGGCAATGTCTGACCAGCTTCATACAATGTGTCTTATCTCAATTTTTGAGCAACTCTTACTGCATCACAACATATCTGGATGGAAAATTATTTGCAAACTAAATCAAACAAAGTTCCTCAGAAACAGAATACTTGGCAAACAAAATCCACCAGTTTCTGTGGCTGCATTTATTGCATCAATAGACCTCTAAGCCTTGGGAAACAGCAGTAGATATTCCTTGTGTCAAAGACCTCTGCTAGTATTTTATACCATACCAGTTTTTGCATTAAAACTGGTTTTAATGTGCACAGGTCACAGGCGCTCAGGTTTGAGCACCCTCACAGCCACAAGGGATCTTGGGCACACAGGTGTGCCCCTGCCTGCATATTTTTCAGAAACTTCAGGGTGGGGTTGAAGGGCAGGGAAGGACAGGAGTTGTTTGGTTTAGTCTCCAGGCAATGCTTCTCTAAACAGGTAGGAGGAAACCATAGAACTCCTGCACCCATGGCAGAAGCAGGAAGGAGGAAACAGACCCTAACCCCCTCCTGTGTAGGTCTGGCTTTACAACCCAGTGCTCTAGCACATCCCTCACTACATGTTTTACAAAGCATGCTATAACCTTAATCATTGCACTCCCAGCTGATGGGGCAGAGCATTCAGCCTGGCAATACTTATTTGTATAACATATCTGTGCCAGCTGGAAACTCCATGCAAACAATCAGTATAATTGATGAGGTGAGCACAATGCAGCAGCAAATGAAACTGTATTTGAACAGAGATAAAGTGCAATGGAACGGCGTGGCAAAAACAGGTCAAGTTTTGCAAGGAGAAAAGCAAGAAAGCACATGGCTCCCACAACAATCTTGTCTGAGTGGGAGGACGTCACAGACTGGATGCAAACACAATTGGAATGTCACTGCTTTCATTCAGACTATTTCTTTTTATGGAAGGCAAGACTGATATTCCTGTCTCCCTGCAACCCAAAGCGTCACTGTTGACTGCCAAGATGGCACAGACTGTTTTTGCCCTCTTGAGATGCTGCTCCCCACAGGTAGGTAGAATACCAACAACTTAATTATGCAGTCAGTTATTAGCACCTGCCTGAACTCTCACACTAGGAAAAATTGTGATTCCTCTTGTAAAATTTAGGTAAGGCTAAGAAAACACCTGAAGAGTTACTGCTGTTTTCTTCCCTGGTCACAAAGGCCTTGCTCACCCTGTGAGTCACAGCCACAGAGGTATTTGGCTGTAAGGGCCTTTGGACACTCACAGCAGAGCAGCTGTTGCTGAACTATTAAACAGTTTTCCCACTGTTAGACCAGGTTTTGATAGGTCAGGGGTAATGGACCATGGGTAGCATATGCAGAATGGGCACTTTAATTGCTCATAATATTTAGAGTATAACCTTTCAGAAACAAAACACCTCTATGAAATACAGCAAGAGTGGTTGGATCTGCAGTAGTGTATTCAAAGCTCAAATTTCATCAAACTGGAAACAGGAGTTCCTTTGCCCTTGAGACTGGAGGACCCTGCAGAGAACCCAAACTCAGGGACACTCAAGCCACTGTGGTTGTCAGCAGTTGTGTAAGACATGGGTGGCAGACAGGTCTCAAGGCTGGGCTTGCAGACTTATATCATGAGGGCAGAAAACTGATTTAGAAGAAGAGCTGACTGCCTTCCTGGAAAGCAGCCTAAAACATGAACTGCAGGACTGCCCCAGGCAGCTTCTCCCCCATGGTAAAGACAGTGGCAAACTGAACACATGCACTTTACCAACCCAAAAATGAGGACTAGAGAAAGAGTATCACTCATGGAGGGTTCTATCTTGGGAGCAAAAATTTCAGTGGTCATGTGTAGAAATGAATGCCTTAGGCTTGACCAAACTCACATGAGATACCATAGAGAACACTTGGTGATGCATAAAACCAAGTTGTAGGAGTTTTTGCTGTTGAACTCCATGCTATCCCTGCCATGCCTAAATGAAAGAACCACTCTTACAATTAGTATTACCTAACCCAATTGCATCACTGAGGGACTGCAGATTACATTGCTGTGACTGTGCTGAACTTCCAAAGAATGGAAGGCAAAGAAATTCCAAAGAACGGAGGGCACAGGGTGGGCATTCAGTGCTTGGCTTTTATAATTCATGGGCCCAGAAAGGAACCCAGTTACATCCCCAAATACTATTATAAATACAAATAAGCTGGTTGAAATGTTAATCACCTTTCAGAAGATGAGTGTGCTCCCCCTGCATTTCTGGAAGAACGGAGGGCCTTCCTACCATTACTGAACCAGCCCCAAGCACAAAGACCAGACTCTCCCCCACTGAGCTCAGCTTTTCCACCACAAGCACACTTGTAAGCCAGGTTTTGGTCAGGTAGGATCATGGTTGTAATGGGAAAAATAAATTAAAAAGTGACTGAGAACTTTCACCTATTAAAATGTGCCAGAGTCCAGCACAGATTGATGAAATGCAACAAAACTTTTTCACTGAATCACTCAGAGGGCTGGAGAGATAGGGCAGCACCAGGAAAGCTGGGAAAGTCCATATACAACTGTCAGGTGAGTCAAACCTGCGATGACATTTTGCTCACCATGAGCATCTGCCAAGCACCAAGCAGGCTCCCCTTGCTACAGCAAGGGCAGGCATCCCTGCCCAGTTTACTTGGCTCCTTCTCTGCTCAGCTAACCAGGCAGGCCAGCCCATGTCACTTGTCTAGTTTGGAGAAAAGGAGGCCGAGGAGTGACCTTGTTGCTCCTACAGCATCACACCTGACAGAGCCCAAAGAGCACCCAGGCAACATTCTTAGTCCTGTGGTTTAGTTTTAGATAGTTCTGCAAGGAGCAGGGAGCTGGGTGCTTATGGGTCCTTCACAACTCAAGATATTCTGTGATACCAGGGGAGGTTCACATTTGACACAAGGAAATATTTCTTTACCAGGAGGATATTAGAACACTGGAACAGGTTCCTTAGGGAGGTGGTCGATGCCCCAAGCCTGTCAGTGTTCAAGAGGCATTTGGACAGTGCCCTTAACAATGTGCTGTAACTTTTGGTCAGCCCTGAAGTGGTCAGGCAGTTGGACAAGATGATCCTTGTAGATTCCTTCCAAGGAATAGACTATTCCAGGGAAATAGTCTATCCTACATCTCACTCATGCTGAGAGGAAAGCCAAGATACATGGAGCAATTAAATGCTTTCAAAACCTCCCAGTACTTGCTGCTATGCCCCAGGAAAGCCCAGAAACCTTGTGGCAAATATAATCATGAACATCTTTACAGAAAAAATATGAATCCTCCTTCCCGAGTGTCTGAGCCCCGAGTAACCACCCACTGCAGGTATTCTGAAAAAAGGGGAAAACTGACTTCAGAGAGGAACAAGCAGCTAATCTACCAGCCTGAAAGCTTGATCATGAAAGGGATCAGACTGACCAAAGTAGGAATGAGAGTGAAGCTGATTTCTGCTTTCTCACAGTCAAGCTGAATTTTTGTTCCTATTTCTGCTGGCATGTCCAAGTCATTAGGCTTCAGCCTAATACAAATGTGTATTTCTTGCCAAGTACCTCCTATTGCCGGAACTTAAAAGAACATTTCTTGGACAGCAATGCTGATGACTGTTGCTTCTTCCTTTGCAAATGAATATGCTGCTTCAATTTTTGCTACTTTAGTAGCACCATGAAAGGACCTCCACAGTTGCTCAAGTGGTTCAAAAGCCAGCATGAGCACTCATTATTTCTTCATATTTCTGTATATGTCCTCATCCTGGGATAAGAGTCATAGCCATGTAACATCTTAGCTCAAATACATGGAAATGAGTGAAACCAGCCAGAAACAGGAATGGTTCCCACAGGCTGGAAAGCCTCAGCCTACAGCAAAATCCAAAATGATAGATTAAGTACAGATCTCAGGTGCTCACCAGCCTGATATAAATAGTCTTTTTGTTTCCACCTGAACTGAAGAATGATTAAGATTCAGCAAAATGAAGTAGAGAGAATGAGCATAGAAAGCTAGAGCTGCTGCTGGTCTGTATTGCCTTATCCAAAAAGTCTTTCCATCTTCTCCTCTGAATGACAAATGAAGTTAAGTTTGCATTTTCCTTCTGAAGTGAGCCTAGTTAAGATTGTCTGTGTTATATACTCACCGATAATAAAAGTGGAGCAGGGGAAAGAGAAAAACTCACATTTATTAATAATCTCAGGTAAGATCATCAATATTAATAATTTGTGATGAATAACAGTCAAAAACATGAGACTCACTTTTTTGGAGTACTCTGCCAGCAGGTTTAGAAACCATTTTGACTATAAACACAAGCAGAGAGGAAAATACAATTAGAAGAGAAACACTGCAAGGCTACAATATATTAACACAGCATTAAGGGAAAACATCCAGGTCCCCTGTCCAATCTGTAGCAGTACTTAGTTGAATTCAAGTTTATATTCCAAATACTGGAGATTAAACTATATAAACCCACCGTTCTTCCATCCATTCACTTATTTGTGATGAAAACAGTCTGGATATGACTTTGCTAATTCAAACACTGTGAATCAAGTGCTTTCCAATGTGTAGGCAACTGTGTTTGGTAACACAGCTAGGGAGTTGTATTCTGTGGGAAAGGAGGCTGTATTTTGCTTCTGTTGGAAGTCTTTTAGCAAATATGCAGGATATAGCAAATGGAGGGAAGAAAGCACATTTATATAACCTAAAAGCAGCATGATAAAGGTGCTGATCATTTGAACATCTCCAAACACTGAAGTGAGGAGCCCCAGGGACTGAAAACCAACAAGACATTAGGCAATGTCTCTAGTACATGAATCAATTTAAGGATTTCATGTCAGCTTGGTAGCTCGCCCCAACAAGTTTTTGTTCTGTACTTGGTTCATGCCAACAAGTAGGAAGCAAGGAAAAAAACCAAACAAGCCACACCAAGAGGCCTGCATAGATGAACAAGTTGATCCTGGAAAAACTCAAGCACTAAAAGGAAGCATGCAGCAAGTGGACCAAGGGTGGGCAACATGGAAGAAATAAAGAGACACTGTTTGTGCATGCAGAAACACAATTAAGAAAGCCAAAATCCACCTGGAATTTGATCTGTTTGGGGAGGTCAAAGACAACTAGGTTTCTGTGCATACACAGGAGATAAAAGGAAGGGAAGGCCAGGGAAAATGTGGGCCTGCTGCTGAAGGAGAGGGGACCTGGTCACACAGGACATGGAAAAGGCTGAGATATTCTATGCCTTCTTTGCCTCAGCCTTTACTAGGAAGATTGGCCTTTAAGGATCCCGGGTCCCAGAGACAGGAAAAAAGGTTGGAGCAAGAAAGACAATCCTTGGTGGAAGTGGATCAGGTCAGGAATGTTCTGAAGTTAAATAAGGAGAAGTGCAAAGTCCTTGGGGAGGTAAAAAAACCTCCATGCACCAGTACATAATGGGGGCCACCCAGCTTGAACACAGCTTTGCAGAAAGTACCCTGGGGGCATGTTGGTGGGCAACAAGTTGATCATGAGAATATCGTGCCCTTGTGGCACAGACAGTTAATTGAATCCCAGGCTGCATTAGGCAAAATATTGCCTGTGGGTTGAGGGAGGTGATCCTTCCCCTCTCCTCAGCACTAATGAGGCCAGTCCTGGAGTTCTGGGCTCCCCCACACAAGACATGTATCAATCTAATGGAGAGAGTGTGATGAAGGGCTACAATGATGATGAAGAGACTGGAGTATAACTTCTGTGAGACAGCTGGGGCTGTTGTGCCTGGAGAAGAGAAGGCTTGGGTGGGATTTCAACAGTGTGTATAAATACCTCAAGGGAGGGTGCAAAGAGGACAGAGCTGGGCTGTCTTTAGTAGTGCCCAGTAGCAGAACCAGAGGAAATGGGCAAACAGAGGATGGTCTATCTAAAGATCAAGCAGGTGATCCAGCTTGAGCAGGGGAGCTGAACCACATCACTTCCAGAGGTTCTTTCCAACTTCAACCACTCTGTGATACTTGAAAAGTTATGAGTGGATTTTGAAAGAACAAAAAGGTATATTGCCATTACAACAGTAGACTCCTTCAGGTCACTCAACCCATACTGAGATTAATAGGACTACTCTGGAAAAATGGGAAGGGTGGGAAGGAAAAAGATTGTGTATCTGTAAAGATACACAATTATCTGTAAAGATAAACAATTGTAAGCCAATATTGCACAGCTGGCGGGTCCTCATCTTATTTCATGTTTAACTACACTCAGCATAGTACAAGGGAACACTAAGCAATCACAGCATTTCACTTCTGTCACATGAGCAACTATGAAGACTGAAGGGAAAAAACCCAACAAAAACAACCAACTTCAAACCAAAACACAATCACACACCTCGTACATATTGGTGGGGTTTATCCTGGTGAGCAGTCATGTCAGATCAGTATGATTTCATTGTCTTTATCACTGAAAATCAAATTAAGTAATAAATATGTGGCCATGTCCTCCAGACCCACAACCTTTACTCCAGACCATTATATGACCACAGGTGTCTGACTCCTGTATATTTGTACACCAATAGATTTTGAAAGAAGGCATTAGTGATCCAGATCTGCTACCTCCTCCTGCAAGATGGGAGGACAGCAGAAAGGTGACAAAAGGATGGAAGGAAATAACAGAGGTTACTTAGGCACAAAACTGGAGTACAGCAGCTTTTCCATTCTCATGATTTCTTTCCTAGGTGGTATTTAATCACCATGCCAGTGCATTTCAAAGACCAAACACAAGAAAAACTTGGAGTACTTGGAGACAAAAGACTTCAGAAGTATGTACTGAAAAAGGCTGTTCAAATCACTGGACACACTGAGGAATTACCTTGATGGATGGTTTAAATTTAGTCTGGGCTATGNGCAAGAAAAACTGAGAAGCTGCGAGTTTTATTCCTTTATCTGGTACCGGACTTTGATAATAAGAAGAGGTACTCTAGCAAACAACCAAAGAGTATCTCGAGAATGTAGTACCTCAGACACTTTTTCAGAGCACATAAAGCAGGACATAGCATCTCTGAGTCAGATTCCAACAGCTGTGTTTAACTTGGACAACACTTCTGCTATTGTGAGAGAACTTCTCAGAGGAGGATTAGGATCTCTTGGAAGAGTAACTTTCAGAAGAGCATGAGGAAAAATCCCACCAATACTTTCTCATAAAATTAGTACAGCCATAGATGTTTTTGTTAATTCATCAGGACTTCTAGTCTTGGAAGCCTTCCAGTTTTGTGCTTCAGTGTTAGACAGAAAATAGCTACTACAAACTCAGAAGTATTTTCCTCTGCTCTGTCTTACCACTCATCTAATGTGAGTTGCATCAGGCATTCAAAGCTTTCCGAACTGAAGCGCCTCGGGAAATATTCAGAATCATCACTGCCACGAGAGAATGAGCAATTCCATTACAGCATCATTTGAGTGGGAAACTGTATTGCTGAAATACTACCATAAAGCTGACTGATTTATCAAGTGTTAACTTTTCAAACCATTAAGTAAAACATGGGTGGTTTTGTTTGTTTTCTAGCATAATGAAACATAAATAATTGAAAAAATCTAGAAAATTAACTTCTAGCTTAATACCAAAAAAACCAGACTTATTCTAAACCTATGAGCATTACATACTAATATTTAAATTCATCCAGCATAATTAAATAGCGAGTTCTCTGCTTAATCTGAGCAAAGGAGGAGTTGGGATTAATAAGAAGAGTGATTATAATACTATTATTTAGTTTTAATAGTAATTATTACTTAATACTTTTTAATAATAATTTAATTATTTCAAATAAATTGGAAAGCCTTTAATGGCATGTTTATACAATGTAAAGTTCAACACTGACAAGTGTGTGTATACATTTATAAAGTAAAAAAAGGGAGGTGTCAGAAGGATTCAATTCAATGGAGATTGACTACCCAGACACTGGTAGTTTAAATATAAGAACTGAATAGAATCCATCAAATATATTTTTCCACAAGTGCTGAATTGTGCAATTATGCAACTATGTGCAAAAAAAACCCCCAAAACCAAAAAACCCAACACCCCAGTGATGCAATGTCCTTGCTAGTAAATAACACAGAAAGAAAAACTTAAATTCCTTTGTGAAATGCCATAGAAGAACATGCCAGGCACCCACAGCCAAGACCACAACTTGGTGAGATGTAAAAGCTCTCTCAAGGAGAAAGAGAAAGGCTTCTACCATGGCTGGCTGAAAACATGAGGAGTAAACATTGCTTGATACCTGCACATCAAAAGCAGAATGCCAGGGAAACAACAGTGCTTGAGAGGAGAGCAAATCAAGAAACAGAGCTTTTTTGACACTGTTTGAGTGTTAGATTTTGGAAAGGCAGGCTTAGAAACTGCCTCTGTGTTCAGCTGTATAGGAAACTAAATACATGAATGTCAGCCAAAACTAGTTGTAAGAAGGTAAGCTTTTTTCAATTTTTTTTTTCTTAATAGAACCAAACAAAGTCACAAGTGCCTGCTTGGGCTAAGAGGCAAGAATTGTTCTAGAGACTTAGGTAAAATCCTTATTCTGAACATCCTCAAGTAGCACATTCATGCAAAGAAGTGCTTCTTAAGAAGCACATATTCTTTATAGGACTAAAGGCAGGCAGCCTTCCTAGAAAATAATGCAGTATCTGAATGTTGCATTATCATAAAGTTTGGGAAATGATAAAAGTTGAAATATTGAACATTTCTAGGCTTTTACAATTGGTAAAAGCAAGTCTTTACGTCAGCTGAAAATGCTAAGCCCTCAATAATTCTTTTTGTTCCTCAGCTAGTATCCAGAAATACAGCTCCTCAGTATCTGAGTCACTGCTCCACATCCGGCCCCGCTCCAGCACTTCCTCATTCAAGGCAGAAGGGACTCACAGCAGGCAGCACATTTGGATCTCAGCACATGCAGATAGGATACTGAATGATTCCAAAGGTAAGCAAGAGATCAAGTATTTTGTCTTGTACCAAAAAGTGCTAAAACTGCATTATCTAGGCTATGGCTTTTTGGTTAAGGTCTTATACAATTGCTTCAGCTGATGTAGACACGGGGAAAATGAAAAAGAAACAATCTGGGTTTGGCTTGTTTTTTTTTTCTTTGTCATGAGTGACAGTTTGCTGGAGAGGAAAAAACACACACCAAGGGATTTCCAGCTCTAACTGCACTCCCCTGTGCTGGCTGCTAGTTGGGGTGTGCTTAGACTGCAAAATGACAAGTGAGGCTAAGGCTACCACTAAAACACAAGGCAGCTTTCACCTGACACCCCTGAAGGCATTTCCAACTAATTTACTTACTGAGTACAGTTTTGCCTTTATTTCTGCTGGTTATCTTCTTGCTTATCTTTAGTCACTTATGTGACACACTGACAGAAGTGTCTGAAAAGGAAGTTTCAGGTTAGGGAAGTTCAGAGAGTCGACTGCTGAAAATAATCAAATCCCACTTACTGCCTCAAAATGTCATGTGGGCAAGAGAAAAGGCTCAAGACACTCAGCATATTAGTCACACCAAAAAGGAAACCCTGCATAACTTCTCATGTTCTGAATGGTCACTGTTTACAGACACGGTGTGTAATAGCAGCTAAAAACTGCTATTTTATATATATAGCTAAAAACTGGAGTCTCAGGGTCCTGAGCAGTGCACACACAATTGTACAACCCAAGGTGCACCTTGCAGCTGGCAAAGAAGTCAAGTGTAAGAGTGAAAAGACAGGGAAAGCAACTGTATGGGAGGGTTTTCCCAAGCCATGAGTCACTGTGGTTTCTGTTACAAATGCTGGTGGACTTTGAAAAACAAGAGAACAAAATACTGTGTGAGTTACAGACAAGCGTGTTGCCTTCACACTTTAATAGAAGATTTACATTAGATGAATTAAAAAAATAAACAAACAAAAACCATAAACTACACAGCCACAAGGTGTACATACCAATCCCTACAACAGGATAACTTACAAAATTACCTACAAAATAACTTTCTAATTTTAAAATCTATTCTCATTGATAGCTTTTCCTTTTCTTTAGGAGGAACTGTACCCACCAAGGTAATGCAGGGAGAGAGGAAGGTAGGAGAGAGACACCTGGGAAAAGTAGAGTGACTGATGCCACAAAGCCAAATTTCTCATACCTTCACACGAGCTCAGGACTCAAACCACTCAAGAGCCAGCTCATGGCAGACAATTTTGCCTTTCTGAAAGCTAAATAGAAATATTTTACCAGTTGACTAAAACTGAATCCTGAGCAAGGCATAAAGTGACACAGCTACAGATTTCACTTCTCCTTAAATCCAGAAGTTTGCCTTTATTTTGAGTTTAGCTTGATAGCACAAGTGTAAATAGTGTAAAGGTGGGCATCAGCACAGATTTTTCTTTCTAGAGAAGTTATTTAGCTGTTTATGGAAAGGTAGAGAAGGTGGTAGGAAATTCTCATTTCTAAGCCCTCTTGTAAAACAGACCAGGTTATTGAAATATTTACCAAGATGGGCATTACCAAAAAATCTCCAATATACTATCTCCAGTTATGAAAGCCCTAAAACAAGATTGCATTAATGTATATACTACATTCAAGATAGATCTTTTGGTGGAACAGTCACCAGTTCTTAACATTTTGTCTCCCAGAGAAGCTACTCAGGTTGGGGTCTGGGAGAAGAACATTTTACACTGCAAAAGAAAAAGCAAAAACAAACAAACCACCACCAAACCACACACACAGAGGTACAGTCAACTCCTTAGAAGGCTTTTTCCCACCCTGTCATTGCAAATGGCATCCACAGCTTACTGCTACCACAAGCCAGACATAGACCTGTTGTAGCAGAACCAGAAGAGGTCCATAAAAATGGTCAGAGCTGGAACATAACTCCTTTGGAGATAGGTTGAAAGAGTTGAAGTTGTTCAGCCTGAAGACGACTCCAGAGAGACCCCTTTCAGTACTTAAAGGGGGCTTATAAGAAAGATACTTTTTACTAGGGCCTGTAGTGACAGGGACAATGATTGTAAACTGAAAGTGTGTAGATGTAATTGCATATAAGGAAGAAATTCGTTCTTGGCACTCTAATGGTTTGCCCAGAGAAGTTGTGGATGCCCCATTCCTGGAAGCATCCAGGCCAGGTTGGATGGGAGTCTGAGCAACCTGGTCTAGTGAAGGGTGTCCCTGAGCATGGCATGGAGGTTGGAATAAAATGATCTTTAAGGATCACTTCCAACCCATTCTATGCTTCTATGATGAGTACTTAAGAATGCTCTGGGGAAAAAAAAAAAAATTGAGCTGGTTTATGTCTCTCATACCCCTCTCACGTTGCTTTTCTGAACTGTGTTACAGCCTCCCACTCAGGATGAGGAGCCTCTAGAGCAAATTGCCTCCCATGGAAGCTGAGCATTCCTGAACATTCAAAGAACTTGGCAGTCCAGGTGTCAGGACACTGCACGCACATGTCAATGACTAAGATTTGTTCCAACAGGTAAGAAAGAGAAGAGCGAGAAATGAAAAACTATGAAATGTCCTCTGAGCAATGAAATATTTTTCTGTTATGGTAAATTACACACAGACAGAGAATGAGAATATATACTCAGTGAAGTATCTCACTGAACACTGATCATTTTCAGAGCTATGTGGGGATGTGTATGCACCATGAATATACCTGCAATCAGATTTTCAAAGCAACCTGAGCCCCAGAGACCTCCAGTCATTGATTTCAGTTCACATCTGCCCACGTGTTTTTAGAACACCACTTCAACACCTTCAAGCACATCTTAATCACACAGCAAGGTGTGGTGCAGAGGTGCCTGTGCCAGCAGGGTCTGGAAAAGTGCCACTGTCCTCATGTAGCATTGCACAGGAATGAATTCCCTGTGCTGATGGAGAGGCACTAATTGCAGCTCCCCAATACACTTGACAGGGGTCTGCTGCTCCTGACCTGGGAGAAGAGCTTAAACCAGCACAGGGCACCCTTGGCTGCTCAGACCTGGCCCAAGGCATCTGTACCACCTATGGTCTACAGAAAAGGAAAAAAAACTTGCACTGGCTTGGGATTTCAACTGGGTGTGGTGTTGGGGGTATAAAGGAAAGTTACTTTTGATGGTGACTTTTTGGTTCTGTTTGGGTATTTTTTCTCTAAGTTTTCCTTCCTGCTCACATGGCATCCTGAACAAAGAAAACTACAGCCACCTTCAGCATCACTGAAAAGAATCTCCACTTTTTGGCTGTTGTAAATTCTAGATTTGGTTGTTCTCTCAGATACCTTTTATGGAAGCAATAGAATGTTTTGGGTTGGAAGGGACCTTAAAAATCATCTAGTTCCAATACCCCTGCCACGGGTAGGGACACCTTGCACTAGATCAGGTTGCTCAGAGCTCCATCCAACCTGCCCTGGAACACTGCCAGGAACAGGGCATCCACAACTTCTTTGGACAATCTGTTTCAGTGCCTCATTATCCTAACAGCAAAGAACATCTTCCTAATACCTAATCTAAACCTACCTTCCTTCAGCTTAAGGCCATTTCCCCTTGTTCTAACACTACATGCCCTTGTGAAAAGTCCCTCTGCAGCTTTTGTGTAAGTCCCCTTTACATCCTGGAAGGTGCTCTGAGGTTTCCCTGGAGCCTCCAATTCTCCAGGCTCAACAACCCCAACTCCCTCAAACTGTCTTCATAGCAGAGGAGCAGATGAGCCCCTCTGAACATCTTCAGAGTCCTCTGGTCCCGCTCCAGCAGGTCCATCTCTTTCCTATTTTGGGGACCCCAAGGTTGGAAGAAGTACTCCAGGTGGGGTCTCACAAGAGAGGCAGAACCCCATTCCTCGACCTGCCCGGGACACAGTTGACTTTCAGGGCTGCAAGTGTGCATTTCCAGGTCATGTTGAGTTTCTCATACTCAAAGTTTCACTCTAATTCACTTCCATTCTATAAACAAAGAGTGCTGGTCAAATGTGTAGTTCAGCTTTTGCTTGGTGTAGTTGAAGAATGCAACTTTAATAAAGAGCAGGGAGGATGGACAAAACAGGAAAATTTTTCATCTAGGGAACAGTAGGGGTTCTGAATCTTTAAAATTATTTCTACAGCTTAGCTTTGCAGATTATACACATTTCCTTGTGTATAAATTATTATGCAGTTTCCCATATCATTTTATTTCACTTACAACTTCCTTGCAAGGCTACTGAAAAAAACTAGGCTCAATGAGATGGAGACTGCTATTAGCTTGTTTGGGGTTGTTTTGCCTCTCATCAGTTTATAAATATAGATAATTAGTTGTAAAGTCCAATTGTATCTCTGAACTAAGTGTATTTGACCTATATTCTCTTCACCACTGGTTTCTTTCTTGAGTTCTACATTGCCATGTGCTGAAGTTCTGAACCAGTTTTTTGTAAAAGCAAGTACTCCAGGTGCTCCTCTATCAGTAGCTTTGCCAGAGCAATGATTGCTGTGACCATGGGTAGAGAGCTATCAGAACTAGAGCCAAGCAGATCTTTTTCATTGTTTCTCAAGAGGATTGATTTATTTTGACATCAGGAAAGTGAAGAGCATCCAGAACTCCCTACATTTCCCTTGTTGAGGCAGGCCAGCTTTAAAAGAGATTTATAGGGTCTATAGGGAGTTGTTTTATGTGCCTTCTGTGTTCTTGAGTGATGCAAGATGACTTTTCCATACATCAGAAGAAACAGCACAATCCATCTATCCAGTTCTGGAGGGACTGCTGTTGTCTTTTTATCCCCACCACCACAAAGAGTGTAAACAACACTGAACTGCTCACAAAACAAACTTACCTTTGCAGATAATGACTCTTCCAATTACTGTGATCCCTTACTTCCTGGAAGGTGAAAATTTCCTCTTGTCCTCTGGAGAGTAAACTGCATTTGGTTATCTCTTAAGTAGCAATGATGAGGGGAAGAAAGGATATGCCCAGAAGCATTTGTGAAACTTAAGGGGTGAGAGGAGACATGACAGGAGTGTCACCACTTTTCCAGTTCTTCCATATATCCAGTGAGGACCATTCCAATTCACTCCTCAATCACTCATAGTAATGCTCTGACAGCTCAGGCTGCATGCCAAGTTCTCCTTGCAGCTGGCAGAACTGTCATTAGCATTGGAGTTATTTTTGAGAAATTTTTGAAAGCAGATCATGACCCTGTAGGAATTGAATGCTCCTTTATGCTGGGGTCTATGGAGTAGAATCTATGAAAATTTCTACTGTCTCCTATGGTAAAATTTATATTATTTTACAGATTGATTTTTTTTCTTGGGAAAAAAGAAGGAATTTTTCTTTATAAGAAAGACTGCAACATATGAGGATGGGAATGAAAGTTCCCTGGGGTTCCCATGTTGTGTTGCATCTCTTCTACTTTCTAAGGTCTCTGCTGGGAAAGTGATCTGGGGCAGAAATTAAAAGGCTAAAAGGTTTTTCTGCAAGGATCTCTACAAGATGGGCTGAGAAATAGCTGTGTCAAGCTAGAGAGTCAGGGGTCAGCATTTCATCTGTCACTAAGACTCATTTAAGTCCCTATGCTGTAACATTTTACTAGCTCTTCCCCCATTTCTTCACTCACCACAAAGGAATTAAGCAGACAAGAGTGTGTTGATTTGTACTAAAGTTGTCATCCATCCAGTAAGTATGCTCTGGGAAAGGCTAATTCCATAAACATGGCCTTAGCTCACATTTGGGATCTCTTAATGCCAAGGACAGCAGCAATGCCTTGTTGAGCACAGACTCCTTTTAGGACACAAAGGTACACTGCACAAGTGCCTGGATGAAGCCTTAATAGTCTGAAACTAAAAAAGCAAAACAGCTGATTAGAGAGCTGTTGGGTTGTTTGGCAGGTCTGTCAGGGGATCTTTGGATTTCCTCATGGGAAACTTCTGTTCTCAAAGATTAATTGTGTGGAGGACAATCTCACCCTTTGAGAACCTTGCAATTTTCATGGTCGTCATAGAATGAAACCACTGTATTACAGGTGTTTTCCAAAATACTGCTTTCACAGCTGAAGCTGAACTCACTTCAGATGCCAAGTGACAGCACTGTCACTGCAGCTTTGCTGGCTTGACAAGGTTGCAATAGTGTCCCCAACTCAGTCCAATTACAGATGTGTTCCATGCCTCAGCAGAGGGAAGAAAAGGATCTAAGTTAGTTAAAATTCAGTTTTATTGTCTTGGTTCCCATTTTCCCTTACTGTTCCTCTGTGCTGAGAGGAGTTGCCACCCAGAAATAGTCATCGTGCCAAGGGTCATCTCCAGGAGGTGTAAATGTGCTACTTCAGCTCCAATCCTCCTTGCATTGCAGCCCATGGTGCAGATTTTGGGATGAAGCAGCTATAAGAAGTAGAGCTCAGTGAAGTAACACAAGTCATGGCACTACCAGCAAGGTGCAGATGAGAAGGAGCCCAAGTCTTACTTTGTACAGGCAAAGGCAAATATTGCATCTTGGGTGGCTCCAGAACTCAGGGAGCTGCAAGGCTCAAATGTTTTGCCATCCCCGAATGACTGCTTAGATATAGAGCTGCTTCCATTTCTAAAACCTCTGTTCTGCTTTGGAGCTGCTCTAAGGTGTTCACTGTCCTTCAGCTGCCAGCCAAACTTCATCTCTCAAATAATTGTTTACAGCTTGAATGAAGGATTATAAAAATAAACAATATGTAATACTTTTAGTTCAGTCCTCTAAATAAACAGTCCTAGAAGCACCAAGGTCCTAGATGTCTGAAGCATTGTAAGATACAAAAGATATAAGGCTCTTCAAGTCCCATCTGGTAGTAGGACAGGAACGTGAGGGCTTTGAACTACAAGTATGAGATCAGTGTGTTAACATCTAGAGATTTCCATGAGTGCTCTGAGGAAGTGTGTCAAAACAAGGTTATGTAAACTTCACATATTTTGTGTCCTTCCTACCAATTATTTCTTCTTTGGGTTGAACCCATAAGCTACTACTTTGTTTAACAGCTATCAGTTGAAACACAAGACAAATCACACTTAATAATCACTAGTTAACCTTCCACACATGTGTCAGCAAGGGGAGGAAAAAAGGATCTTGTCCCTTTACATATTCTCATGAAAAAAGAACATTTGTGACTGCAAAAAGGGCAGCTGTAATGCTCAATGTTTAATGCCATTCAACAGCACTATAAAGATCCAAACAAAATATTTTGTTTGCCTGCATTATAATGAGCCCTCGAAATGTTTACTGGCAGCTGCCAGTAAAGTATGTGTAATTCCACATCTAATTAATTAACACTTTGTACTTTCCCATGTGAGGGCATTGCATTCCCTTTCCTCAGAGTTAGGGATGCAGTAGGTTGCACAACAAGTCCCATTAAATTTCTCCCCACTGCCCCAACTGACGTTGGAAGATGCAGTTTGGATAAGCAGTAGGTAATTGTCACATTCCCATCAAAGATCAATCCACTCGATTTCTCATTGAACACATCAGCTGAATCATCATTTGCTTACTGAATCATCAGTAAGCAAATACAAATTGGAGAAGGAACCCTGCCTTTCCAAATCAGTTTCTGTATAGTTTTCACTCCAAGCTTAGCAATTTCTGAGTCTCCAGGTCTTGTCATCTGTTACCACAAATACTCAGAACTCAAGTTTTGGGCTCGTTGAAAAGATAAATTTTCATGAAGTGTTAGTGGACAGAGAAGATGGTGAATTCACACAGTCCAGCCTGTGGGAACAGAGGTGGCTCAGGGAGCATCTCTTCCCACCAGAGTTGCTACATCTGTCTAGTGGCACATTGCAGTGACAAAAATCCTCATGGATAGAGCTTTGTTAGACATCTCCCTGGAAGTGTCTACTTCCCTAGAATGTGATGGCCAAGGAGAAAATCAACTGTTTAGCAGCAACAGCTGTGCATTGAGTAATATTGCCTTCATCCAATGGATAGTCTCTGACTGTAGTGGAAAAACACTCATAAGTACTTTGAGTCATGCAAGTATGGACATCCTTTTCATCCTAAGAAAATATACACAGCATACAAGATGCCAGAGAACATATCCAGACATGGTCCTGCCCCTATACTTGCACATGAATAAATAATACTTAAAAGTATTTGGCCTATGATTTTAACCATTTTCTGAATAAAGGCAGTCTTATTTTTTAAAAAAAAAAAAGGGTAGCAGGGGTTCTTAGAGAAACCCAAAGACAAGCAATTATATCTCATATATATAGCAACCTCAGCTGATATTTTACACGTCTTGTTTTCACAGAAAACAGGGCTATTCACTGGGGTTTACAAATTCTAAATGTGTATGATATGGCAGAAAGCTGAAATTTTGTCTCCAATTTGGGTATATATGCAGTTTAAGAGATCACTAAAGCAGAGACTATCAGAAGAGCTTGAGAGTAAATAGTTTAAGAATTATTACAACTAAAATGCTCAACCTTTGTGTCATGACTGGGATATAGGAACAGAGAAACATTTGAGAAGACTGGCTCCTGCCACTACAGTCATAACCATCTGCTCATTTATGGATGGCCTCACAAATTACATTGGTTCTCTGACACTCCTGGAGAAAATATCCAAGGATTCAGAGGTGTAAGGTGATATTAGAGATCCACCCACACACACACCTTGATTTTTGATATGGATGGAAAGATTAGTGCATCCTTGTGCTTAAGGCACATCACACACCAACTGGCAGTTTTCTCCTGTACAACCCACATACTTAATAACATTTCCAAAATCAGTGGCACAGATCTAATCACTCTAATGCTTCAACCCACTTTTTCCTGGATTTCCAAAGAGAAGTTATGAACCAGCTTATGCAAAACATCATCACTTGTGCACAACTCCAGCTAAGAGCTTTAAGGATGTCAAAGCAGATGTGCCACAGGCACTTGCTACTGTGCAGAAGATCTTTGTGTCTACGGCACCGTAGAGATCAAATCAGCTCCTCCAGCTACCCAGAGTTACCAGATCACAATAGCAGAGCTGCAACTTATTCCACCCTTGCAGAAGCAGCTACAGGGCCTGGAATCACCCTAGGGAAAAATCCCTGATGTGAGATGGCATCAGAAGGTGTTTCACAGGGTGTTAGGCAATGGAAAAGAAAGAGCAGACATTCCAGGGAGATAAGCATGTGTGTCGGGAGCAGGGAGATGTCACACAAGGGGGGCTTCAGCAAGAGCACTATCAAGACTTCTCAGCAACACTGGTGAAATTAAAAGTTGCAGTTTTGGAAAGGGCACAGTCACCAACTGCAGGGCAGGGCAGTGCAATGCACTGCTGAATTTGAAAGCCTTATTTTGGTGCATTTCACACCCTCAACTTCCACTTCGGGGCTGGTTGAAAACAAACTGCAAAACTAAGTTCACCTAAACTTTCACAGGGGGTTTCCTATATTGAAAGTGTAGAACCACAAAGAGGTCAGGCTGATCTTTCACAGCATGAAAGCCTATGGTTTTGCACAAGCTGCTCGTCTTTCTTTTCAAATCATTACTTACCAACATGCTTAAAAACAGCACAAGCACATAAAAGTTCTCTTTGGCATCTGTAACACTGAGAAACATTAAGTTGGGTGCACTCTAAATTGCAGAAAAGAGATGACAGCAGCTCCCCTGGTTGCCCACATTGACAGCAAGTTCCCTTGAGTTGTACAAAGTTGATCCAGTGACTCATTGCTAACATACTTTGTGCCCAGGGCCATATCCAAAGTGACCTCCCCCAAAGCCCTTGGGATGACCTTACTGTCCACTGTCAAGTGACCACCAGATGCTGTTGCAACACAAGACATCTGGGTAGCATTTGTGAGCTTGGCAACATCTGGTTGCTTTCAGATGTTTTCTCCAGCCTACTTTCAGCTGTGTCCTACTTTCAAATGAAAAGTATTGTGCTCTCTGGTATCAAACACAGTAACTAATGAAAGGATTACCTGGCTACAACTGAAGTAAATTCCTTTTTGGAGAAATGAGGCAATTCACTACCAGGGCTCCATTACCACTGGACTATTTCACCTGAGAAGAGCAAGCTAAAAGACAGGTTGCCCACATATACCCAAAGGAGAGAGCAGGCAGCATGTGAAAATTAACTGTACATGCACACAACCAACAGGAAAAATAGGGTAATATTGTAAGAAAAATGTAGGGGGGGAAGATGCCACTTCTTTCCTGTGCCATGGTTCTGAGCAGAAACACATCTGGAGGAAGCATACACAAATGGTCTTTCAGAGTGCTTCAGAAGAAAGGGTTTGCTTGCTTTGCTTCCAAACCATGAGCTTTTTACTTTGAAAATCAGCCAGCACCTCCCTGTGTGGCCAGGATTATAGATGGGGGTAAAAAATGCAATGCTATTGCACTAATAACAGAAAAAGCTCTTTTGCTAGTGGAACAAGAATGAGACAAGACCTGATCATACATGCAATGCTTGAGAGATGGGTGCTTCAGATAGCAAATGATTTGGCTGAACTAAATCTGAACCAAGCATTAAGAAGATCTGAAAGCTTTAAGAAGGTTGAGAAACATTCCAGAGTAGAGGGCCTGCAGAAAGTGCTTATGATCCCCTCTTCTTTTTCCTACTTACACAAATTGACTGTTCAAGGCCTTTCCTTCAGACAATAAATGCATCCACCTCATCTATCGAGTCAATAGTCTATAGTCCTCCAGCACCTGGGCAAAATAACTTGGGCATCTCACCACAACTCTGTTGTACATAGAATTAATGGAGTGTACATAGGACGTACAACTGTTCCCTGCTTGAAACAACTCTTTACAGCTTAGCAAAACAAGCACAAAGTGCTGGCAGGCACATTAAGGGGCTCCTGTTTAGAATTCCATTTGTGTCCACCTTCAATAGACAGAATTTAATTGGATTTTAACATTCTCATGGTTGCAACACAGACATGCAACTAGAAACTTTCTGCTCTGATACCAGAACCATTAGGGTTAAAAGACTGTGCCCACTATGACCTCATCTTTTTACTAGTACAAAATATTCCATGAGTGCTTTCTGCTTTACACTAGGTAGCTATGGCCAAGATGGGTTCTTGGAGAAAGAAATAACTTTTCCTTGTCTTAGTAATTTACACTCACTGTGTTTATCTGTTTTTCCCTTGAATAACCAAAGGTGCCACAAGAAGCTGCAGGACTATCAGGGATATTTTGTTAGAACACCAAAGGTACAGGGGACATGCTGTGAATTATTCAGAAAAGTTCTTCTATGAACAGTTCCTCCCTCCTCAAAAAGTTCTCACAAGCTGCAGCTGCAGGTCTACTTACAAGAATTAAAAGAAAGACCACAAATAAAAAACTCAGACACCTTCACTTTTGCTTTAACAGAGCAATGTTCCTAGAGAGACCAGCTCCTTTTGGTTCAGTAGCTCTGACATCAGTGAACTAATTAATATCATTTATTGGCCCCAGGATTTGTTCTGTCTATAAAGTCTTTATGATGAACAGTTGCTTATAAACATGTTCAAACAACTGAATTTTTAGCAGAGTAGAAAAACCCAGGATGTGATTCAGGTGGTTTCTCTTGCTCAGAGAAGCCATTGTCAGAGTTTATTTTCCAGGTGGACAAACCCTCAGAGAGGTGCCTGGTGTGGGACTGTCAGTTCAGTCACAAGTGAACATTATTCTATGAGGAAGAGCTAAGACAAGTTTAACCAAGGCTGGTTTATCCCAGTTTCTTGTTCTCCTGGCACCCTGAGCTTCCATTTTCTGACCTGCCATTCCCAGTGTTTCCATGTCCAATGCAGCAGCTACAAGAGCACAGACTCTTTAATAATCAGCCTCATTTACCTGTAAGGCTCATCAGTCTGTTGATGAATACTTAACTCTTTCTTAGAGACCAAAAATAAACATTTTCTGAACTTGATCCAACTTTCTTCCTTTTCCTTTTAGGAAATATAAATCCAATGGATTGTAGCATTACAATTCAGGGTCGAGATGTATTGTCATAAAAGGTCTGACACAGGGAAAAATAAACTGACTCTTAAGTCTTGGTGGAATTGTGTCTATGTATCACTAACAGCAACATCTTGTCTCAAAGAAAGCTATTTTCAATTTGCATAACATAGAACCTAAGAGGAGAGAGGAATCACAATCCAGAAAAGAAACTGGTAGTCTTTGAGCCCGTTGCTGGCAAAAAAACATCTGCAGGTCAGGATTTTCCCTGCGCTCACAATAACGTGCTGAAAAGTAATTTTGGAGAATAGAAATTCTCTGGCATTATTGTGTTACACTTCCTCCTAGATAAGGCATTGAACAACAGTAATAAAGGCATTTTATTGACTATTCTGTCAGCCCAAAGCAGACTCTTGAGCTTGAAATAGTTTCCCTTCTGCTTCCTAGGAAATTCCCCTAGAATTTCCCTCTCCATCTCCCCTGTGATCAGGCTATATCCACTACATGAATGCAAAACTTTCAAGGGAGGGAGTTTTCCTCTTTCTTTCTTTGGGCCGATAACATTTACCAAGGGGATTTTATAATCCTGGCTCTGTGTGAAAGGTAACTGCAGAGAATTGAAGAGAAAAAAACCAAACCTATTTGTCAAATGCATAATGTATTGGAGCTTTACAATCTAAACAGCTCCATCATGAGATGTTCATTGTAGATGCAAGTTGAGGAGCTTTAGCCCATTGAATGATGGAGCTGCAAAGTTTAAATTAGGTGGAGATAGTTTTAATGTAGGGTGGTTTCTACAAGTAACAGATTAACAACAGGATTAGGCCATCATCTTCACCTTTAGTGAGAAAGAATTATTTCACATGGGGAATCTGCAATCCAGATGGCACAAAATCCTTTAAGGCAATTATAACTACAGTGGGAGAGAAAGGCCACGAGACAGACTGAGAACAGCAAGGAAAAATATCTGCCAACCACACCCATACTATGCAAGAACTTGCCACGTAGTTCAATCCATTTTGGTCCTTGTTTGTATCTAGTTTATGAGGATCTATATTCAGGGATTCATATCACTCAACATACTAAAGAAAAAAAAATGTGTAGGTACCCAAGAGGGCCAGAGAAAGAGCAGAGAGATAACTTTATTTCACCCATCTTCTCTCCTACCCCAATACAACCTACAAAAGTTTCTCCTCAGTTTATGTCTAACAAGAACCTTACACACATCACAAGCAGCACGAGGGATAAGTAAGGTTTTTGGAGATTATGGCAGTAAGTAGTCATACACTTTCACAGAAGTAGAATTCTCTAAAGTGATACTAGTACCTCAAACTGGATCATCTCTCTCTTCAAAACCAGGTCTCATTTTTACAACTAGATTCAGACCATCCATTTCAGAAGTATTAGCATTGGTCAATGGCATTAATCCAAACATTTTTACTGACATCAGTTACCTTAATAATGCCTCCAAGACTCCTCACATAATGGAATTGGCTGTTGAGTGCTCCAGAATCAAGTGATAACACGGATTTAAGGGTTTGTTTGAGCAGATGCCAGAGGGAAAAAAGCCCACAGTAAGGAAAAGCTTAAGTCCTTATTACTACATTAACATTTTACTCTACATTTCCTCTGTCTTCAGAAGCTAAACAAGAATAAAACAGTCATTGAGAGTACCAGAAGCAGATGTTCAGACAGGATTTTCCAAAATCAGAAAAAACCCAAACATGGATTTAGCTGAAGTAACCCTTGTCTCTTTCTGCATTGTCAGTTAGGAGCTGCTACTTTAAGGCTACAGTTTTCTAAAAGGTAAAACCCTACACATCTATGCCTTTTTTGTGTGACTGCAATATCGTGAAAGAGCAGATTTTATTCTTGAGAAGAATAATTTATTCATCCAAAGCAAAAAAACCCCAACATTTTGTTGGAACTGGCAGATAAAGAGAAGAGCAAAAAGGAATTGAGAAAGAGAGGAATTTCTTCGGGAGCTGCCAAAAAGACTTTACAAAAAGGAACAGTGACATTCTGGTTTCATTCCAGAAGCTTCACAAAAGGGCATGAGACCAGTGCACACCTCTAGTCACAGGCAATAAGTTTCATCCACGAGCACAAGACCAGGCACCACATGCTGCTGAGGCTGTGCTTCCCAAGCTGTCACACAGGCACTGTTATATCTGCAGCACCCAAAACCAGGACGACTTGGGATATGCAAGACAGGGATAGGTGGGCTGGGAACACTTACTAGCAATTTAGAGGTAAAAAATTCCTCCCTATGTCCAGTCCTTCCAACAAGAAGAAAGCGAATGCAAGGCACTACCCTGCCATGGAGCAGCAGCATTTGCTTGAAAAGCTAACTGCAAAATCTAGCACAAAAGTTATCTTACACAGAGAATAAAGCATGTTGTAAGAGAATGGGATGAGAGCCCACTACTGAAAATTACAGACAGATGTCATGCAAAACTGCCTAACACCAATCCCACAGGCAGCAGTAACACAACGTCCCTCTTGGACCTGCGTACAGGCACCCTGCTAGGCCTTGGATTGACCTTCACCAAGGGAATCAAACAGACAACAAACACAAAATTTCTCAGAAATGACAGCTGGAAATATGAATGCCATGGATCTTGACTGTCTGAGAATTCAAACAGATCAGACTTAACATGAAACCACTAAATACCCAAAGGACTGTAGCATCATTTGCTCAGTGTTGCATTCTGCTCACTTGCCTACCAACAGCATTTCCTTCCCTCTGAAACTTGAAATGAAACGTGCCACATTTAGCATCAGTCCCCAAAGCCTTCCCACTTTACAAAGCCACAAACTACTTCAGTCTAGTCTCAGAGTTATATGGAAAGGTTATTCTGAAATCAAGAACACAGCCTGTTTTTCTTCCAGTTTACCAAGTGTGCTAGGTCACACACAGTCCCTTTTCAACTGGACATATCTAGAGTCCTGCTATTTTCCTTCAAACTTTGGGGAAGATGTTTATGTTTGAATCCTGGAAAACCAACTGTTATAAAGTTCTCATTCCCCCACACATTTTATTTCTCTACATGGGGATAAATTCTTCTGTATCAAAACTATTTATTAAAAGCACAGGTGTGCAAGTTCCTATTGCAGTACCTGTATGTGATACAGTAGGGCAGACAAAGGGCAACAGAGTGATGAAGGGGCTGGAGCACAAGAAAAGCAGCTGAGGGTGTTTAGTCTGGAAAAAAGGAGGCTCAGAGGGACCTCGTTGCTCTCTACAAATACCAGAAAGGAGGTTGTAGTGAGGTAGAAGTCAGCATCTTCTCCCAGGTAACAAGTGACAGAACAAGTTGTGCCAGAGAGGTTTAGGATAGATATTGGAGGGGGGAAAAATCATGGGAAGAGCTGTAAAGCACTGGATAGGGAAATGGTGAAGTCACTGTCACTGGAGGTTTTCAAGAAATATGTCAATATGGCACCTGGGGACAAGGTCTAGTAATGAACATGGTGACAGTGCTGGGTTGACACTTGAACTCGATGATATTAAAGGTCTTCTCCAGCCTTAATGATTCTGTGATTCTACAGCTTTCCACTGGGAGCAAGTCATGTGCTGTCACTCATTCCATTCGTTATCCCCGAGAAGGAAAATCTTTTCAGATTATATATGAATTTGATAATCTTTCAGTCCCCAGAGCCTGACTGTGGCCCTCGATAAGCCTTAAACAGGCAATGGGAAATTCCAGCAGCCTGGGGAAAGCCCAAAGGCAGCACTCCACCCACCACCTCCACAGCAGGGGTGATGTGACTGGAGCACAGGGAGGGAAGAGAGGGAGCACTGGCACAGTGCACAGGACTCTGGTGCACAGCAGATAAGGGCAGGTCCAGAGAATCACACCAGCTCTAAACTTTGCTAAAACAAACATGAAAACCAGACCAGCCACCTGCACTCGTTCACTTGAACATAAGCATCCCAATCCAAGACTCAGCTGTCACCACAGCACATTTTGCAGCCTGAAGGTCCAGGCAGTTGCACAAGGAAGCAAAGGGCACTGCTTCCCACTGTCTTGAGCCACAAGGGTGGATCACACAGAGATTAGCTACAGAAACACTCCCTGCCACTGCTCATGGATTTCCAGAAGAATGCTTTCAAATTAGGATCATTTCAAAACCTAAAACCCTAAAAGAAAAAGTCACTGTTATTTTTTTTAAGATCCATCAGCATGTATCCCTCTCCAAGACTTCTTAAGTATCTCTCCTTGAACTAATTATAGACAAGACAGGTCTGTAAATGATGCCTCATGTTGTTTACTTGTTGCTTTCAGATAAGACCAGAAGTAATCACCCAGTTTCGGTACAGACTGTTGCATCATAAGAACTTTCTCTAAGAAACCAGACTGCAATTTCCGCTTGCAAACTGGCTCATTAGCTTTCTATTAGCTAATGGCTTTTACCTAAAACAAAAACGACTGCATGGTTACATGAGTGCAGAGCATTTAAAGAAGTGACAAATTGCCCCGATGCGGGTAAGGAATGGCAAAGTGGCATTTCTCTGCCCAGGGTGCACTCAGGATTTCACAGTCATAGAGAAATGTGCCACCCCCATCCTCCTACAAGCATCAATAACAGTCAGCTTCCATAAATCTGTCTTCAAAAGCCAAAGGCATACAAGGCAGGGAGGGGAAAAAAAACACACAGTTGAAGAAACTACCAGTGACTAAGCTACCAAGCTTTGCCCAGGTGCATTACAAGAAGTTTCCACCTTGGTAGCAGCCTTCACTCATCTGCTAGAGAATTTTGACTAATCCCTTCAGAATCACTGCTGCCTTCCCTAGCTGGTGTTTGCTCCAACTTGTATCACCATTGATTTAGTGCCCAGCTGCATTTACCCACGTTACTCAGCCAGTGCTGGATGTTGGCAAATGAAGTGGAAGAGCTGGCAAGCAAATCAGTTCCTTCAATAAAACATACAAGTTATCATGCCCACTTAGTTCACAATAACTTTTAAATTAGCATCATGTAGAGAGTCTCTGTGTCAAAAGGATTACAGCTCAACACCTCCCTCCCTGCCCTGCCCAGCACCCTACTTCACCCCATCATCCCATAAAAGCTGCTCTCAATCCTTGTCTAGATGTTCAATTCCCAGGAACTTCCTGATCTATACCCCAGATTGATCATTCTTTCCAGTGAATGTATAAAGATTTCACAGATTCACAGAATAACCAAGTTGGAAGGGACCTCTGAGATCATCGTGTCCAACCCATGCCCTAACACCATAACTAGGTGAGGGCACCAACTACAATGTCCAGTTTTTTCTTGAACACATCCAGTGTTGGGGACTCCACC
>WEIV01011815.1:0-15235 GCA_013390005.1 Calyptomena viridis | reverse complement strand
AACAACTGTCAACCAGTACCCCCAGGTCCCTTTCTGCCTGGGCACAGTCCAGCCACCCTGTCCTCAGCTTGTAACATTGCCGGGGACTTTTGTGGCCGAAATGCAGAACTCAACACTTAGACTTGTTGAACTCCATCCTATTGGACTCTGCCCATCTATCCAACTGATCCAAATCTCTCTGCAGAGCCTTCCTCCCTTCCAATAGATCAACACAAGCTCCCACCTTAGTGTTGTCTGTAAATTTACTGATAAAAGATTCAATACCCTCATCCATATCATCAATAAAAATATTAAAACAAAAGTATTTCAACAATAGCATTTAGACCCTTTCTCATCCATGCATTGAAAAGGGACAACTTGAGTCAATTTACTTTGAGTCACAAAACTCTGATGTTATTCTAGAGGCTCTGTGAACTTGATCACTTGCCTACTTGATTAATTTGATTTTATTACAGGCTGAGCTAACATGTTCAATAAATGGCCTTGCACATACGACACAAAAGTTGGATGACATTTCCAAGAACATCATAGTTTTACAATTTAATCATATGCTTTAGTTACATCTAATGCCTTAGTTACTTCAGATAGGTTAGTGTGTTAAAGAGTTATTAATTTGCATTTGAATTCAGGAAGCGATTATTGATCACAAAACCTTACTCGGGTAATTATTTTAACCTCTAAAAAAATAAGTCCTAAATAATTCCTTGATCTGATTAAAATGAGAAAGAAATGGCCAACTTTTTAAATTTGAAAAAAATAAGAAAAAAGTTAGTTTCCTAAATTCCCATTTCATTTAAACCAGCACTTAAAGAAAAAAATGAAATATCAAACAGGAACTGTTATAAATTCTGATCCACAAGGTGCATGAAACATCTTACACCAGTTGAACTGAAAAAATAGGAACAGTTCTTCCCTCTAGAGTACCAAGTGCAATCCTTCTGGAGGCTCAGTGTGAACATTTTTGTTTCAAGCCAAGTCAAACCAGACAGAAATGTTATTTCAACTAAACAGCACTGAATGAAGCTAAATTAAGGGTCAGGTTCTCCAGCTAGACCTGTCTGAAGCACTCCTGTAGTTAGACACTGCTTCCTAAAACAAGACCTGCCTTACTTGTTCTTTATGTACAAGCTTAAATTTCAGTAGGGAAGTAAAAGCACAAGGATGGCAAGAGAGCTCAACGTTCACATGCAATTCAGCTGAAATTGGGTATTTCAACTCTGATCCCACTCGCTTCCCAAACCAAAACTTTTGAACAGGCCTTTATGAGAAGCAGAAACCCCCCAGGGACTCTGTGGGAGTAAAGCAACCAAAGCCAGGGACACAAACAAACCGGCTGTGCCGGAACAACCACCTTCATGTTTTTCTTGAATCCGAATCAAAACTGTTAGAAAACGACTGACCCTTCAGAAGGACGGCATCACTTTTAGCAATTCAGACTTCCTCAGGAAGAATTCCTTCACAGAAGGGGTTGTTGACAAGGTGGTAAGTGGCCAAAGGTTGGACTAAGCCTTAAAGGTCTTTTCTAACCTTAATGACTCTGATTCTGCGATAAGAGTGGTCATCAGTGTCTGAATCTCATTTACAAAAGGTAGGTGGGAAGGAAACACATGGAATAAGCTCACTCTCCATGAATTTATACCCTTGCTGGAAACAATAATGTCCTCCAGTGGGGAGGGAGGCAACCACAGGAGTTGATCAAAAACACACAGCACACACTAGTTTTAGTGTCAGAGAAGCAGAAGATGGCAGATGGCTTGCACTGAATATCAGAAAGGGATTGCTAAATGAAGAATAACCAGGGCTTAACCACCAGGAGGGATGGAGGAATACAGAAATCCAGGTCTTAGATCTTGCTTATCCTACAAGCCTCATTGCACCAGGAGCAACAGGCAAGAGAACAGCACCAGCATCTTCCCAATACAGAGCTTCCTCAGGGAATAGACCACCTTTGGCTAAACCACTGCTTCCACCATCAGCATTACCTCTGGAGCACAAAGGGAAGAACCATCACTCAGATATTTGTACTTCTTATAGGTACAAGATGCTATGAAGACAGCAAGAGGAAACCTGAAACCCACATTCTTCCCTCTGCCTCCACCCTTGTTCTGTTAGGGATTTTTTTCCTGAGAAAGTACTTGATTTAAAAGCCTCCTCAAAGAAGAAGCTCTTTTAAGCATCGTTTTCCTTATAGGATTATGATTTTGCTGGTAGATATGCAATTTCAGTGGTATTTGGTATTCTGTGGAATGGTCTCCACACCTCCCGATAAACACAACACCAAAGGAGGTTTCAGCACCTTCTTTGATCTCAGCTGGCTTTAGAACAAGAATCCCTTCACTGGGTTGAAAGCTCAAGGCTAGTCAGTGCATGGCTTGTGACTCACATCCGTCCTACACAAGAAAATACACTGTGTATTGCAAGAGTGTATTCAGAATCCAAATACACACACAAAAAAATCTATATACATGGGGTGTATATAATAATACACCATGGTTTATATACAGAGTGAAAAAAAAACAAGTGAACCACAGCAAATGAAGTACTAAGAAGTTATCTATTCTCTCTTATAAGAAATGCTTATACCAACAAAAATTAAGAGCCTTTCACTCTTTTGCAGAGACAAATAGCAGCTGAAGTGTCTGCTGAAGTTCCAGAGGGGGACAGATTACCAAGGGTTGGGGAAGCACAAAAATGAAATGGTAAGTTATGCTTTATTTTGTGCTGTGAAGCAGCTGAAGTTTGGGAGCAGAAAGAATCTCATTTAATTACCAACATAAAATAATCTCAAGTGCAAACTGTGACTATATATGTGCAATTAACTTTGTCCTTGTGAGAATGCAAGCATAGGTCTGGTGTTTGTGACTGAAGCCCTGTCCCATTACAACCCTGAGAAACCTCAGTTATACAGGCAGGAGATAAAACCCACACCAAGACTAGATGACAAAATAAGACAGAGTTTCTAACCCATCCAGCTTTATATCCAAATTATCTTCACAGATGAAGGAGCTGGAAAAGATGGCATAAATTACACTAGAAAAAAGGTCTTTGAACTCTGCTCTAGCATTCTAACAAAGCATTTGACCTTTCTCTTTCTCATTAGGGAGACTGCTGTCTGGATGGTTGCCTCCTTACTGCTTGCATTTCTACCCAGAGGTAAATATGTTATAATCCACACCTAGGAATTTGCAGCAGTATTTATATGTGAATACACAGCCTGCCAACAGAATCTTGGAGCAAAACAAAACAAATGCATGTGATGCTTTGCATATATTTCATCACAGTCCAGCATTTGCAAGTACAAGTCATAACCTTCAGATAAACCTCTGTAACCAAAAGAAGTGGTTTCAAAGTCAAGGTGTTTCAGACCCAGAAACCTTTATCTATAAAGTTTATCCTGTCACATCCTTAAAAGTACTCTATCATTACCATAACATTAAGGATGACTGGGAATCTTATCCTTTACAATCCCCAATCACCTTACATCTGGTTTTGTAATTAAATTCATTAAGATACCAAGCTGTCAACAGGCATAAGCAGGTAAGCAAAAGGATTGGAGCCCAACAAACTCTCCCTGAACCTTTGCACATGCTCTGCCAAGTTCTAGCAGAGTTGGGTTTCTGACATTGTACGGAATAAATATAATATTCCCTATGAAAGGGATACACTAGTATTGTTGGTCAGAGAGTTTTATGCAAGGTGCAGGGGAACTCTCTTCAATTTCCTTATCTGAGGCTTAAATTCAGCAGTAGTAAGACCTCTGTGTGTGGTCAAGACTCCTGTTTGCCCAGAAGTGCCCCACATTTATCAGATGCTGCAGTGCCTGGAGAGGTTACCCTTCCCCAGGAACTAGTCCCCCTCTCTCTTCTGGAAGCACAACTGACTTAATTTAGAGAAACTTGTCATGGTTCTCCACAGAGGAAAGCATGAAAAGTCTATTGCCACACAGAGATGTGCTCTTTTGATATCTTAGTGCACCTGCAAACATGTAGAGCCAACTAAGTGACTTCCCTTCAATGTTTTTTTTCCCCTACCTAAAACAAGAGGAATTCAAGTTCAGTGTTTCTGAGCAAGAAACTGGAATTGCAAACAGCTCCCTACCCTCCTGAAAATACTTTTTCATGTAGGCAAGATGTAAAACTATAAGGAATTGTACAACACTACTTTGTCAAGGTAACACATTTCAATTTGAGCTCTTAAGGACTCAGAAACATGAGAAACTTCCTGCTGCCTTATTTCTAACACTAGAACATTTTTCTGCTTAACCCAGCGCTTTAACCATTGAACTTGAAAGACAAAGTAGTTTATTCTGATGATATTAATGCAGTTCTAACAATAGACACACTTCCCACTTCCAGGCTCTTTTCCACAAGACATGAACTCTAGATCACCTACTGGCATCCCAGATTCCTCTGGTACAAGCAACATATAACCCATCGACAAATATGATTAACCCAGGTCACATTCAGGGGGAAAAGAGAAACAAAACACAAAACCAATCTTTGTGACCTTCCCTGAACCACACTTTGGGTGCTGAAACAGCAGCACTTTCTCATTATAGGAATCTTACACATTGGTTAAATTGAGATATTCAATTTCACCTTAATAGCCTTAAACATTCAAGCAATATTGAAAACAATTAAAAAACCCCAAACACACAGAATAAGCTCATCTCAATTACCATTCAAGTCTTAAAACTGCAAGTGAAAGCTATGTGCCAACACACATCTTTCCCAAGATAGAGAACTGCACTTGCCACAAGCAAAGCTTACCTGGTGAGATAAGCACCACTCCCCCTGCCTCATTCACCCTGGCTGTCACCACATCCACTGCAGTTGCTTCAGTCTTCTCACCAGGAAGCTCCCTGCTTCCACATATCCTGGTACATCAACAGCCTCACTGGGAAGCTGAACACAGCATCACCAGCCTCCAGCGTGACTTTACTCTTCCTCTCAAGACTGGTTTCCATAAGGACACTTCAGTGACTTCTCCCAGAAGTCTGTTCTCCCCATCTACAGAAGACCTGGTGCAGCTGTAGGCTCATTAAATAGCTCATTACAGCAGATTTCAGTCACCTGCTCTTGTCCCACAAACTTCAGCAGTGCCTTCTTTTCTGCCTCTTGCTGCCCTGGTTTTACCAGCTGAAAGCAGTGTGGGGCAGGGTGGCCTGAACCTGGTGGGTGGTTATAGAGTCATCACAAGTATTACAGGGTACATCACATTTTGAAAGCACTTTCTCTCATAATGTCATCCTGTGGACAGGACTTTTCCCACTAGAAAGCTCTTCTGGAGACTCACTTCTTCCCTTGCTTACAAAACACCTGCAGCAGCCACAGGCACACTCATCTCCCACTGTGGTTATCTAAACATGGTCAGCCATAACCACAATCTGCTTTCAGAGCTGGCCTTGCCTAAGGGAGACTCTGCTGAGCACAGCCTTACTCAGCTCCCCAGGCCCAACAGCTCAGTGATGAGGCTCAGGCTGCTCCCTGCCCTCCCTGAGCTGACAGTGGCCCCTCTAAGTGTTCTGGCTACAGCCTGGGCATGTCACTAATTGCAGGACACAGGCAGTCTCCTTGGGGGTTGTAGAGTGATATGTGCTGTGGCACTAAGGGTGAAAGCTGAGCTTTATTATAAATAAAATAAGACCCTTTGGATATATTGTTGAAAATCAGGCTCCCCTTTGAGAAGCAAAACCTGGTCAGCAACTGATACACTCTGAAAATCACAGAATCAATTAGGGTGGAAAAGACCTCTGAGATCATTGAGTCCAACCTTTGACCGAACACCACCTTGTCAACAAAGTGTTACATCCAGTCTTTCCTTAAACATCTCCAGGGATAGAGACTCCACCATCACCTTATGCAGCCCATTTCAATATATAATCACCCTTTCTGTAGAGAATTTCATCCTAATGTTTAACCTAAACCTCCCCTGGCACAGCTTAACACTCTGGCCTCTTGTCCTACCCTCAAGCTGGGAGAAGACAATCCCCACCTGGCTACAGCCTCGTCCCAGGTAGTTGTAGAGAGCTCAGGTCACCCCTGAGCCTTCTTTTCTCCAGGCTAAACACCCCCAGCTTCCTCAGCCAGTCCTCATAGGACTTAACACTACAGACCCTTCCCCAGCTCCGTTGCCTTCTCTGGACCCACTCCAGCCCCTCAATGTCCTTCCTGAACTGAGGGGCCCAGCACTCAAAGTGAGGCCTCACCAGTGCCCAGCACAGGGACAATCACTGCCCTGGTCCTGCTGGCCACACTGTTGGTGACCCAAGCCAGGTGCCATTGGCCTTCTTGACCATCTGGGCTCATGTTCAGCCCCTGTTGATCAGCACCCCCAGATCCTTTTCTACTGGGCCACTTTCCAGCCTGTGGCACTTCATGGGGTTATTGTGGCCAAAGTGGAGCCGAACAGTCGAGCTCTCCACACAGCAAGGGGATTCCTTCCACCACCAAACAGAAATAGCACCAGGGATATGTGGTATTTTTCAGCCTAAATTTTACATTGTTGGGCAAAAGCGGACCAGGATTTTCAGCTGAAAAATCTGAAAACCTAAGCAAAGCAGGTGTCTGGTGATAGAATTACAATTGAAGACACTCACTTGGCTCTGGGATTTAGCTTTCTGTATTACACTTTTCCTTCTGCTTTTATATCTGTCTGGAGGGACACAGTGTGACACCAAAGAAGCCTCAAAACAGACACTGACTGAAATGGAAACAGAGTCCTGAGCATGTGACAAGCTGATCCCTGGCTGATGTCAGTGACTGCAAGGGGAAATTGGGACTCTCTTTGATCTTTAGCCTAATATATGCAGAGAGCTGATGCAAGCCTAGAACACAGGAATGACTAAACTGTGACCAAGAACATTTATTTCAATATTGAGTCTAATAACTTACCACTTATGCTTCGTAGAACTTTGGCAATGAAACCAGATTGAGTTGCTTCATATTGAATTTTAGCTTTTCATCTTGGCATAGTCACAGACTCAATGCTGCTTTTGTTCTGCTCCCCGCTGGGGATAACTTTTTCATCCAAATTAATTCATCTGCATTTTAATTTATAAAATCATTTCATGAAACAGATTTGATCAAAGTGTTAATTTAAGCCTCATCCTGGCTCTTGAATGTGCTGGATTTGGTTGGTAAGGTTGGTAAAATCTCTGTCTGATGTCTAGGACACAAAAAGTGTCCCCAAGGTCTTGCAAAAGTCATTTGTTTAAAGTGGGAATGACAGACCCTTCTTTCTGGGCTACTGGAGAATAATACCAGAGTATGAGAGACCACAGGACAGGTGATAGCAAGAGTGCACCAAGCCAGACCTACAGAAAAAAAGCCCTGTTCTGTCAGACTCTCTGCAAGATGTCACAGGGGAGGGGAGATGGGGCATCTAGAACATTCTTTACAAGTTGGGAGACACAATCTGAAAGGTAAGCAGTGGGAGTTGAGAGAGACTGAACTCATCCAGGAGTTTTCTCCTGCTGCTTTATCACTCTTTTCACACTTCTCCTTCTTTTTCAACCAGACTTCCTACAAAACCAGAACTTTTTTAATCATGTGTGCTCATCCTCACTTGCCTGCATCCGCTTTTCCTCTTGTGAACTGATAAATTAAAGTCCAATCCAACACTTGATCTCAAAGAATGAGACCCTCAGAAGTTGAGAGAAAAATCAGCAGTTAAGGAGATAAGTGGAAACAAGTTCAAGCAGAAGCCACGCTGCCAAATGAAGGCAATTTGCACACAGCAACATCTGTCCTGCAGCTGGCTGGACACTGAGCATACACAGCCCTCAGTCCTGGCATGGCATATATGGCCTCCTGCCTGGCTGGGAGCAGGACGACTCTGGCAGGAGAAGCAGCAGTAATTATGTGATGTATCCAAATTACAGGAAATCTGGTGTCCCTGTGTCTGCTGCACACTGATGAAGTTGTCTGGTTTTTGTTGCAGGTCAGTCAGACACAACATGCCATGCATTTGTTGGAGAAACTGTTGTTTTGCCTTGCACCACCACCCCTCCTGGAGAGCTGATCTTTTCCAAGTCAATGCTCTACTGGCAGATTGATAAGAAGATAGTGCACTTTTTTCAAGAAGGGAAGGATTCGTTGGAGGCCCAGGACAAACATTTCCATGGCAGAACTAGTCTTTTTTGGGACCAGATGAAGCATGGCAACCTTTCCTTAAAGATCTCCAATGTCCAGTTACTGGACGATGCTGAATACACCTGCATCTACAAACAATCTGCAGATCATCAGACAAAGAAATTTTACATTAAACTCACTGTATCTGGTAAGATTTCTTTTTTAGTTCAGCGAGAGAGAGAATTGAGGTCACCATTTCTTGTTGATAAGCCATATATGGCTATTGACTGGGATGAATTCAATTTTTTCACTCAGTTTCATTCCTTTCCTTGCTTTTGTTGGAAGAATATGTGAGAAAGAAAAGAAAGAAAACCTCTTTGTTAAGGTTCAGCACAATGTATCCACAGAAGGAGCAGGACTCCTAAAGGCTTGTCTGTTCCCCCTCCCTTCGCAGGAGACACTAATGAATAATGAGGTCTCCCCAAATTTAAGCATTTGGTTATTTATGGATTTGTACTGTCACAGTCCAGGCCACACACCCTTTCAGATGAAAGACAGCCAGTTGTAGTTTCCTTTTCCCTTGCAGCACAAAGATCTGGATCTGATGGCAAGGCTGGACACATACAACAAGAATTATTATTTTTCTTCTTTAGAAAAATGAGGGAGACCATAATACATGATGAATAATGCCAAACAACTGAGATAAGATGTTTGAACTACCTACAAGTGTGGCCATCAGAAGGATGGGGTGTTGGCTTTGACCAGCTGACCAAGTGTAAAAGAAAATTTTTAAAAAAGGGGATACACATCAAAACAAATAATACCTTTTTAAGGTGACTTGCTTGAATAAATCAGCTGGGAGTTTTCACTATGGTCAACCTTATATATTTAATTCTGCTTAAAATAAGAAAGAAAATTGTTTTCAAGTAATATAAACCCTTTAATATCTTTCTTTTAATGCACATCATTCTAAAGAGAAAAATATTTTTTAAATATAAGGTGAAATACTTTTGTTTGGGGAATTTCTAAGTGGAATGTTTCGCAGTTTTCAAAATGAAAAGAAAAAGTGTTTTGAAAATGCATAATCAAAATATTTCCATAATCTAATTTTTGGGAGCAATAAGGTGTCTTTTATTCTGATTCAATTCTGTGATCATATTTAAACTTTCAGGTTGTTTGACAAATGTATTCTTCCTCAGGGAAAAAAAATCAAACCAAAAACCACTAACCCTTAGACCAATTATCAGTGCACTGCTTGTGTTCTAGACTCAAACAATAAACTTTGATTATTGTGGGTTTTTTTCCAGTTCCACCTAGAACTGAGGAGGCACCTTCCCCTTCTGGTAAGGCAACACTTCTTAACTTGCTAAATGTCTGAGTGATTATCCAGTGCTTTATTTTGAATTTACAAGATTGGTAAAGTGTGCTGAATAGAGGAAGTCTAATAAACTTAGGGTGCTTGATTTCTCTTATTAAGTCTGGCAAAATACAGCTGTCCCAGGCAGGGAAAACTCCACCACTAAGACAAATCTAGACTGCAGAAAGAAGAATCCTGATGTGCCAGCAGTCATTAGTCCATAAAGATACTCACCAGTATGGGCATCAAAAAATCAGTAGAAAACTAATAATATGGAAGCCACTCAGTTTTGGAAGTTAAGGCCTTTGTAAATTACCTTGGTGAGAATGATTCATAGAACCATCAAGATTGGAAGAGACTTTCAAGATCATCCAGTCCCACCATCAAGGTTACAAACAGATTAGGCCAAAATAAACTCATATAGAAACTAAAGAAGAGAAATGTTCCAGTGTTTCATCTCATGACCACACAGAAAAAAAAAAAAAACCAACAAAACAAACCAGTTCTGTGCTTCATGAGCAATAAAAAACTTTTAAATTAAGGAAATATCCTATTTTAAGCCTAAGCACTCTAACTGGATTAAAGGTCTTTAAGAAATATGAAGTTAAATTCAAGATGGTATCATGTACCTTCAGTGGCACAGCACCAGATTACAACATTATAAAAGCAAACAAAACAGGATCTACAATATCTCTAGCTGTTACCCTCCACAAAAAAATAATAACTTATCAAAGGTCAAACTTTTTAATACAATAGCAGTGGAAGACTCTCAAAACTAAGAGGTAAGTAGGCTGTATCTAGGGAAAATAGTTGTATATGTTTGACTCAGCCAAAAACTTCCTAACTTTCCTTCAATATAAACTATTTCTTTTCATGAAAAGGTATTTTCATTAAGGGAAAAAAAATATTGGGACAAAGGGTGAGTGTTTCACTTTGCTGTAGGAGTACAAACTGAGTCACACACTTTTGACACCTGATGGTTCTTGTGCTGCTGGATTTTGAGGGGCTTGGGGCTGAGGAAAGAACAAAATCCTAATCTTTTAAATATAATTTTTTGCAGCAAGGAAAAAGTGTTGTCAACTTTTTTTATAGAAAATCATCTGCCATGGCTCCCTTTGGGTTTTTTTTTTATTTTATTTTCAGCAGTTTCTTAAGAAAAGGAGAAAGAGAATCTGTTTTGTATTATTTTTTATTTTGGAAGGAACTCAGAGAAGTTAACTGACCTGCTGAGAACAAAAGCATTGTATGCAGAAATAGTTCTCACTAGTTCTCACTGACACTTTGCAGTCAACCAGATCACATATTCTTTTTATATAAAATGAAAAAGTTTTGATTTGTTCCACTTTGGCTACATTTCTGGGTTTTTTCTGGATTGATTATTTTTCCCAGTTATTTTTAAAAGATGAATTGTATTGTCACTCTCCATGTCTTGCAAGACTCCTTCTGAGTCCATAAAACTTAAACATTTTTCCTGGGAAAAATGAAAGGGACTTGGCCTGGAAAAGGACACAAGAGGCCAGAAGACTTGCTATAATCCTAATTTCAAAGCATTACTGAGGAATCCTTGCTCTCTACACATTAATATCACATGCTCCTTCAAGGAAGAGGAGGAGGAGGCACCTCAACTGGCACTGAGGTGGCTACAATAAGATACTGAAAGCTGATACCACAGCAATAGGAGCCCTCAGGCTGCTTATCTAAAAACCAACATACATCCTGGTCTTCCAAGAGAAGGACTTGGACCTGAATGCTTTTAGGAAAAATTTCTCTTCTGTTTTAACTCAAGGGTTCAAAATCTCTATATTTGTGTTCTATATCCAGCACGGGTTGCAGGTACCATCTGTGCCAAGGGTAATTTTTGCCCTTGGGGATTATATACCAAAAGTGATACACAGTGCTGCTACCACCTGACTGGCCATAGTTTAGGCTTCTTACTACTTATTACCATTATTTATGGATTCTTAATCACAATGTCTACCTCAGAGCCCAAGTAGGAAGAATGATAATGTATTTTCATCCTAGAATCATAGAATAGTTTGGATTTGAAGATCATCCAACCCCTCCAGGTCCCACAGAGACACCTTCCACTAGGCAGCTGGCTGGTTGTTGTTTTTCTGTCAGGGTTTTAAACAACTCTTAGTCATCCAGAAAATTAAGTTGCATTCATTGTTGCTGAGTTTCTGCATCTTTTCTAAGAAGGAATAAAAATCATTTGTCACAGTACCTTGAGACTGGTTTTTCTGGATGGTGTGCACACACATAAACAGACAATATTGAAAATGAGCCAAAATCCACATCAGTTTTACAAACACGAATGCATTTACATAAAATGTATCACACAAAGTTCAAACACACTTTTTGTCAAGTCACCAATTACACGCTGACTTTCTCTTTTTTAATTTTTCAGGACAGAGTCAGATTTCCTCCAGAAGCCCGACAGAGGCACCATGTCTGGCCATGCTTCCCCTCTCTTTCCACCTCCTGGTCACTCTGGGGGTTTGGCACTTGTAACTGGGGAAGCCAACCTTGTCTCTGGGAAATTCTTCTCACCAGAAGACATTGTAGGTTCCAGATCCACGTGACAGAAAAAACAGTAGCTGAGAACAGAAAAAGCACTGGGATCATATGTCCCACATTTGGTTCCGCAAAACCAAAAGCAGCAAAACTCTGAGGTGGCAAATCTGCTTTTTCATTTGGTTCTTGGAATCCAGTATTAGTGCTGCCAGTTTATTTTGGATTTTGTGGGTTTGCCTAAGGTCTCATCTCCTGTCCTTCAGGAGGGTTGGAAGGAGGAGCAGGGATAATCACTCTCTGTGTCAGATAAAAACTGGGAGACATTCCTATCCTGTGAAACACAAGGGTGGAAACCTTGTGAAACTTCAGCCTGTGGAACTTTAGCTTCTGTTTTTACATGATAGCATCAGGGGCTATCAGCAAGAACATTTTTTTCCAGAAGAAATGTAGTATTTCTTCAGTGGAAGGGTAAAGCTGACTGAAGGAGAGGATAGAAGTCCATAAAGCATCAAAATAGAGGAAGGAAGTGATGTATTACTATAAAATCCACTTTTAAGGGCTGGATGCAGTATTTTTTTGTCAGGAAACATAGCAAGGTAAATGTGATCATCACAGAAAAACTGTAAGAATTGTGCAATAAAAAATTGTTACTGTGACAACGATTTTGTAAACAGTATCTTTGGAGGGAACTTAAAGCTACTTAGAAATAGTACCTTAGGAGGAAAAAAAAAATATTTTAAAACTCATCAGAACCATTGTAACTGATACTTATGCAAACTAAATGGGCTTATTTCTGCAAATGTTCAATTCAGATAGCATCGATCCCTTGTGTAAAGCTTAGGCTGGAAGGATCCTGCACACAAACTATGTCAAGAAAGTGCCGAAGTCTTGTTTCGGGCCAGAAGTGCAACTACCCTATTTCACAATCAAAAAGAATCCAGAGAACAGAACTACTCCCTCAGGCTGGTGATCAGTGGTGACTGCAACTCACTCCTCCTGGGTGGAAGTGACTCATAAGGACACACATGAAGTCATTTTTGTTTAGAACAGTTGCCCCTTTTTTTTTTTTTCAATGGAAAGACAGGATTGTTTTCACAAAGAAGGGAAAAGGATATAACAGAGCTTAAAATGTTACCCGTTGAGGTAAAGGAGGCTTTTGGCTTTCTTAACTAAAGGCCCTTTCCCCGTGGTTGGGGAAGAGAGACAAAATCCCACGCACAGCCTGTGCAGTGAAACTCAGCAAGTACTTGGCTACCCTGGGTACAGAGCAGCTCAGTGAAACAGCTGGGGTCCAACTTCACAGAAAGAGTTGAATATAAGAATTGTACATACATACTGTGATTGTCTTTTCATGTCCTACCCTCCAAATGCTTGACTCAGATTTTGTGTATTTTTCAAATGTATTTTTGTATATTTTTCAAAACAAAATTTGATTAAAAATAAAAACCTAAAACAAACCCAAAACCCAGGATGAGAACAATCACTCTATAAGAGTTCTTGAGTCTATATTCTTGAATCTGTAAGAGTTCTTTGTTTGTATTCCAGTTGTTCCTGGAGTTCACGAGGTTTCTGTGCAATCAGAAAGTCCAAAAGGTGACATCTGTGTAGGTCTGTTGGTCCTAAAAGTCTGAACTAACTGCCCTCATCTGAAGGACTGTACAACTTCTAAAAATCTAATAGCCATTAAGCACTTCTCCACTTCTCAAAAGGCGTAGAACCACAGAATTCTTTAGGTTGGAAAAGCTCTCTAGATCATCAGGTCCAACCATCAATCCAGCACTGCCAAGTCCACCACTAAACCATGTCCCCAAGTGGCACATCTACAGATCTTTTAAACACCTTCAGGGGTGGTGACTCCACCACTTTTATGAGCAGCTTGTTCCAGTGCTTGACCATCCTTTCCATGAAATTTTTTCCCAAGTATCTAATCCAAACTACACCTGTCCTTGTGCAACTTGAAGCCATTTCCTCTTGCCCTGTCACTCGTTACCCGGGAGAAGAGACCGTCCCCCAACCTGGCTACAACCTCCTTTCAGGGAGTTGTTTTTCTTTCAAATTAATGGAAGAAACTATGAAAAGCAGTGCTCTAGAATATGCTTGATGACTAGCTGGTCTGAAACACTGGTGCAATGAGTGCAGAAGGGTGCCACACTTTGTCGGTTCAGTTAAAGAATCTCAACATTTTGGTGCCAGCTTTGTGTGAAGAGACAGGCCCTCACATGTGTCTAGACATGGCTCTGATGGATCATCAGGCATAGAGAGACTGGAGATGAATTCACTTGCCATCAAAAAAATAGGTCAAGTCTTTTAACCAATGCAGATGGAAATGTTTTTGGAAGTGCAGGTATAATTTGGCTGTCTTCTTCCTTTAACAATCTCCTCCCCTCCTCTCTCCTCTCTTCTCCTTTCCCTTTGCCCTTTCAATTTTTCTTAAAATCTTTTCCCTCAACCTTTCTTTTCTAAACTATGGCCAGATCTTGGGTTTATATCTCATCCCAGCTACCTTCCAGTCACATTGTACACAAGATATCTAAAACCTTTCCCTCTCCCTCTGATTCATCTCCCCTTTCCCCACACAGCTCTGTCTCTCACCCCTTTTAGGTCGACAGGCACTGTGTCAATGCTGATTTAGCCTTCACTAATTACATACCAGCATTTTTCTCCACTTTTACATGGAATTTAAAAGGTGTTCCCATACATTTTGAGCAAGGAAAGACTTTTGTAACAAGTCACAAAGGAACGTTGCAACAAAATCATTTAAATTCAACTAATAAACGGGCATTAATCATGTTTGCATGGGGGTTCACATGTATAAACATTCAAAAGCAAATTTTAACAATTTGACAGCCAAAGCCAATAGGTTCAGCTCCAATACCACTCTTAAGGACACATATCACAAAGGTTACAAGTGCTAATAGGATTTTATTGCATTTTTCTCAATCTGTTTCAGAACAGATGCTCACAAGTCTTAACACAGGACACACATGTAACCAGGAGCAGGGTGAAGCAATCCCCACTTGAAAAAACATCATTTGAAACCTGGCAAAGGAAAGGGAGAGCCACAGAAAGTCATGAATCCCGTGTGGTGTGGGGAGCCAGATGCATGATTATCATTATTATTATGAAGAAAACATAAACCTTTTTCAGAAACAGGAAAGCAGGTAACTCACTGATGCACCAAAAAGGTGCCCTCAAGAACAAACTGAAAATTTGTAAGAATATGATCTTTCTCTCTTTTTTTCTGATAATGAATTTTTTGTCACCTGAATTTTTATTTTGGCATGAAAAAAAA
>WEIV01011814.1:245553-279336 GCA_013390005.1 Calyptomena viridis | reverse complement strand
TGAGAAAATAATATGCTACGTTTTACATTTCACAATTGTTTTGCTCAGCAGAGAGAAAATGGACTTCATATGCAAACAGCATGTTTGGAAATCGAGGGTCTTAGGACTCACTCTCAGTGAGAACATCAGTGTGTGATTTCAGCCTGAAATGTGCTTTATGATTTTTGGCTTGCCATGCACTAGATACAACAATAATACTGTCTTCAGCCACTAAATGTTCAAAGGTTTGTTTTGTAAATGCTTGTAGAACCTACAGTGGAAAATGCTGCGTGAAGTTTACAGTTAATGATGTCCAGCATAAAGAAAAGGTACTGTAATTCTACCTCATTTTTTTTCAGCTGTTCTTGTAGGTAATGTCCTGGTTGTATCCCAGTGCAAAATCCTGTCTGGATTTCTCGTGTTCATTTTATATGGAATAAATGCCATCAATTTAGTCACAGTGTTCCTCTTTAGGCAATTCATTCAGATGATTGAGTTAGGAGGCTGGTCTCCTGAAACTCCTTCTGTCAGTGGATGGGACATTACTCCAGGTGACAACTGACAGCAGGAGCTTAACAAATGTGTCAGTAGCTGTATCTATACTGGTAAAAATGGGGAGGTAGAAAGGATTACACCCACATTACTTTTGGCAGATTTTTTTCTCGAACCAGCCAGGACCCTGTTCATAGCACTGAGCATTTCTGGGTTTTCTTCTGGACAGCATACAATGCCTAGATGGTCTTAAGACATAAGAATTTTTTCTCCCCATCCAAGTTGCATTAAATACTCTGATAGGCTATGCTAAAAAATATTATGCATACTGCCCAGACAGAGTGGCCCCTAGCTGGAATGAACCAGCACTAGGTTGCAACTTGGAGAGGTCTAGTAAGCTTCCATCAGAAAAAGTATGGGAGCAAACCAAAATTAGATGAAACACTAAAATAAAGAGATAAACACCAGAAGTGGACTTTTTGTGGTATGGGTGTTTGCTTTTTTACTGGTTGGGGTTTTTTTTGTTGCTTTGTTTTTTTTTCAGGGGAAAGCAACTGAATTAAGCTGTGGTCTTTCCACTGTTGCTAAGCAATGCCCAAGTCACCAACACACCTGGCTCTTCTCTTTGGTTCTTCACTGGAGCACTGAACACCAAACTTCAGCTCTGAGGTACAGCACTGCCCTGTATTGGGTGAAATGATTAATGTGGAAAAATTATGAAATAGGAAGGAAGACAGATGGAAATATTATAGGATTATTTTAATGTATTTAAACATTTTGTTTCCTGGCTGGAGCTCCCCTCTTTCTGGACTCTTGGCTCTCTCTCAGCTCTCTTCCCATCTGTCCATGTCCTGATTCCCCTCTGGAGATGCCAGGTTTGAACCTAAGACTAGGCTGAGATTTGAAACTCTTTAAGGAGGCCGTGTTGTATATGTAAGAGTAGGCTCTCTGTGGATTTAATCTACCTGATGGAAAGTTAATCACCTCCTTGATTCTTCATCTTCCTCATATGTCTTTCCCAGAAGGGGTGCTTTGTTATGCAATGCCAGGGCTTGCATGACACTCTGAAATGAAGGCTGTATTCTGAGTAGCACAGAAGAAGAAGCATCTACAAATAAATAATGACAATTATAAGCATGAATGTCGTTATAATGACCAATCCTAAAAATCCTGAAAATCCTAAAAATTCTGTTTTCTGTTTACATATACTGTAGCTCTTGAACTATCATGAGAAGCACCCCATTGTGCTAGGCAGGGAATGAAAAGAGTTCTTGCCATGGAGAACTTATAAGCAAAGTGCAAGATAAGAGACAAGTGGTTATTGCAAACAGATAATGAAAATGCATGCTAAAAACAAAGATGTGCATTTGGATGTATTTCTTCCTCCTTTTCTCTTTTCAATCAAGAACACTGCTGCCAGTGGAAGGGGTTATTACACTGTTTCTGACTTCCTTTAGGTAGGTGTGTTATTTGTGTTCTTAAAAGAGCTGGCTTGAACAGGACTATAGCAGGAACTTTGTTGTCCTTCATAGTGTAACTTTGCAGTTGGTAACTGAAGAACGAAAAAATGGGTATGGAAAAGACAATTAGGTCTAATCACTTTTGGAACATGGATAGTTTTTAAAAAGCTTTCAGTAGCTTCGTGACTTTTCCGTGTTCCAGTCTTTAATTGCTGTATCTTAACAGCAAATATAGATTGCATTGAATCCTTTGTTTTATTCTGTCTCCTCTTGTCCTTTAAAATTCAACTACTTTTACACTCCTCCTATCCTAAAATTTTCTTTTCTTCTTCCCTTTCTCTTCTATTCCCCCCTTCATAGATCTAGTTTTCAAGTGCTGTTTTGGTCAAAATTAATGTGGAAAGGAGAGTGCTTTTCCTCTCCAATCAATATTAGCCCAATATTAAATATACTGACATGGTACCCCCTCACTCCCTAGATTTTGCTTCATTGCATTATGCATGAACTATGTGAGTAAATACTCAGTGGGTTAGAGAGAGGGTCTATCGCTCCCTTGCTCTGTGATAGTCACACCATATCCATTTGCCCAAGGATATGTCAATGGGAAGAAATTGCATCTCATTTTATCCAGTGAAACAATAAACTCCTTACAAAGATCAATCTGTGTTAAATGATATTCATTCACATCCTGGTTTTCTGAGTAGCTGAGATGTGAACAGCAGCACATACAGACCAGATGGAGCCCTCAGGTTGATAAATCTATATGTATGCATAAGTCTAGAGGGAAAGGAAGTATGTAACCACGTTTTATAGAGGTTGAAGTGGGAACATGGAGACTATATTCTCTGCCTAAAGCCACATGACTAAGTTAGCATCAGAGCTGTGAAATTTTAAAGTTTTTCACTCCTAGTCTTGTACTTCAGTCACAGAATCATCCTCTCACCCTTGTTGTTATAATACCCTGATACACAGCAATGCTAATGTGGAACAGAGATTCTAATTCTGGATCCTCCTAGATCCTGCTTTGTGCCCTAGACTAGGTCAGAAGCCCTGGATCAAGCTATTAAAGATTAAAGACTCTAGCCTGCTAAGTCAATGGTACAAAGAAAATTTGTCTGTCTGTGTGGCTTAATTGTTGTGGAATGGTTTTCTTTCTCTTCACGCTGCTTTACTTGTCTGTTCACAATTTATTTTTCTATCACATTTAATGTAATGATTTGTGCTTTATACTATAGCAGAGCAGGAAAAAAATCTATTTATTTGTGTAAAAGTAACAGTGACCTCATTGTCTTTTAGTGCTCCTGCACACTTTTCAGTTCCATAGGCACAACACAAGCTTGTCTTCAAGTGAAGAATGAAAATTGGTTTCGTTCAGGGGGCTGACCTTAGGTACTGTGTGAAGACCTGTGGTGCCACAGTGCTGAGTTTCCCATTCTTTAGGGGCATATCTCTGGAGGACAAGCAGAGGATGGCAGGTTGCAGTTACTTCCACACTTTGCTTTTACACTTTTGGCTGTTGCAAGGGTGATGTTCATCACTGACACAGTGCAAGTCACAGAGTTCATTTGTGGAAGGCCTTTTTTGCTCCAGCAGTTCGGTGTATAGGTGGCTGTAGGGTCTGTTTTGTTGTAAGTTGTCTCCATTTCTCTAAGGAATGTTTTGTAATAAGAAAGTATTCTCACAATGGGAATGATTCAAGGCAATAACAACAACAATAATGTTTTTTTCTTCATAGTGCACCCCAAGGCAGTTTCAGATATACAGCGAATCCACACCAAGAATTCTGCTCTGTCCACTCTGTGTATCCTTGCCTTGGAAATCTCAGGTATATGGTCTGATACCTAGTTTGGGAGAAAAGAAAGAGATCAAACTTACCATCTCTGCCAAAGCGGGAAGGGAACCTCATGGATTATAAAGATTTTTAAGTTGGTTAATTCCCGCCTTGAAGAGGAGCTGTTCCACATTGGGTTAAATAAGACATAGTTTTTCCTGTTATTTTCTCCTATAACAACTTAAAAAAGTAGAAAGAGCCAGTGAAATAGAAATGATGTTTTGCAAAAGTCTTAAAAAATTTAAGTTTTAAAATAAAACAATAAAATTTATATGAGACTTTTTGGCATATTTTATAATGCAATTGATGCCTAATTCTAACAGATAAGCACATTCATATTTTATCTTGGAGGCTTCAGTCCACTCACAGTGTAGTAGATTGTAAAGTATGTACTTTCATATTGTTATTGACTAAATGTGCCTTTTACAGGGAAGTTTGTCAGTATTTTTTAAAAAGTTTTTATTCATCAAAAAAACATGGGCAAAGGGTCGCATAAGCAAGAATAATTTTAAAGGAAAAAGAGGATGTGTCTATAGGGACAAAAATAGATAGGCTGATGGAAGAAAGGATAATGGTGGTTTAGTCAGGTTCTTTGGAGTATGAGGGTATAATGAAGGCTCAATCTGTTGTATGTTAGATCCAGCTGCCCATTGCCTAGGGGCCTCTTATAGCTCTTGAGAGTTACTAGGACACAAAAGTGCTTCATCCCATGCCCTACTTAGATAGTCTTGCTTTGAAGGCTGCCAGAAATCTGTTGGTGAAAACATTCTTCACCACCCAAGAATATCCTTCAAAAGGAATAATTTTTTTTCTGAAGGAGACAACCTTCCCAGCTGCCTTGCATTGCTATTTTGGTTTCTTGGTACCATTTGCTGAACAACTGTGTCTGCTGCTATTCCTGTCTTCCTGTGGATACAGCTTTTCCAGAGCTGTTAAGAGGGCTGGAGTTCCCTTGGACAGGCATATGATGTAAGGCGTATATGAAAGAGCACCTTCACAGTTCCTCATCCCCGCTAAGGTTTGTGGCTTTGCCAGGTCATTTTCTGCTTGGTCTAGATCTTCTCCTCTAGGTAGGAGGCAGCAGACTCAGTCCTTTGTGATGTCTGGCCCTCCTTGAAGTGAATCCTTTGCAGCTCTGCTGTTTTGCAAGCTCTCTGGGATCAGGGACGGAGACAGAGGGTTGTTTTACATTTGTGGATCATCAGTTACGGTTTTGGATCTTCCTTAGGATCTATGAACCCTTAGAAAACAAAACAAAGGAAAAAGACATTAGGGAGAAAGGAGGATTTTGAAAGGAAAATCAGAAAAGAAAGAAGAGGATTCTTGCACCAGTAGAGTAGATCTGACCCTCTGTCAGACTGTTCCCTGCAGATAATGAAACAGTGGGTCGGGGCAAATGGAAGGTAAGATGGTCTTTTCTAGTATGGACAAAACATTTTGCTAGCTGTGGATGAAAAGGTTTATACTAGGAAGTTATTAATACATGTATTAAAATATACACTGATTCTATAATTACATATTTGCCAATACCTCTGAAACTATGTGAGCATCCTCTTATAGCAGTGGACAGGAACATTATTCTTTCTGAACTGTAGTGATGATAATTTTTTCAACAGATATAGTGTATTTCCCCATGCTCAAATGCAGCTATTCTTTACAGGAGTTCTGAGGAAAAAGGCATTTTCAAAATCTACTAGAAAATGTGTTTGTGAAAAATCAACTGCTTTTTTCCCAACAAATTACTTTTATTGGCATTCAACATTGAACCTCCTTAATGTAACCTACTCTTGCCTACCCACACACACACAGACACAGACACACACACACACACTCTCTCAGGTTTTCGCTACTTTACACTTTGCAGCACTCCAGTATCTGTGAGAGTTAACTGGTCTCTTTTTTGCTTCTTCCATTGTCAGCAGAATGGTGATGAAACAAGTCTTATAAAAGCTTCCTTTTTATCAAATGTTCGGAATAACTTTCTTCATGTGGCAGGTTGAATAATCAAAAAATCAAAGAAAAAATNGCGAGGTGTGTGGCAGGGCGTACCACCTAACTAGTGGCTCCAGAGTCGCCGGAGTGCCCGAGCTCTAAAGTGGAGAGACGTTTGGTGCTCTGGTGCCCAGACATCTGCCCCGTGGCCCTCAAAGGTGGCTGTGAGCGAGCCTGGGCTAAAGCAGGGTCTGAGGAGAAGCCATCAGAGAAGGCACGGTAGCAATTAGGAAATGTTCTGTCCTATGTAATTTCATTAAAGTTCTTGCATGACTGAATTTAATAATAAAACTCTTAATGACTTCAGTAGGGAAGAAGTTTGTACCTGGTCTGGAATGTATTGGAAGAATAAGCCTAGAAACTGTGATGAATACACTTGACTCCATAACCAAACTGGCAGTAGTTTGTTTCATTCTCCAATTGAGGAAAAGGCGTGAGCCCTAAATGGGCCAACAACTCCTCTTGTTCCAATCTGTTCTCTGCAAACCGACAAAGGAACAGAGTGGCCCAGTGAGCTTGAATGCACAGGAGCTTGGAACTACAATCATATGATTAACACATAAATAGAGTGGCTCTTCTGAGATTCATTTATCAAGGAAGGAAGTTGTGGGTATGAGGAGTCTCATGCATACCTTCCCAAGGCATGTAACTTGACTATAAGTCAACCACTTTATCCTATAACTATGACAGCCTAAGACAGCTATCTTTGAACTCTTCCTGGCTGCATGGCAGTGATCTCACTTTGAGCTGGGATGCCTCTCAAAGTTGCTCCTTGAGGCCTAGACACTTCTTACTATCTCCAGATCTTTGGCAGGTGACTGCTATAAGGCATGATTCATTTATCTAATGCACTAAGATTTTGTCTTGGTAACTTTGATTCTGTCTCAGTAGTTTTGAATTATTATTATAGCCTTTGTTCCATAACAGAGTGAGCTTTGCCACTGAATGGTTGGTAAGTCATAGTTTTATAATATCATATTTCAATAAAACCACTTTAGCTGATTTTTTTTGACAGTAGTTCTTTAAGTGGTCTAAATTGCCAATTTGCAACAAATTTTCATAGTCAGCAGGACCCTAAATAAAGGATTCACAACAGAAACCTTCAAAGATGTTCTTAGAATCTTTTCATCAGAAAAAAGCAACTTTAGGGATCAGAACTTCATTGTAGTCCTATGTGCTTATCTTGTTTTCTCTTGCTCAAAAGATCTGTGAGCAATGGACATTTTCTGGTTATCACTTCAAGAGCTCTTTACAGAATGACTATATTATCAATATATATAATAATATATAATCAATATTATGAAAGATCTGAACTAAGAATGGGATACTTTCTAAAACCAATAATGACTCTAGAGTAGACACTTCTTATGAGTTTTTAATTTCAATTTAATTGGAAAGCCTCAGTGATCGTGCTATTAGGACAGTGTTTAACTGGAGATTGGAGGGACTTGTTTCTAGCCTTCTTTTATATGTTTCAATTACGCGTTTCATTTTTTCTTGTACTAATTTCTAATCAGAAGAAGTGTTGCAGAATGTTGAAGAACTTTTCATTTTGTACTTTATGCCGTTCCTGTTTTCATATCGATGAGAAGGGCATTTATGGAACAGTTTTTTTATGTTTTGTGTTTTTCTTTTGAAAGTCATTTCACTTGAGATGAGCTCTTTGTGGATCAAAAGAGACTGCAGGGTTTTGCATGATGCTGCACAGCAAATCACAGCCAATATTTTGCCTGTCTTTCAGCCCAGGATGTTTTGTTCAACACCACATTATTTTGTCTTTGAATAAGACCTTAACCTGAGAGGAATGTCACAAGTAACCTCTATTCATTCTTTCTATTTACATTCACAGATCACTTTTCTTGCATTTGTTCCACAACTTTGACACCCATTAAATCTCAAACTAAGGTGAAAGGTGCTTCTTACAGATGAGCAGCACATCATTTCAGCCTTGTCTATGTCTATGACCCCATTTCAAAATTGGTTTTCTTTTCTACGTTGAAAAATTTTGAACCATTGGCTTTCTGACAGTTTCAAGCTCTAACCTGAAATGTGCTGGGGCAGGCCTTGCATTATGATTCCTTTTGCATTACAAATTTATTGCTTGTGGATGCTTGTCATGTTGTAATGCATCTCTGCATGGATGACAGGATTCAACTTTCGCCTGTTTTCATTGGCTTCCAGGGGTGGACTGAGCAGAGTTTTTTTCCTTTTCATGAAGGGCACGTGAAATGTGCTGAGCAGAAACAAAACATGTTACACTGTAATTCACTTGAGTATTGTGTGCCCTCCATGCAATTCGTGTGACAGCCACTGCCTTCTCTCTACTGGGGCACTGTTGGAATCTTTGCCTCCCCACCATTCCCTTGTGAATTTCTTACTTTTGTTCATGAAATGTCAAATTTATTTGTAACTGCAAAACATTGTGCATTCTTGCTAACTGGGACATTCATTTTTCTTTCTTCCTTCCTCCCCAACTTGATCAGGACACAAGTTTGTCCTACAATATAGTCTCCAGTGATATGTCTCATTCAATTTTAAATTTCTTATATAATGGAGCTCTGTTTCAGAGACTACTTAATAGTATTTGAGGGCCAGATTGTGACTTGAATTTTGCTTATCTATGAATCATTCAACCTATCTGAGTCTTGGTTTAAAGCACATGGAATTTAAGGTACTGCATTCAAAGAAGAGGTACAAAAGAAGTATCAGAAATCTGTGACTTTTCCATTTTGCTGTGTCAACTTGGATCCCAGAGCAATGGTGCAAGTTCAAGGTAGTTGCTGCAGAATAGGTCAGCAGTAATTGTGAAAGAGGTATGCTGACAAAGAGCATGACTTCTTTTACCCCATGTGGCTTCTCTGAAGTTCTTGGTCATTTTTAGTGTTTAGTTTGTGTTAAAACTGACAGCTGTGGTTCTAAGTAGAAGAGGTCCCTATCTATTAATCTGGTGGATATCATCCTCTGAATTGTACAGAAAAAGTTTCCTCTTTCTAGTTATATATTTTTCATCTTAGTTTTATATATATATATATTTCTAGTTATATATATTTCATCTTAGCTTGGCCACTTGCTGAATAATTAGAGGCCTTGGTGTCCTGTCCTAGGTTAGATTGGGAATGAAACTCAATGTTTTAAGGCAACATGACTGGTTGCAAAATACAGATGGACTTTGTATAACTGCAAAGTTGAAGGTAGTGCAAACTTTTTCTTTCTCATTTAAATTCTGCCAGTATCTGTGGATGGACTGTAAGCTAAGCTGTATCATCATGGTTCCTAGAAAAATACTGAAGGTTGTTATACATAAGGCTAAGACTGATTAATTCTGTCCATATTTGATCATTATAGCTTTGTCTCCAGTAAAACATTGTGTAGAGGAATGCAGTGTTTGAAACTGGGATGAAAGATCTCAACTAGACTTTATTTGTCATAGGCTAGAGGCCAAAGCTGACTAAACTTTGTAGGCTTCTTGATTGTGACAAGTAAGACTGAAATAAAATATGGTATAAATGTATATGCTGTTGGTTTGAATGGGGCAATAGTGTGCTCTCATCTGACTGTTTCTTCAACTTCTCTAGACTCCTGTGCACAGGAAGAAAATTAGGACTCACGTCTTGTGTTCTACTTGGGGCTACCCTTTACTGATTTGCCTCATCATAAAACTTACCTGTTTTGTTCTCATGGTTGTTTGCTCAGGTGAAAAAAATTAGTGTTTATTTTTCTTTAGCTATGAAAACAAGGTTATACTGTATTTATGCCTCATTTTCTGTATTTAGTGTCAGCCTGCCTTCTCTTTAGAAATTCAGCAAGTTCACAGAAAGTCAAACATCTCAGTAAAATCTATGTTTATGACTATGAATACTTTGCACTGGTGAGATTTCAAACAAGCCCATAGGCAAACAATTTCTTCATATGGTCCGTTACTTTTTTACTGCTACTACAGGAGAGTCTTGTGTGTTTAAGCTCTCTTAAAGACTGTTCTGTCATTGGTGTTTCTTTTGCCAATAATAACTCCATAGAGTAGCAGAAAAATTAATTCTTTCCAGGTGAAATGCGAAGGCAGAGTGCTGATTATTGACATTCTGGGAGTGAGTGTAATGAGGTGTCAAGGGAAAGTTAGGTTTGTGGTGTTTCTTCTCAAGTTGGATGCATTCAGCTTGTGAAAGACTGTTGATGAGGCTTTCATAAATAATTAAAAATTGACTCATCTACTAGTTCCTATATAGAAGGTCAAAAAGCTTCTTCATGCAAAGAAACTGTGTTTTGGAACTCATTTGTAAGAAAGACATGGTGTAGTCATGTTTTTATTGCTTTGTTCCTTCATCCCATGTAAGCATATCTAATTTAGTATGTGAAGACATTTCTTCTGTCTTTAAATGGGGTTAGTGGAGGCTGCCAAGAACTTTCCTGAGAGCTAAAAGATTTATTTTAAAGACTTTGAAAAAATGATCTGAGTGTCTGTGAGAACTGGAAGGGAAAGGTTTGATGACATTCAACTGCTGTTTCTGAGCCCGTTTGACTCATTAGAGTCCATTTGACTAAGACAAGCATTTTACAGAGGGTTTGTTCTTTGTGATGAAGCTATGAGATGCTTGTTATCATAGCTCTTTTCCATCTGCTTTCCTATCATTAGACAAAACATGATGTGTGATGATGTTTTCCTAGGCTTTTGCTAAGTTCTAAAAAGCTAATTGTTGATAATAGAGTCAACTAGCCATGACAGCTAACTCTAAAGGCATAATGCAGTATCAATGAGCAGATCATCTGGCATTATTCTTCACTTCTTCATTCACAAACTCTTTTTTTTTCCTCTTTCAATAAGTTTCTTTTTTTCCTAACAAGTGCCGTGACCAGCAAGTGATCATACAGGACATTTATTCATTGTTGTGTACTTGCTTCTTCTCGAGGTGATAGTAGAACTATCCAGTTCAAAGGAACAGGTTCTGTACAAACAGAGAACAAACCATCTGTGATAATGAAGTCTTGTTGACCGTGTTAATATCAAAACCCAGAAGCTGTGTCTGCTTCTCTAGTTTGGTTGGTTGGGGAAGCATGTTGTGGCCATGGGAAACTGCTGTAATGAAGGCCATGGCAGCACCTAGAGGAATGTGAACAATGTGAATGCAACATGACAATCTTTATGTATTTGGTGAGATTAATCAGTCTTCAGATGTACTAGAATACCAGACAGACATTGTGGCTGTGTGTTTGGTGCATAGCTCAGGGTAATTCTGCTCTTGCAGACGTTTTTCAGTAAAGAGGATGTTCTCTAGCTATAATGTTTTGGTCTACCTCCATAAGTTGTTTTTTAATTATTTTAATAAAGACCTCCCTTAATAAAAATATGAAACTTGAATTTTTAATGTCCTGAAATTCCTACACTCAGTTTTATTTGCTATGCCAAATGTTTTTCTGCTATCATGCCCTGATACTTTCAAACCTTCCATATATTGCACCTATGACACAGCTGAGCATATCCATTTTTCTTTCATTCTCTTTTTTTTCCTATGTAAAGTATTAGAAATTAATTCTGTATTTGCTTGATCAGTGATAATCTGCCTTTATCCAATGAACTTTGAGTCTGTTATATTTAAATCCCTACAAAATTTAAACTCCAACTAGTACAATGATCTACATACATGATAATCTGGAGAACTCAAGGCAGAGTAAACCAACATAACTTAATACATTGGCAATAAGAAAAGACAGTTAAAATGAAAATAAGCAAAGGCAATTGATTACTAGAAGGGTGTATCTGATAAGACTCATAACAGGTACACACTTAAAGTTCAAAGTAGTATAACTTGGATTCTGGCACAGCATGTGGTCCCTCCCCTTAGTGACATGGTAAGGTGAAGTAATCTTTTTGGAGTCACCTTCAAATTTGAGAAAATTGGAGAGAAATTTGAGAGAAAGCTAGTAAGATGAAAAAGGTCAGGTGAGAGACCTCAAACATCAGCCATTTTCAAAACTTATTCAGAATATGAAATTCCCTTGTGCTAATTCCACCAGATCCAGTAAAACTATTAGTGGAGTAAGGTAGGCTTCAATGTATGCAAAGATGACCATGAAAATTGAACATCAAAACTTGATACAAAGTTTATTGAAATCAGTGAGAAGACTTACATTATCTATTTTGGTTCTTTATCTCTTTTCATCTACAATTTTTCTTAAAATTATTCTCCTTTTTTCTTAAAACACACAAGTGCACATGTACCAGTCTTGATAATTGTTTTCAAGTTACTCTATTCATGTGATCTGGAGCATGCCTGGATCTCGTCAGTCTTGTCAGCCTTTGCTGAATCAAGACTGCAGTAAAATTACCCATCTTTTAGGACAGGCTTTTAAAACTCTCCCTATGTCTACAAATAATGCAGGCTTCTCACAGCACTCCCCAATGACTGGGAGATATGGACACCAACCAAAAACTGAGTATCATACCTATTTTAAGGAGCATGAATACATTCAGTAGTAGAACAGCAGCAAATCTTGGTTTTTTAGAAGTGTTTCATTTTTTCCCCAGATGCTACTAAACACATTTTTTTTTAAGCTTGGATAAAGATACCAACTACCAATCCTTGAATATGATGAATGTTATAGATTTGTGTTTCCTTGATTCTAGTGGGAAAAAACAATGCAGCACAGTGAAAGAAAGTGCCTTTATTTGGTATTAGTAAGTAAACATGAGTTTCCTGCAAATGACTATTTTCCTTACATGAGATTACCCCCTTTCAGGGTCAGGATTCAGGAGTTTCCCCTTTACTAAAACCAGAATCAATACTGCAATGTGAAGTCATGGATTAGTGGGAATACATGTAAAACTACTTTTGTATTTTACATTATTATTCCCAGACCAGTGAGCACTTGCATAGATAATGGCAATGATAGGTTTTTCAGATAAAATGTCAGTTCAAAAAAATATTGATGGTTGGAAATGGAAATGGGTGGCATCCCAGAAGTGAATGTGGCCTGGTTCTGCTTCCTCAGTGAGCTCATTTTTGAGGGTTGCCATTTTCTCTATATTTGATGTATTCATCCTGCATCAGGAGAGTAAGAGAGTGAGTAACTAAGATGCATTTTGATACTTTCAATTGACAAAATCACTGTTACACCTATAGAAGTTCTAAATACAGGATGGCAGAACAAAATTACCTTTTCTTGGGGGAGAACAGGACTTTGGTTAGAAGATCTTGCAATTACATGATGTCCTATGCTGTGCTGCTTCTGCTGTCTTCAATCTCGTATTTTAATTTTTTTTCCTATGATCTAGAGACTGTTTCCTTAATATTGTTTCTCAAGATACATTCAGAGCACTATAGTTCCTGTTGTCCCCTTTTTACGGTCCAAATGCCACAACTCATTTGCTCGTCTCGCCTTGTTGCCAGGCTCTTATCTTTCCCTGCTGGCATTTGAACTTACTAAGCAGCTTCCCAGATCTGACCATCACATGCTTTAGTATGGCATTCTCATTAGCTTGTAGATTGCCTTTATCACCTCTCTGAGAGAAAGGATTGTTAACATGCTGGTGTGCCTGTTCCGCTTTTCTAGTCAGACTAATTGTCACTTAAGAGAACATAAATGACACCATATTACACCACTCAAGATTGCAGTGGTGCAAGTTGTCATGGACAAACAAGGTCCTGTCACCACTGTGTATTGCATTCTGTTCTTTCTATTAAACCAGTCTGTAAACTAGCAATGCATAAAAAAATTGGATCAATGGGAAACCTTTTGTTACTGGCAGAGAAACAGCTTAGGGTTATTTTACAACTCCAGTGCTTAGTGTTTTCTCCTCAGAGCCTAATGGAAATGATAAAAACAAAACATCTGATAATGAGGTGGCTGTTGAATAGTAAACTTCTGGGGGTTTTATTATAATTTTTTTTTATTGTTTGGAGCAGCAGCTGGATCTGGAGTATGGAAGGGGCACTGTGAGGAAAGTTTGTTTCTATAACAACATGATGTATATATGGAACTCCCTTTCACAGCTTCTTTCTTGAAATGGAAAAATACAAGAGTGTATTTCTGATGCAAGGTATTGGATAGCAGTAGTGCTGTGTGAGATGGTAAGTAGCAACAGATAAGAGTTTAAAGCAGTGTTTGTGTGTGTGCAATATTGCTCTAGGGAGATAAAAGCTGATCATTGGGGTTTTTTTCCTAAGGTTTTTTAAAGCTGCATGCCTGTGTTCTCACCTGAAATCATGTTGCTGACTCTGTTTTCTTACCCCTCTTTCTGATGTGGATATTTTAGGAAAGAATGATGTTGGAGTATTGTACCTGAGTAAAGTCAATTTAGTGCCACCTTAGCATTACACATTACTGTGAAAACATGTCCTAGAAGTGAATGGGGCCACCTGTCTTCCCAGCGTCAAAGAAAGAAGGAAACATAATGGTCTTGGGACTGTCTGGATAAATGTCTCTGAATCAGCTGAAATTAGCACCCACCACAGTGCTTGCCTCTTCTGTGTGAACAGCTCTCACCTCTGCATTCATTTCTGCCTCTGCATGTCTGGTAGTTCTTCTTCATCCTGTTACCTGCAGGACTCTTGAGATTATTCAGGCAGAGGCTGGAGTAGTCCTATTTCACCTGGTATTACTGTGACAGAACTACTAGTAAGGTTTTAGGAAGGTTCACAGTATTGCTGATTTGATGTTACCTTTACTGCTGTCATCTCCTCTTGCACACATACTGGCACGTAGGTGTCTAACTTTTATTGAAATGTACACAAAATACTAATTTAGAGAAGCCTTTTCCTGGCTGCTGAAAAGCTGTGGCTTGGTGACTAAGTTAGGCTTTGTTATTTAGCTGTCTTTGCATAGTTACTCAAATTCCTGAGATATTTTAGGTGATACACTCAAAGACTGTGTTTCCAAACCAGAAACTCCAATATACTAACTTCCTGTCATTGCTCCCATTACATTTTAATTAGTTTATTCTGATTTCAGCAAGGAACTGCCAAACTTTTTTTTTAGGCTATAATTCTTGTGCCTTTATCTGTTGTGCATAAGACTGTAATTGTCACTCCTTGTAAGTTGCCCCTGTGAGTCAAATCATCCGTTCTGACTGGTTTGTAGCTTATACCATTTGGATTCACTGGCCAGCATAGAACGGGTAACTTCAAAACCAAGTTATGTTGAAAAATGAATCACACCACAGCTCAGAGAAGAACAGCAGGCAGTAGTGGGTCAGTGGGGTCTCTGCTGGCATGGTGTGTCAGTGCTGGGGCTTGTGCTGTCCAGACCAGCAGCCTAACTGGCTTAGCTGGGTCCTTGTTTCTCTTTGGCAGGGAAACCTGGGCAGGAGGGTTGTGTGGAGAGGGTGGTCAGAGGAGAAACTGATGTTCTTGGTGGCTTTGCCTTGAGATGCAATGAGTCTGTGGCCAGGAAATGACTCCAAGCCTTGTGAGAGGGAATGACTCCTTGGTTGACAAAGGCTCAGCCACCTCTGAGGAGAAGCAGGTAACTGTTTGGTCTCTCTCTTTTAACTGCCTCTTTCCTTCTTTGTGGTACTGGATGTGCATTTTATTTGGGCAGTGAGGGAAAGACATTTGCAAGAGATAGGAGCTCTGTTCTTTAGTGTTGATAAACTGAACTCCATTCTCTCATCTGAAAAACCATTAAAATTATCTGCTCCATCACAAAAGAGTATATTTGTTTTCTGCAAAGGGAGCTCTCAAGGTTAGCTTTGCTTATTTAGGCACCACCTTCAGAATTATACTGGAGAGAGCATATGCATATACATATGCAGAGAGAAATCCTTGTGGGGAGGACACAGTGCGCATGCCCTCAGGAAGAAATGGTCTTCCAAGCCCTGTATCTTCTCATGAGGAAATGCAGACAGTAATATCTCTGCCGAGCTGCATGCAAGGCCAATGCACATAGAAGAGTCTTTTCTCTTCCACCATGGAGAAAAGAAGAAAGGCCAGGTCTCTGGGAGGCTTTTTCTGTCACAGATGGGATGTACATCCCCTCTTGGCGATTTGAATTCTAGCTGAATATTAAGATAGGACTGCATACAGTTGGAGCAGTACAGACTTATATGCTGACAGATTCAGCTTGTTCTTTCCAGATTGCTAAAGCTTATTTTAAAAGGTCTTATTATTGGAGATCTTCCATTGTGTATTTAAAGCCACTGATATCTTGCTGTCAATTAAATGAAAACAAATTGCTGTTACTTTGCAATTTAAGGAGGACCTCTCGATAAAAATATGTTTACTAACAGTTACGCATGCGGAAGTGTTTTAAAAATATTTTAAGGGCACTGCAATTATCTAAAGGTGTGAAATGAAGTTGCCTGTGTTCACTGCGTCACAAGCAAGGCCTTAATTCAGTAACTATCAAGGTTGCTGGGCTGCTTTTCCATATATATGGCAAATAAAATTAGAAGCCTTATCTCTAGGCAAAGTCACTTATATTTTCTTAGGTTTAGATGATTCTTCCAGCTATGAAAGCTGTAGTATGAATAGCTTAAGCAAATACTTATCTCTTTATAGTTGCAGTGAAACGTGAATCACTGATGCACTGTTCCATGCTTTTTAGCATTTACTTTATATCATATACCAGTGTAATACAGGAAATTTCGAAAAACAACTGTGGATTTCTGAGACAAGCTTTTACTTTGAGCTCAGAAAAATATTATCGTTCTTTATGCAGCACAATCATAATGAAAGATCTGCTTTTGGTGGAAAGTGCGTTCACATTAGGACATGTGAGTCTATAATTATAAAAGTAAGCCTCCTGTGGTTCATGAAGCTAAAATACTTGTGGGTGCAAAACTGCAGTAGTTTTGTGCAGAAATAGAAATGCTGAAGCACATGTACTTTGCTGCACGTGAATCTTGGGTTCACGTCAGACAAGCTGGTTAACAGTTTTTTGTAACACGTGTCTGTGTTACGGTATCTCTATTCTTCTCATTCTTTACAGCACTTGGAAATGGCTGAGGTGATTCACTTGCAGAAAGAAAACCATATGAGACTTGAAGCATTTCTAATAATGGAAAGAGTGACAAGTGAGAGCAATTATTTCCAAATCTGTTTCATTACACAGCTCTTAATTTTTTTTTAATGTGCTGGAGCAAGGTAATAGCAATAGAAGGTTCACTTCATATATGTGAACGTATATGTGTGAACATATATTCAGTACATAAATTAGCTAAACATGTTGAAAGACAATTCAAATAATATAAATGGACATATTATCAGTGCTGTTATAGCTATGGGTTCTACTTGTCATGTTAGTCTTCTCACTTCAGTTGAAACTGACTTGGTAATCTGTGTACACTAAACAGCTTTCAATGAGTTTGAACAATGATTTAAATACAAGTTAGAAGGAAAAGCCTTTGCATTTGTGATATTTCAGGTGCGCTGTGAGCTACAAGTGTCTTTGTTCTGTAAATAGGACCAGATGTACACTAAGAAGCCTCTTGTATCTTGTAAGGTTTCACATGATCCGCAGGTACAATATTACCTAATATTTCCTAGAAAAGCAGTAATCATGGGAAGCTCCTTCCTTGCTGCTATTGATGATGTCAGCATGATTCTACGGTTCCCTTTTCCTTGCTGCCAACTTGTTGCATGCATGTTTTTCTACATCTTCTTTCTCTTGAGAATACTTGGACAGCTGAAGTCCTGTGCAAGGGGCCCCACTAACATTAGTCAGTAGCTCTGTTCCAGCTTGCATTGACACTGGCAGGAGACTTTGGTGAGGTGGGTGAAATATTAGCATAGAATCATAGACCTGTTATGGTTCAAAAAGACCTCCAAGATCACTGAGTCCAACCATCTGAATGTCCAACCATCATCTCTAATCATTTGTTTTCAGATATTCCTCCCTGTGTCCTTGGGACATAAGATCTGGAGGACATGGGTACTTTCATGTGAATTCAGAACTTGCTCTTCTTCATTTCCTTCTCAGTGAACTCATTGCAGATGCAGCCAGAAATTTCTTAGTACATCACACAGAGGTGTGCTTAGAAAGTACTGCTTGGAATAAAGGCCCTCTGTTGCTTTTATAAGTCAGTTTCTATTGTATTTTTAGTAGGAAATGATAATAAGTTATCCAAGAGCATGAAAGCAGTTTGCTCTGCTGCTCCTCCCCCTTACTCAAGGTCTCTTTTGTTACTTAGGTTTCGTCTCTGTGTCTACAGACCCCAGCTGTGATAAGTTCTCATTGTGTGAGGCACCACAGAAATGCATTGTTTGTCACAGTCCTTTCCACAGTGACAGCACAGTTTAGTATGGGAAGACACAAAAGGGGTAGCTAAGGTAACAGAGACATGCTGTGCCTTGTGTAAAGTCATCCAGGGAGCAGCAGGAAGGACCAGACACAGGACCATAGTCCCCAGGTCCTAATTCCCCTGCAAAACTACTGACAGATGTTTCTTGTAAAAGAAAGACTCTCATAAAAAGAAAATGTGATTTTTTAAAACTTTCTTGCTAAAGGATCTTTAGAAATAACAGACAGAAAAGAAAGTGAGAAATCCTAGATGGATCATTTGAAGAAGTATTAGTTATAAATCTCCCTGAAACAGACTGGAAATAGTCTGTTTCTTGGACCACCTTTAGTAACTTTCTCCCAGTTACCAGAAGATTCAGTGGAAGTTTCCTATTGTTTCTCTATATTTAGATAACTTAACAGATTCAGCTCTACACTGGTAGTCTGCTCATAAATACTGTATAGAAAGAAATTGCACTCACAGTGATTTCTTTCAAATAAAATTTTATCAGTATTTTTATTAGAAACAATGTTTTCAGTTGGGCTGGGAAACATAATTACATCGAAGAGAATCTGACCTCATGTAGTAAATTTCAGTCAGTTTAACTTTTACCAATATGAGAAATTATTAGCAGATAGATAAAACAGGAGGAGAAAGAAACACAAGAAGCAATCTTGGAAAAATGTTACAGGTGTGTGCTAGAAATCCACAGCTTATAATGATGTTAAATAGACAAGAAAGTAAAAAGGACAGAGGGATGACAACAGTGAGTGTGAGAATGGTGAACAATGTGAATGACTCTCAATAAGTCCTTATTGACTCTGAAGTCTGATGTGTATAAATATTCAAATATCTATAGACTTCCCCAGCCATCTGATTTGTTCCCTAAGTAGGTGTTCCAGAACAGCTGGGAAATCTGCCTCAAGAAACAGTGCAAGTCCTGCTCATTATCTTTAAAAATGGTGGGTGTTTGACTCATTTACAAGTAATGTCTTTTTAAGATATCCTGGTACAGAAACAGGCCTTGTTTTATAGCACTAAATGCTAGAGAAATTCTGTGGGATTTGAGTAAATCCATTACTCCTTACACTTTAAGCATGCAAATTAAATATTATCTAGAATAGATACAACATGTAATAATATTGTACATATTTTCTGTTGCGAAAAAAAAGAATCTTACAGAATCAGAGTGTTCACTGAAGTGTGTTGACTGCCTTGGTAATTTCAATTAAAACTAAAACGTCTTACCTGCTGCATTTTTTAGAATTATATTGTATTTTCATCAATACAAATCCAAGAAAAGTTAATAGAAAATTGCCAGCTATGAATTATGAGTTCCAAATGTGTATTCCACTGGCTGCTGTACCACCTGGTAATAAGTAAACCAAGCAGCAGTTGCCACATCACTGAGAATGACTCATTTCTATAATGAATACCAATTAGAGTATTAACATATTCAATATTCTTATTCAATATTCTTGTTCTCTTTCAATATTGCTATATTATTGCAAACTCATTTAAAGAGTTGTGTGGTAAAATGTTTATTTTACAGAATAGAGAGAAGGAAATTACACAAATATTTCTATCTTTTGAAAACATAGGTCCATTTCTTTGAAACTAATTGAGCTGATTTTATCTTTCTAGGGCAATGTTAACATTTTGATTTAATTTTTCTTATTCAGAATGTAAAAAGAGAGATAATTTTCCACCATATGACAGCGCTGACTTCTGAGCAGTTTTTGTGCTAGGCACTTTACTGTCTCTTCCTTTCTGTCCTGAAGGTGTTACAGTTCCTCAGAACCCTACTTCCATTTGTTTCCCTAGTTTCAGTTCAGACAAACAAGATAGGCAGGCAGCACTGAAGAGGGACTACAAAATCTTGCTATACAAAGGTAGGAGAATATTTGATGTGAGAATTTTTTTTCACTTGCCAGTTAGAGTCCTCACTAACACAAAGGACTGTTGAAGAGAATAAACCAGGATAATACACCAGCCACAAGCCTTGTTTCTTCAAGGTGCACACTGTATAGCTTATAGTGGTCCTCCTGGCTACTGGTGGGTGGGAAATGGACTTTCTTCTCAAGGTGACAATAAAATCCTCTATACAAAGTGGTGTTGTGGCTTCCATGGTAGAAGGAATTTCAAGAAAAGTGGGTCATGAGACCATCAGTCTCATCCCATCACAGCTCTGCGTAGGACAAGATCTGGCCTAGAGTATGATGTAGTTATATATCATTGGAGCAATGTGTTTTCATTTTGAGTGCTGGGTCACATCTTCCCTTTTCCTCCTTTAAAATTGGTCATTTTGTCATTGGAGAGGAAGGGCGTGGTTGTTCCAGTATTTGAACTTTGTCTATTTTCCCTTCTTCCTGTCCAACCTCTCCTTTGAACATATTTTATGACTGTAGTCATTTTATTTGATTGCAAACTTAGAGAGGAAAAAAAAAAGAGAGAGCATAGCATCATCTCAGTATGTGGTAATGTTCAAATCCTGTGTATGATGCCAGGCATGTAGACAAGGAGTTCAAGAAGCCCAAGGCTTCCATTTAATGAGTAGAACAGGTTTGTCTTTAGACAGCAGCAATACCATCTAACCTACTTGTTTGCTCTCCTTCACTGCCTTGTCCCCAGAGGTCCCCGATGAGATGATCGAGCTGCTCATGAATCACTTGCTGAATTGCTGCTATTGAGATCCTGAGGTAAAAGGTGCTGTTTTGGTGCTCTGTGCATACTGTAATCAGTACACATTCAATAAGGGCATTACAGACAGCTTACAGCTTAAAGTGCTCCAGATTTTCAAATCAGAGGCGTTAACCTGGCTCTTCTCCTGTAGCAGTGGAGTTGAGGAAACTTGGAGCACAGAGTAAGCCAGGAGCTGAAGTATATGCTCAGGAAGGATTAACAGTTGCCCTGCACTCTGTGTTACTGCTGACACACTGATGCAAATGGCTGAGCTTCCGAGCTGAGATCAGTAATGCAGCCAGCATCTGATTTGCAGAAGAGCTGTTTCCCAAAGTCAGGCTTTCCTAAGGTGAAAAGAAATTGATACTTCTGTATAAAAGGACTTGCCCTGATGAAGACTTCTAGAAAGCAGAGTTAGTTTTTATACCCTACAAATGCTTTTGATAGGAGTGAGCCATTTCAGAGTCACATACTAAATAAGTGGTAGCAAATGGTAGAATATGTACTTCATGAAGACTTTTTGACACCTTGGAACTCTTGATTCACTCCCAACATTGTGGTGGTTTCTTAGCACATAAAAGTAAATATGATTCAACTTTACATTGCTTCCTGAAGCTTCTGCAAATCCTGAAATACAGATTATATTCAAATTACACACAATGTTGATGTGTTCATTTAGCGAGCACTTACTGCAGATGAGAGTTATATACACTTAAAGTATGTATAAACCTCTTAAACTGATGAAGGACACTCAAAGCTCTCTGATAGCAAACCTGTCATTCATGGTATTGCTTCAGGAGGAATCCCTATAGAGATCCAAAAGGAATGGGGGGTTGTGTGTTGGGTAAGATATGCATGCAGAATATTCCCTGTGATATACAGCTTTGCAAAATACTGTGGCAGTGTGAACTGCATGAAGGCCATTTATAGTGAAGAAAAATAGAATCATAGAATCCATTAAGGTCATGATCTCCAACCGTTAACCCAGCGTGTGTTCACCACTACAGTGTAGAACTGTGAGCACAAGACCTTTAAAGTCATGAAAATCTCTCCAGCAAGGTTTGCCACTTAGTGAGCCAAAGAGGCAAGAAAGGGCCTCCAAATACATACAGAGATGGGGAAAATAAAGGCTCTGTTTGTTCTGAAGTGCAAGATTCTTGGAGGACAAAGAAATCAGATTGCCTCTGAGGAGAGGGTATATCTGCAGAAGAGCTCGCAGGTATGCATAGACCAAATGTTTGTCTCATTCAAATAAAGAGTAATGCAGGCAAGAAGATTTATTTATACTTACTATAAATCTATAGTAAAAAAGTCTTCTTCAGGGAAATAGAAATGATTTGTGAAAATATTGACTTAGTGCTTACATGCTGTACTGTAAACAAATATAGATTTCACATAGGTGATATGGGTGATACATTTATAATTTTAAAATGTGCAAATGTAAAGGACATAAGAATGTCTGTTCTAAATTTAAACAAACATTAGTTGAAGAGTCCTGTGAGGTAAGTGATGTTCCAATAGATTTTTTTCCTAAAGGAAGAAGAAAGGACTAGCTTTATAGTCAGGTAAAGCAGATGCTCCCTGCCTATGCAAAGGCTTGAGGTGTCAAGAAAGAAAATGCTGGGGTTTCTTAGTAATTCTTACCTAAGTTATACTTGTCTGTGCAGGTGTACAGGTAGTGCTCTGCTGGATCTAGCTGTAGAGATGGATCCAGTAATCCAAGTCAAGTTGTGAACACCCTAAGCTTCCCATGCAAAGCTGGATTTTCAATTGATCAGTATTTCTACAGAGAAGTTCTTCAGGCACTTAAGAGGTGGAGAACTTCACTTATCCTCAAGCAAGGAGTCCCTAGAAGGCCCATCACAGAGAAGAGCTCGTTGAATTGCTGGTTGTTTCATTTGACAAGGATAAACTATTAGGGAATCTGTATTTTTACTTGAGATGTAATTAAATTTTATGTGCAATCTCTAATTCAATCTAATTTTCTGCATAATAAGGATATTGTGATTAATGACATACAAATGGTCAAATGAAAAGGCAGTTATGTTCTTCCTTTGTTCAAGGTTGAACATGATCAGAATTACTACCGATCTAACCGGGCAGTTGTAGTACAAAAATCACAACATTGATTACTTCAGAAATGTAATTTTGCATTTGCATTGCGGGCTGCGATCTGACCAATTTTGATTTAGTTGAACTACCCAAGCTTTGATCTGAAGTTGTCTGGAGCATAATTCAGCTATGTGATTGCCTCCCATGTTGTGATTAAGCTACCTTATTTTCCTGTGCTGTTCTTTCTTTTTCTACTATTAGAATAGGTTCCATTCTACAATCCATTCTCTCATTGCTGGTTATGATTTCCTGTTTATTGTGGTAATAATAAACAATCTCTTTAACTGCTTCTCATTCTGTTACTGAAAATAATCCTTGAGTAGTGTTGCTTTAAATAAAATTGATCAAAGCTACTGTTCCATCTCCTTCACTCACAAGAGCACTAAATCTGGTTTGAACCTTGTGTTAACTAACAGCTATTCCAGGACATAGTTCTCATGCCTGACCCATGTTTCATGCTCCTCAAGCTTTGGTTTAATTTCATTTAACAAGTGGGAGGTTTTTTAAGCATGCTCATTTGCAAAGTGAATTTTGTTTTGGTGAAACATGGGATTTTTTCCTTGTGTCTGTGGTCCATCTACACATGATGGTATTTCAGTTACGTGCATTGATCAGCCTAGGTCTGTGACAGGGAGCCCTTCTGCTCAAAGCATCTGCAATGTTAGCAGCCCATCAACAGCTGGCATTGCTAGAAGCTCATTTTAATTCACTCTCTAGCATGACAAGAATTCTTACCTGCCATGTAAACAGATAAGGATTTACTGTTAGTACATTCTAGATCCCGGAGTTCCTTAGCTTTCAGTTTTTTAATCCAGTAGAATTTTTCATAAGAACTAGCTAGCTGTCAGTGTGTAGCAGAAAAACTGTATCTAAAATGCAGATGATTTTTAGGCTTCCAATGTATTTTGTTAATGATTGAAAAAAAATGTAATTCTGTGTTCAGTCTGAGTCATTTTGCAATGAACAAGCTGTTATTTATGTTTTAACATTTCCTGAAGAGACAGTTTCTATAGAACATCAGGAAGCAGCCATAGAAGTGAATATGGAAAAAAAGTGGGACAGAAACAAGTAGATGCTTTTTGCAATTGGCTCTGCAGAAACATTCCACAGCAAAAGGTAGGATCACATGCAGTACAAATCGCTTGCTTTTGTGAGTTGGCAGAAAATATAATTAAAATAAAAAAGTGACATCTTATGTGACAGAACCTGAGTAGGCAGCACAGCATTTATCACCTCCTGTTCACTAGCTTTTCTTTTTTAAAATTAGTGAGATTTATCTTATATGACGCCTACTCATGGTCTTGTTGGCATGAACAAAAACAAAAAAAAGGAATGTAGGGATATAAAATAATGCCGTGAGTTACTGCAGCGAACAAGAAGGGAAAAATGCATCCCTGATGCTATGAAAAACAACTGTATAAGAGTGGATACAGGCCTCAAAGTGTTTTACTTTATAACTGGGGTTATTTTTGTCTGTTTTTTGGTTTTGTGCTCATAAATTCTACTTCTATCTAGCGAAAGTTATATATTGAGCTATTTTCTACAAAATGAGAGTTAGACTGAGATCTTGATTTCAGCTGTGTAAATTTGAAGTTATCCTGTCAGAGTCAATGAAGTCATTGTAAGCCTTTAATCAGGATATGTCAGTGAGCAAGAAAATGTGACACATGAAAATCAATGGTTGGTGCTGCTGTTTTTCTTTCAGGCTGAGGATTTTGACATCTTGCTTGCTCTGTTTTCTGTGCTCAGTTTTCTGATTCAGCCAAGCTATGTTCCAAGACCAATAATATTCTCTGTTAGGAGACATGGAATCTGAGAGATTTCTGAAAGCAAAACCAAATCAAATCACACCAAACCTAACTTAACATAGTTTAATTTTAGAAGACTCAAACAATCGATTACATGGAATTCTGAATGACATGACATTAATACAGAAATGAAGGAGTGCTGTCACAGAAATCTGCAGGTAAGAGGAGGAGCATAGCAGGGAAGAAGATGAATAATTTTATGAATATACTTATTAAACCAGAGCTTGTAAAAGAGCTCAAGTAAAACTACATGTAGTGGGTGGAAAGATTGGAAGCAAGATTCACAGAGTAACTATATACAAGGTTTTAAAATCTTACTTTTAGGAGGTGGTTGAGGTGAAAAGCGTGACCAAGATTTAGATTTCAATTTTTTATGTCATTCCTGATGAGTCACTTTCCAATACTCACACTTAAAGAATGCCTCTAGATGTACCCCTAGGGTGCATAGAAACCACACTTAATTACAAGCTGGAGTTGGTACAGTGGAACCTGCTTGGTGAATGGGATAGAGGCCCACATCCCTTTCCCTCCCACTCCTCTTTTGATGCCAGTTACCCCCAAAAGTCAAGGCAACCATTACTTGCAGATCAGAGAGACCAAGAACAGCTGTTGTTCCTTTCTCCTCTCCTGCCTGATACACCTGCAGCATCTGACCTGCAGTCGTTTGGAAACAGACACACCAAATCTGCCCTTGAATTTTTATGAACTTTGTAGGGCCCTTACATGCAAAGCAATGGCTTGAGCAGTATGTGGCTTGCTCTTTTTCAAGCTTTTTTTACTCCAGAAACAAATATCTCTGGTGTGAGTGTGTCCATTTTGTTTGCATACAGTATCATGTACTGCACATTGTGTTCTTTGGTATTTCAGTAAGGATTTAGCACCACACAGGCCTAGAAGAAAGGTACATGTATGCAGCATTGTACCTTGTACAAGACTGTGAAATGTGTAGGGCATTTATCACAAAGTTTAAGGTGGCTGAATATCCAGTAAGATCTGTTGTATAGAAGTGCACTCTTTTAAGGGATATCTCTAGCAGTGATATGACTGCTTTACATATACATCTGTGACACACAGCACTGCTGGCTTCCTGCAAGTTACCAGACTTACAGTCATTCACATTCATTCATGTTTTCATGATCAGGGTATTGGCAACAAAAATGAATTTGCCAAAAGAAAACAAAAAAGGAAATGAAAAAAAGGAAAAGCATTTACAACTGCAAGTTATTAACTGACACGTCTCATTTAAGCAGTGTCACTTACAGCCAAATATTTAGACTCAAAATCAGGATAATGAAAAAACATTTTCAGAAGTGTGATGGAGCTGTCTAACTGACACTTGTACTTCCCCGCAGATGAGGAGAATAAAGTTCCATAGAAGTATGATCGAGTTAACAGCCTGAGTTCCTGCAGCCTTGACACCGTTCCTATGGACAATACTTAAATCAGTTATGTCCTTTACTTTTAACTTCTTGCTAAATTCTTTTGCTAATAAGGAGATAGGTGAATACATAGTTTGTCACCTAGCAACCTTAGATGAGTGCTCTGAATAGTTTTTGAATGAATAGTTGCTGATGGATTCCTAAAAATAGCTATGTTGTTTTGTTTTATTTGTGGAAGGTGTGGTCCCCCATATGTGCCTGTGTGAAATGATAAGCAGGCAACTGAAGGGAAAGTGACACACAAGAGGAAATAAAAATGGAATCATATGGTGTAATTGGCATGCATATATGTAGGAATTCTGCTTCTATTCTTTTAAGTCAGCTCTGCATAAATTTGCATGACATACCTCAAGTTCTCTGCCTGTTTGATGGCACGCTACTCAAATTCTTTCCAACAGAAGAAATGCTAACATAGATACTTGGATATGTTAAACAACACCCCCTTCATCCCACAAAGTAGAAAAATTAATTCAGGGACTCATTATTTGCTTACAGTAGGTTGTAAGATTGTTAATTCTTGCCTGCATTAGGCTTCACCCTCAGACCTTAGACTTAAATAGCAACTGGTAGAAGTAATTGAAATTGCATTAATGGCAGCAGCTGGGTGTATGGGACAAGAGTGGATGTGGCCAGCTGCAGTTGGGAGGAAGGGGAGCAGCTGTGGGCAGGGACAGCTTTTGCATCCTGTTCTCTAGATGGTGTTCACAGGGAGGGGGTTCAGAGCCCCTTCAGCTCGTCTGGTAACATTGCACCGACACAGGGAAGAGACTGTTATCCCACAGCAGGTTGATGTCCTCCAGCAATTAAAAAGCTTGTTAGCCTTTGGGGACTGGGTTTCCTTACTACTGTCTCTACAATGACCAGCCCAATGATGCAAAGCACCTTCATGACCTTTTCAACTGATCACCAACAATTCCCCTTCCAAAGAGCTTTCTCTTGGTGGCAAAATTAATTGAGTAGTTTTACCAGGCCTTGCTGCCAACTTAAATGTTGTGAGATGTTCCTATGAGAAAATGAGCGTGATCACACAATAACCAACTTCCGTGTGTTTGTTTAGGACAGTGCACCTACCCTCAACAGCTTGGCAGACTGTATTAATAAATTACAGTGTGATCTTATTGTATGATGTTGGCCCTGTGCTGAGTGTATAATTTTGTATGATTGTGCCCAATAATAAAGAGAAAGGTTGATTTCTTTAGAAACACAAAGCTTCTGGTTTCTCCAAACTTAAAAGCCAAAGTATTGCATCTGCTATTTATTTTTGAAAGTGGAGACACTTCTTTCATTCATGCAGTAATTTACAGCACGTTATTTTTGTTCCATGTAGGCACTTTATTGGAAAGGGCTCAGAGAGTGCATCGCCATATCTGACTTGGCCATGCTGATCCTCATGTAACAAGATAATCATTTTGAGGAACCTGGGAGGACATCCTAATCATTCCAAGATCTGCCGCAAGCCTTTTTTGCTCACGGTGTCAAAAGTACAAAAGATTACAAAAAAGTACAAAGATTAGTGTTTATGAAGCCATTGTACTGTCTCCTCTTTTACATGGGTCTGAATCATGGGTCATCTACCGCCATCACCTGCAACTCCTTGAACGTTTCCATCAGCGCTGCCTCCGTACAATCCTAAACATCCACTGGACTGATTATGTGACTAATGTTACTGTATCACCAGTATTGAGGCCATGCTGTTGAGAACACAACTGCGCTGGGCAGGGCACATTTCCAGGATGGAGGATCACTGCCTGCCTAAGATTGTGCTTTATGGTGAACTCGCCACCAGCTGCCACAAAAGAGGAGCCTCAAAGAGGAGATATAAGGACTCCCTAAGACAACATCTCAGTCTTGGCCATATTGACCACCATCAGTGGTCCACTCTGGCCTCAAACTGGGAGACATGGAGACACATGGAAATTTTTACAGGAAGTGTGAGAGAGGTCAGGTGGGTTGGTTAGCAACAAGTTGTCATTAATATGTTTTTGGCTCTCTGTCTCTGGGATTGTCCTATTCAAAATTCAGGGCTAGTTTTTATTTAGTTAATTTAAGAATTGAATAAACCAGTTGTCAGCTGTCTTCAGCTTATGCCTCTGTCGGAAAAGGCCACTGCATTCTGTCCACATATTTATTGCAAGCTGAGTGTGTGTTGAGGTTTGCTCTTACAATGGTGACACTGACTGTATATGCGAAGNAGTTAAAAGTGCCTGCAGCCCTTTGTTCTGGGCCTTTTTGGGTTGTCACCCTCTGAGTTACCAGAAGTTCTGAAGCTGTTACCTCAGATTTTTGGAATAAACTTGGACTGAGTCACCCTCCAGAGAGGACTTCCTGCGTCCTTTATCCACTGATAACGCGTAAGGGATTTATTTTCCTGGGGCAGATCCTGCCTTGAATTCCCTAACGCCTTGGCTGTTGCTATAGGGAGTTAGCTGGCTGTAAGAGACTTCGGCAGAGTCCAGGGAATGCGTTAAGGCACATGGTGTAATCCTTCAGGCTGGTCTGTGCAGAGCTTGGAGTTGGACTCGATGACTCCTGTGGGTCCCTTCCAACTCAGCATACTCTGTGATTCTGTGACTCTGTGTGTGGCTGTGCATGCACGCACCTCCTAGGGTCCCTGAGCACAGAGGCAGGAGCATCCATCTGGCACATGAGGAAGGGCAGGAGTGAGCTTGCACACAGCTTGCTCTGGTCCCATAGTGTAGTAGAAGTCTAAGAATGCCTGAGGTTTGGGACAAAGCTGTGAGATGAAACCAAATGACCCCTTACAACACATTTACTTACCGTCAGGATCTTGATGAAAAATGTGAATGTACCCATGTCCAACCTCATTTTCACCAGAGGGGAAAAAAATTTGGCTAGCTTGTGGCAGCTAATGAGAAGTAAAATCTCAGTAAGGTTTGGGCAGTTTGCAAAAGGCTCTTAGCAAAATTATTAAAATAAAAGTGAACTTCCTGTAGAGGCAGAAAATGTTTACATCAAAATATAACTCTGAAGTTACTAACTGGGTCCTTTCATACATTAGAGATTGATAATTGCTTCTGAAAATTGTGCTGGGCTTTTCTAATGTGCATTTTAAGGTCTAATCAGTTACTATGGCATAGCATCGTGTGTGCCTGGCAGTACTGAGACACTACATTTCATCTCAGAAGCTGGTAATGGACCATCTGTGACTGATTGGTATCAACAGGATAGCAACTGGAAAATGCTAATGGGAAGCCAGTTAGTGTGATCATTTAAACTATGGCTTTATACTGAAATATATTCATATTTTCATGTAAATGTGAAAAAAAGCAAAGATGTAACAGTGAGAAGCTAAATATTTTAAGATGTCTGGTATAATAATTTTATGTTGTGTTTTGGTCAGGAAAGAGGAATGGATTGTCTTCATTCTTTTCTTCTGTTGAAGATTTTTAATGCCCATTTTGCTTTCCATTTTTAATTTTATTTTTTCATCTTTATGTTGTTGTTATTCAATCTTCTAACTTTAGTAAGTGCTAAATTTCAGTTTTTCTCTAATTCTGCCCTGTTAGATCAGATTCTTCTAGTTATTTTAAGTTTTTACAATTTTTTTCTCTCCTTCTAATACTTTCAGAAGAGAACTGGACTGTCATAAACTAACAAGTATCTGTGCAGGGTCAGAAAGTTTTCCAACATTATTTTCCTCCTGGATTGTTTGTTCAGGCTGCGGTCAGACTCTCCATCACTGTTGCTTGACAGTATGTTGCCAGAGACATTGTACTGATGGTACATTGTGCTCATGTGTGTGTGTATGTGTCTAAACAATAATACATGTAAGGCAGGGGCTTCAGCTCTCCAGTTTGAGAGGACCCCCAGTAGCAGTCAGTGAAAGCATTGCCAAACATCTTATGAAGTATGACTGATGTATGACATTTTCCTACATGAAAAGCATATGGAATGTCACATTTTTTCCTGCAGGCCTGGATTTGGTCATCTACTGCTTGGATGCTGAGCTGCTCAGGGTGCCTGAATGTTGCAAAAAACCACTAGTTGTATGTTATGTTATCACGCCCATGCAGTTGGTTTGCTGCTATGCAGTGTTTCTCTGTGACATTGCCATGTATCTGACAGGCCTTGCTCAATGAGCAAGGGATGTGAAGCCTCTTTTTTGATACAGCTTCTTACTGTGTGATTGGGATGTGTGTTTATGGCCTTCAAAATCCTTACCATGGCTATGGGAATAGGGTAGCCTTTCTTGTCTGCCTGTCTCTTCTTGAGACAGTCTTTTCATGCCTAGTAGCCTTTTGTGCATTTTTTGTCCAACTGAAAATGTGTCTAAAAGTTTCTTGAATTTATGTAAACTTCCCTGTACACGATACCCAAACACAATGAGTTCTGAAGTTAAACTACATATCATTGAAAAAAACCTACCTTATTTTTTCTCAGATCTCTGAATATTTTATTCAATGCTCTCAGTTTCTAAATTATGATTTTGTAGATCTCTATTTCATCCTTCTTTGATTTTGTTCTTCCAGGCTGAAGACTTCTGGTCTGAATAATGTCTAGGTGCTGTTTCTGCCTTAATTGTTGTTTCTCTCCTCTGCATCCTTCTCTGTACCTCGTTCTACTGTATGTTCCTGGAAACAGCATATTGTTGTGATGGGGTATTGCTGCTTGAACAAAGACTTCTCATTCATACTTGGAGTGATTCCTCTCCAGTCTAATGAGTGCCTTCCCTCTCTCTTTGAGGCTGTCATGCATTTTACTTGAGTAAGTTTGAATCTTAATATTTTCTACCATTTATAACTGTTTTTATTTTCTGATGGGTTTATTTGTACCTATAATAGTTCTTGGCAGATTACCATGGCATTTTTGAGAAAGAGAATCTTCTCCCTTTTCTGTCACTGTTTTCAACCTGTTTTCTGAATTCACCAATGCTGAGTCAGAATCCAGTATTGCTTTCAGTGTGTGTGTGCCTCATAATCAACAATTTTGTGATGTAGTTAAGAATGTTCCATTACAAAGAAACAAATGCAAAATGGAAGATAGAAATACCAAAAATTACATTGCTTCACTGTGAGGGCAAAGAAGGTTGTTACTGAAAAAACCCTAATGGATGTACATTAGCAACTAAGTAAGTGCCTAGGAGATACTGAATAAAGAATTTTAACCTTTTCTTGACAATGTGGATTGTCTTTGCAATGAGCGGTAGTGACCACTTCTTAGTTTGGAGAGGGACCTAACAGCAATATTTGACTTTGTTTCTCTTTTGTGGTTTGCAATGGTTATTACAGAATAATCGTAACTCGGACTGGATCAAACGTAAGTTTAATGAACCAGAGACTTCATTAACATTTTTCATTCCATATCCCACTACTGGATTAAAAGGACTTTCATGTTCTTTGAGGAGAAAATGTGTCGGCTCTCTATAGGACAGCCTCAGAATCCCAGCTGGACTTGGTATCTCAGGGCCACGATTATACAAAGCAACAACAATCTTTATCCCTTCCACTTTGCCTATATCTCTGCTTCAAAAAAGTTTCACATATTTGGGCTTAGCAAATTGATTTATATTTTTATCCTCTTTATCCCCCGTACTCTGTAATCACTGGGTTTGAATGGGCTTTGAATTAAAATGTCATAGGTGTGTGTATGTGTGTGTGTGTTTGTTTGTTTTTTGCTCAAGAGCTTAAACAGTAGAAAACATTTTGCTCTCCTTCTGTCAGGAAAGGGCTGTTGTTTTTGCTTTGTAGTTCAGTCTAATTTGCACCTGTGTGCAATGGGCTGAGGGAAGAGGAGAGTCCCTCTGAGAGCAGGTTTATTTTTCTATGGTTGACAGAGGAACAGGAAGGGTCAGGATGGAGAATGCTGTTTCTCAATGATGATGTCTTTGCAAAAAGCACCTCTCAGGAATTTTTGTCACCCAGTATTTACCACTCAAACCAGCAGCCAGTCTGGCTTTCTGGAGGTCTGCTGGAGGCAATGTAGGACCAATGATGTTCTATTTTCATCTTTTACAACCTATTACTGTATGTGAGAACTAAAGTTGCCTACAGCTCAACACTGCAACACCTTGTCAGAATACAAGTGTTGTAGTCTGCAGCCCTTTCCCAGTCAGTCTAGATCACCTGACTATATAAGATCCAGGACTGTTGATGAGGAAGAGCACTTTTTGTGATGTTTCTAATAAAAATTATAATGATCTCATGGAAGCCAATACAATTTACTTTGTTGGCCTTTCAAAGAAAAACATTAAACTACATTTCATACATTTATTTGGGTGAAGAAAAGTGAACTAGGTGATTGGATCACTGCAGAGAAGCTGCTTTTGTGCCAATTGACAGTTGAAATTAGCTAGGAAATTGCTCAGAGGACTGGAATTTAGTTACACAAATTTAAAATTAGAAGAACATTTTGTACTGTATGCAGGAAAACATATCTGTAACATTTGGTACAAGCTAACATTAGTCAGGGTAATTAAATTCAATGTTTTAAAAGATTAATAGATGTTTTACTTCAAGTGCTTTAGCAAGCAAAGAAATAGGAGCAAAAAAGTATTGCTCTGCCATGGTTTCTTCTTTCATGTGTTCTAGTATGTTAATTTGTGAATGTCAGAGAAGTGGCTAATTGGGTGAATTCTCAATTTCAAGTAGTTTTCATAAGCAAATTACTGCCCTATGAAGATAAACTACATTTTTGAAAGTCATATAAGAATTTAAAAATAGAATTGGGATTTTCAGTTCCAAGAGAAGTATTGATTTATTGTTTACCTTGGAAATACTCAAGAATATTTTGACAAAAGAGGAAACAAAAATCAACATTCCTCTCTACCATGCTATTTGTAGATTTCACTGCCAGGCAAGTTCTTGACACATCCACATAGGGAGAATTGAAAGAGAAGTTGTAGAAAATTGTTTTCCTGTATTTCCTGCCTTCCAGGGCCATGGAGAGTCAGGTACCTATCAAAATTCTGAGGCCAGCAGGAATGATGTCAAGCCTGCTTGATCAGCCAAGCTCTACAGGCTGCTACGGGAAGATGGGACTGTGACCTCTGAGATAGGCAAAGCGATTCTTCCAGTTTTGGGAAACTGATTTAAGAACCTTTTGTAATCTTCAATATCTGTGTCCTCTGTGCAGTCAAGCACAGCTGCTTGACAGAACCCTTACAAGCTTGCCTGCTCACATCTAATCCCCAGCACAACAGTCAGCAAAGTTACACCGGAAGCAATAAGGAAACCCACATTGGCAAGCACATGACCCATGTTGTGTGTGAGGTAAAATAGTTTCTCTGCAGTTTTGCTTTATTATTTTAAGTTGTGGATGTATTTTTTATTTAGTTCTTATTTTAATGAAAGCAATGTGTAAATAGAATAGCTTTGTGATCCTTGACATTTTGAAAATGCTAAAAAATAATTTGGTCTTTGTGGGACTGAAAGGATTACATTCAGTCTGTCAGGTCTTGTGGTAGCATCACTTTGGCTGATGCCTCACAATATTATGTAATTGCATGAAGAAAGACTGAAAACAGTGATATCTCATTACAAAGCAATGAGTATTGTCCTCAGTCACATGGCAATTGGCCAGGTCACTCCTTTTACTTAGGAGCTGGTTATCATGGCTAAGCTTCATGAACAAAGGTGTGGGAAGGGCTCTACCCATGCTTGCTACAAACACACTGATGGCTGGGTAAAAAGGCACAGATGAAAGTCTCCTTAGGTGGTATTGACAAGGCATGGTTCTTTCTGCATTGTTTTTTCTCCTCAAGACTAATTCTACATGAGTTTTCAAAGGAGGCAGCAGCGTTATAGATGATGTGTTTCCA